>NC_051170.1:9891849-10456849 GCF_013339725.1 Rhipicephalus microplus
TATTTTCTGCTCTGAAGGACCATGTCTCGATATTAGTCAGATGAGTTGAGCATCTGCATAGCTGTCGAAGGCGCCCAACTAAATCTATTTATTAGGGAGTTTTAGAATAGCGTACGCAAAAATAGCGGTCGTTGCGATCGCCCGCCATTTCCGTCACCCAACGGGAGTCTGCAAGAGGATATAGCGTACGACGCATGCGTAGTGGCTAAAAACACTAACACAAAGCTTTGCATTCTGATACAATCCTAAGACAGCCTGTTCACGTTATAGACGCTATTCAAAGTCTGGCTATTCACGTTATAGTTACAAGCAAGACCTTAAGATGACACATGTGGCACTTTGGGTACCAGTGCCGCACCTTTTCATTTGCCCGATGTAGCACCATGCAAAAGTCGTCATTGACTTCAAATCACCTAACAACAACAACAACAACAACACAACAACAACAACAGCAACAACAACAACAACAACAAAAGCATTTTTCTCGTCGGCATACTTTAATGTTGCTTTTGATGGCGTTCTTACCCGCATATAATTATTTCTGGGTTCTCGCACAATTGTACCTATCCTTGTGAAATAAACGCCGAAAAATTTTCAGCAGCCCTTTTCCGACAACAGCCGAAACTTCCCCGAGCCAATCCTGTCAAACAGACGAGCCAAACAGACGCTTTTGTTTCTGCCTTGCCGCATCCGATTACATACCTTGGGATCCTTATGGACGTCACCCGGCCGCTCCCGAAGAAGAAATCAAGGATCTTTTCCTCCAAACCCTTGAGAATGGAGAGCAACGAGAAGCCCAGCCACATTCCTAGGTAACCGCCCATGTAGCCGAAGGCTTCCACAATCTGGAGAAGATAGCGAAGAACATATTACTATTTGCCTCGAGGACATACCGTGGCACCACCTACGTGATGACGTCACTCATAGGATGGCGGAGGGTGTCGTCTGCTAGATATCCGCATATCTTGCGCTTTCGCACACCACGCGTTTTTGTTGTGAGCACCGCGCATGCTGCCCCCTGGCTTTGAAGCTCCTTTTTTTAAAGCGGCCTAACCTGATAACCTGAGTCAGCATGGTCGTCGGCAGAATTTTTTTTTCTGGGGGGTGGGGGGGGGGCGAGTGCAAATCAGTGCTTTATTGCAGCTGAGGGAGGAGAAGAGCACTAGTGCAGCTGAGGTGAGGACAAGTGGTGGAGAGGCTTGAGGGGGGCAAGTGCCCCTTTCGCACCCTCTGCCAACGCCATGCATGCGGGCAAGCGAACCACAACTCGCAAGGCCCCCGCGGTGGCACCCGCGTGTCTTGTCAATATGCTACAATCGTGACCTAAAGCCGGTGCAGCTGACGCAATAGAGGACGATGCAAGTGATTTCGTGAAAGCTAAGCTGTTACTACATTCTGGAAGACTTTCCCCATGAGAATCACTTTGTTCGAGGCGATGAGGCAGAGGCCCGTGCTATGTCAGTGCTCGTTACAGAACTCCAGATAGCTGAAATTTCCAAAGCATTGCACTACGGCGTCTCCCATAATCACATCGGCGTTTTGAGACGTAATGCTAGAGATATTGTTATTATTATCTTTGCGAGATTTCTCAAACTGTATAGAAAGATCGAATGAACTTGCAACAACGGCGAAAACGCGCACATGCAGAACTGACAACGAAACCTTGGGAATGGTGAGCGGAGTACATCGCCACGCATGATTAGAAGTGCTGGTGGGATCCGCAATACGAAGAGTCAATTCACCCCCGACTGCTCGTTTTAGTTCTTAAATATGATTGATGATCATCGACACTTTTTACTACAAGTTTAGTTTTCGCTTTGACTTACTCAATGTTTTAAACTCTTTCGGTGTGACCGTAAAAGTGAAAAGATTGTCTGTTTTGTAAGGACCTCGCCGTGAGATATATCCAAAATGCAGGCGCCTTTTCTTTTCTTTTTTTTTTTGCTCATCCTGCTGATTTAAATTGAGCCTGTCGGTCTGTGCCATCAGTAAAACACATCAACAAACGCACGCGATAAGCGTCTGGGAGAGCTTTTGCACACACGTCATGCTGTTACTGAACATCATAGCTGCGGCGGCTTACGCCAAATCCTCGTCTCGAAAGTGCTTTCTGCAGACCCAAGCGTTAGCACGGCCGGTGTTTTTTATCCAGCGGCCGCGACTTTGACGTCACCCATGTCTTTAAGTTTGAGGCGATGATACACGAGGATCTGTCGCGTACGTGTTATGTGCACACGCACAACTGTCAATGAACATTTGGGAATGATGAGCGTAGTGCATCCTCACGCATGCTTAGACGTGTCACACCTGCAATACAAAGGGTCGAATTCACCTTCACTGCTCTTTTTTGTTGCGCTCCGTATGACTGACGATCACCATCATGTCGTGTTTTTTAAACCATTAATATGGTTACTTTTAGCTTTATCTTAGACTTTCAGCAACGTATTGATAGTAGTTTTATTATTTAGTTCGCTAACATCGAAGGTGCTGAAAAGCACCTTCGATAGATGGATGAATGGATGAACTTTATTTGGTCCTTCAGAACGTTGCGGGCCGCTCCCACGTCGGAACAGCAAAACCAAGTCTCTCTGCTGCGTCGCGGGCCCGGCGGACTGCCCATAGCTGTTGTTCGAGTGCGGAACTTGCAATAGCACCCTCCCATTTGGACGGCGTGATGACTTCCCCACAGCATAATGCGGGGTACTGCCAGAGCATATATTGCAAGGTAGCTATATCGTGGCAGTAGGAACTCGTATTAGTTGGTTGTATATCGGAATAATTTTTGTTCGATAGCGCGGGATTAGGGTACGCCCCGACCTGAAGAAGCCCGAGTGTCAGAGCCCGAGGTCTGCTTAGTTTTCTGTGCGCTGGAGGGTACTGTCTCTGCGCCATGTAAAAATGTTTTGTCAATTCATTTTACAAGATGGGAGGGTCACGGTTCTCCAAGACATCAGCGCCACCCCCGATAGCTATACGCGGTTTATTAGTCCTCGCGCAGCTATGTGGGCTGACTCGTTGGGATTGGGCGGGGCTCCCTCAATGCGTCCCATATGAGCTGAGAACCAAACGAGTGTGTGTGGCTCGAAGTCTTTGTCCCGAAGAATTCGCAAAGCTAGTTCCGATATTGTTCCCTTGGCAAATGCTCGGACCGCTGATCACGAGTAGCTGTAAATTGTGAACCTCCGGTTATCGAGCAGGGCCAACGCAATCACCACTTGCTCTGCTATTTCAGTGCACTGTCGTCCAGACCATGTCGATGTTATCGTAAAATTGACGAAATGTTTCCTAAGGACCTCGTCGTGAGGGATATTCGTGGGCACTTTTCTTCTCAGTGTATTTTGCTGACTTACAGTGAGCCTATAGTTTTCCAACATAAATAAATGCCTGTGATGAGCTACCGGTAACTGTCGTGAGCACTCGACAACTGTACGTCACCGAACATCTTAGCTGCGGTGAAATACACAAAATTCTCGTCACGAAAGTGCTTTTTGCAGACCGGTGAGTGAGCATCGGCGTCCTTTTCCATTTTTGACTTCACGAGCCAAGTGTAGCGCATTTCTTCACATTTAGGGGAATGCTGAAAACCTATAGCAGGATTTCTCTTATGCGTCTGGCAATGAGGCATGGAACGGTACATAACAAGATGAAGTTGCTTGCACGCAACCTATAGCACTGTTAATAGGGCGATGATCCAAATAAAGCTTCTCACGCTGAGAATTGAACGTGGCGCACCATAATTTCACTTGACCCTCACGTTCCACAGTATAGTACGCAGCGAAGCGAGAAAGGGCATACTATCTGTGACGTCTAAATGATCGCAATGCCGGCCTCTCCACTGGAAGTCCTCGCAGCCAATATGACCCATATGAAGATGCGTTGTGAAATGAAACAAATCATATATAATAACAACACTAAGACATACGAAAAACGGGCTTCAGGTCATGCGTCTTGACCTCCAAGGTCCCAACCACGTGCATTTCACCTGGTCTTGAAACTCGCAATAACAAATAATCTTTTAGTTCTCAGATTACGACCCCATGCATCGCAGAGTATGGTGCTCTAACATGTATTTGTTTTTCGTCATATTTATGGCGGTACCGTCAGCCGCCGTTATACACACAAGGGGTTCTCACATGTACACACAAGGGGTTCTCACAAAAGCAAATGAAAAACCAACGGGGCCGGCGGCGGGTTTTCTGCGACACGGGCTCTTTAACGCTATCGCGTTAAAAAATAATTAAGGCAGTTTCGCTCTAGTAGTGACAGGCCTGAAAGAGCTGGGTAGCTTTGTTTCTTTCTCTTCGAGTTTCTTTCCTTTCCCTTTTTTTGTTTTTATTTATTTATGTCTTTCTCTCTGTTTTTCTATTTCTTTTTATCTATGTCTATTTTCCTTCCAATTATTGTCATTCTCTTTCTAGTTCATGCATGCTTCCTCTTTTTTATATATTTATACGTGTTTTGCGAGCGTTACGCCAAACGCACGTTTTTTTTTTACTGCTGATGACAAGACATTATCGTCAAGTCACTCGAAAAACAAGAAAAAGACGTCTCCTTGGCACGAACGCAAGCTCAATTTGATATGCATGGAGCGTTTATGCCAAGCGAAGGCAAAGGATGTGACAGCTCCTTTCCTTAAAGTGCACTGCAGTTAAAACGCTTTTTTTTTTTTTGCATACTATATCTCGTAACAGTGGCCCCTTCTTATTTTAGGGGCGAGGCACTTTAGGGTCGAGGCTTCTCCGTTCCTATCTGTGTCCCTCACAGGGGATGATTGAATGTGAAACAAAAAAAATGGTTTAACAAAACACTATTTCGCACCATCGTTGTGACAGAGCAGTATTAAACATCTATAATGTAATGGTCGGCGCCTTCAACGTAGACATCATGGCCTTTAGGACCTAGTCTTGTCGTCGACGCACAC
Source organism: Rhipicephalus microplus (assembly GCF_013339725.1). Lineage (NCBI taxonomy): Eukaryota > Metazoa > Arthropoda > Arachnida > Ixodida > Ixodidae > Rhipicephalus > Rhipicephalus microplus. Next base: position 9,896,771 of record NC_051170.1, read on the forward strand.
TGCCCGCTGTCATGTTTTATCGAAAACCGTTGCTATAGTCTAGAGTCATATGCGTATGTGTGAATAAAAAAGCATTTACAAGAGACGAACAACAATCATAATTGTGACGGAACCGTATAAAACACCTACAAGCACAAGCCTTTTGTACTATACGGCGACTTCAACGTGACATTACAGAACTTAGGAGCGAGGTTTGCCGTCGACTCTTTACGTCACTTTATATCACCCAATTTACGTTGAGTTACATTTAGTGACATTCACGTGTTAAGTGAGTGAGTGAGTGAGTGAGTGAGTGCTCCAAAATGTCCTGTTTCATTGAAAGTCAGCAACAAACGGCACTTTTGCGTGTTCTAGGCCTTCGTCCATCGAGGCACACACAAGCAGAGAGCGATACATCTTCAATTCAATGTATAATATTAGGTACATTGTTCGGGAACGAATGGATATAACATTGAAGTACGTTCAAGGCATTCCAGTGATCACTTTCTGCTGTCCCTTGATGCAGGGCACGGGTGCTGCAAATAGCCGGAGTTGTAAAGGGGAACCTGTCTTTGTGATCAACAATGCAGTAGTTCGCTCAGCGCTGTGCCATTTGATACCGAGTACCGAGCAGTAACCTCGAAGGTGTCCCTCAACGAATGCACTAAAGAACGTGCGGGGCTGATTTGGCGCATTTTCCGAGGAAGTCGCCGGCGCAAATAGTAGCGTTTCCCCTCTGTTTCGTCTACGGTGCTAAGACGTGACGTCGTAAAGTAGATCGACAGAGTATGTCAGGTTCTAGCGATTCTCTTTGCTTCTCGCGTCGGACGGGCTCCGCGAATGGGACTCCCAGCGGGATAACGTCTTGGCTTCCCTTGGCGCCCACTTAGGGTGCGACAGGTACGCCGAGGTAAAGCGAGAAAGTTTAATAACGAGTAAATAAATAAAAAAGAAAGATCAAGGCGCGAGGAAGATATATCACTTAAACTCGCCGTAAACGGTCAAAGTCACTCACCGTGAGATTGGGCTCGTAGACGAAAATCTTCTGCGTGTCCGAGGAGAACTTTACGGTCAGACCGAGAAGCTTCGTCCTTGCAATGAAAACAACAATACAGTCTCTCCACTGTCGACAAATGTATGCTGTTGTTTTTTTAGTGGACACAAAACTTTTTTTTCCTTACTCGTCATTCGTTAACCACTTGTACTGCATAGGAAGAGAAGAAAAAAACAACACGAGAATGATTAGAAAAGCGTGAAATATATGTGACTCGTGTTTTCTTTTTAGTTTCATTTTTCTGTGCGATACATACTCAAGCTTCAGGACGCAACAAAAAGAAGTCGAGAAAACGTTGCCAAGCACTCATTTCATCAGACCGCACTTTTGGAAAGTTAACAAACACAAGTATATATTTCCACTAGCACTGCAACAATGGGTCTTAACATCTATAGCTTTGCGACATTACCATCAACAAGCACTTCGTGAGCTTGCGTTCCGGCACCATGCATCTGTTATTTGAATCGAGCTCTTTTGAAGACGGAACTATGTATAAGCTAAAGGCCAGAAGGGTATGCTCTGCTGGTCGTACATTTGCCAATTTTCGTCACATTTTGAAGACTATCCGCGCTATTTAACATCAAGAAGTCTTGGTACCAATTCCTGTTAGCGGTGTTCACTTAAATCAGAGCCCGGACTTCTACTTCGTTTGAGCTTACCACTTCGATGCATACAAGCTGCCGTTACACTCACCGATGCGACACCCATGCCAGTGAGTCGAACGTCGTACGCAGTGTCCCTGTAGAATAGGACGAAAATCAAATCGATGACTTCTGTATAGCTGGATGTTTAGAGCAAGTTCAGCTGCGGTGCACATGCAAAGCGGAGCACATGGGCTTTGCAGCTGAGAGCAAACGCGTTTCCATTCACTCATTTCGTGGAGCTGGCTCCTAGCGACATAAGGCTATGCTAGACCTCTCCTGACCACAAATACTGCCTGTAGAAAGTGTAAACAGTCTAAGGTACGCTATCATGCTAATTGGTTATAGGATTAATAAATCACGTGGTCGCAGAACGACAGGGACAAAAAAGGAGGACTGCGTGTGTGTCCTTTCGGGTCTTTCTCGCAAGTTGGAACATGGAAAAAAAAAAGGACAGAGTAGATAAAAGGTGCACCGTTTCTGTCTACTCTGCCCTTTTCTCCTATGTTTGTGCGTTGAAAAAAAACTTACCAGCATGACTGCACACCAACTAGTACAAGCTTCCACTCTTGTAAAGTATATTTCTCGCGCCAGTAATGTTCCGCTGCACCATATGAATTAAGAATTATGTCAAGCTGTTTTAAACACAGCTTTCTGCTTTTCGTAGTCCTTTCTTTCTGTAAGACCGTATGAAAATTATTTTAATTCTATTTGATGTGATTTCACTTAATTAAACTGTTCTTGATGATAGCACGTCTTTCATTTGCCCACTATTGGCTACACCAGACAGAACCTGTTACTTGTTCGGGAGTCCCACGGTTGCTGTTATTTTGATAACAACGCTGGACCGATAATACGCTGGCTGTCATTAAGTGGAATGTTTGTTTGTTGAACTCAAATAGATGCACATTCGTTTGCTTATCGTTGTTTGGTTTCCCTATCCGATTTCATACCCAGCAGGAATGGGTAGTCACACCCTAGCTATTAAAAACAATTATGTTTATTATATCACCGAGTTAAAGTTCACATTCAGACATCAGATGTAGCGATTATAAGGATATTATAATGGTTGCATAATGATTTTATTACAATGATTGAATAGCCAGATAAATCAATGCCGATTAAGTAAATAGAAAAAAATTGCAGTCAACACTGTGGGCGGTTAATCAAAACAAAATTAAAGGGTCGCTTATTCTCTGGAAGAACTGAAAAGTGCCTATAGGTCTAACGTAAGTCAACATGTATGAGAGTGACGTTTGGTTACTTATAGTACCCCAACTGTGTCGCTATACTTTTTCTCTCTTTTTTTATAGCTATGTATAAAGAATACAAACTGTGATTTCCTAAGCCATCACAGATGGGCCTTAAACGCACCTCGGATGCTGCGACAGCTCAAGGAAGGGTGCGGGACAACTGCTCTTGGATAGATAAAAAGAGACTCGGTATTTGCAAAATATATTTTTGCTTGCGCCTATACACCACTACTGGCATGCCAACTGCACTCGGAGTAGCCGTACCCTTCGCGTCGCAATAAAAGCAGAAATCTGCAGTACTCACATGCATGGTGCCCGGCACTTTTTGAGGCACGGTTTGAAAGTGTTGTTCTTACTGAGAGATGTCACACACACCTCTGAAGGATAAAATGAGCAATTCAACTGATTAATAAAGTACTCCTTCGCGATTTTCCTTTATAACTTCCACCGTTTTGAGAGCCGATCAGAGGACGGATATAATGCATCATGGCGGACTTTTCCGAAAAGCTACGCCATTCGCTGGGGCAGGACGCAGATTAGTTTTTGCGGTACACGCGTAGAAGCAATAGTAATATTCTTATGGTCACACATCTGTTCCTTGCAGTGTATTTTGTTGTAGCGTGTTTATATTACACGCACACCTAAAGAAGCACGCACAAACATATATTATGTATGATTTAACCTCTCTCTCCCAAAAAAAATTTCCTGCTATGCAACTCGCAGCTTGTGTCAGGTAGCCATGCTTAGGTCTGCTTTGGTCGCCACTTTCTATCGCATTTCGAGTATACATTTCTCGAAACTCTAAACGAGAATTTTGCGACCACCCACGGTCCAGTCGGCTGCGGAAACGCTATGTTTTCAGCGAGAAGAGGCGTGCGAAAACGTGGTGCAGTCCAAGAAATGCGAAAAAAAGTGCAGTATCTTTTTCCACCTTCACATACATGTGTTATTTTTACAATGCCTAAAGCTTCATTTATTTGAGCCAGGTAACTCCGCGAATCGGAAACATGTACCGTTTCCTAGCACGCGCGCAGGCAAGCATTTCGGTTCCGTAGCTTCCGCACTGCAGTATACTGCCAAAAAAGGTTACCGCCTAAGGCTATAAAGGACCTGTTGCAGAACAGTGAGGTTTGGCCACAATATTTATTGCATGATAAACAATTTTTACCAATAAATTGAGTAAAATAGTGTTTATAAAAAACGTATTTTGTCAATATTAGCTTTTTTGTTTGTTTTAGGGTCGAAGCTCTTTAAGGCATCACCCGTTTGTCTCCCGTTATCGTTTGTAATCACCGGTGGCACATACCAGAGAGAGCGGGTGTGAGCCACAGGAGATAGACTTCTACGGGCAAAGCTTCTTAAGCCGAGGGCTTTGTATGTAGTAGGTAGCCACTTCCTGTCTAGTTCTTGGAATAACCACTACATGGCAGTACTTGTATATAATCACTATATATGATGAAAAGATGTGATATGGTGGTACTTGGTGTGTTCACTAGACGTACGGACATACAGACAGACAGACGCATGGACGGACGGTCAGATCGACCCATGGTTGCACGGAGGGACGGATGCACGAACGGACGGACGGACGCTTCGCCCCGCTCATCATCATTCAGTCTGAGGATATGCTGCGATTTTTTTTTTTCCTGGCATTCCTCTACAGATAATTTTGATCCTTACCGCCAGCCCCAGGATCGCATGCCGTAGCTCCAACAGCGTCAGTAAAAGCAAGCGCTGAGTACACGCAGCCGCAGTGTTTTGTTTGGAGCCTCATTTCACAGTCATGTAAACAAGTCTGGAAGCAACCAACAATCGCAATTTGCAGACACAACAGTGCATGGGAACAATCTATATGCTAAGCAATATCTGCTGATAAGATATAGCATTCCGTTTCCCGTCACGTTGCGATAGGAATCTAGAAACGAATACAATAAAAATTTTAAGTAGGAAGAAACAATTAGGCATGGGTGGTCGTGGCTTATTATTATTATTATTATTATTATTATTATTATTATTATTATTATTATTATTATTATTATTATTATTATATTAGGGACGGAACGGGATAATAAAATAGTAAGCGGCCTAATGAAACCCGAGTTCTTTTTTTACAGGATTTTTTCACTAATTATTGGCTGAAAGCTGAATAAATGTCACGACAGTGCTCATCATCTTTACAGGACACAGGCGAAATAAGGAAGTGGGAGAATTTTATTTATTTATTTATTTATTCCAAGGACTTCTCAAAAAATATTTGACGGGAAAGGATGCAAGGAAAATAAATAAAGTGAGTAGAAAGAAGTTATATAATGTTGGCGGGTAACGACGATCAGAAAAAACGCGTACACTAACTGCGTAAATTAATGTGGCGCAATGTAAAGGTTACCACCATTGTGCACAAACTATCAGTTCAAGCGCACGAATAAACTCTCTTTCTTTATGTTTATTCGTGCGCTTGAACTGACAGTTATACCATGCATATCCAACTAGCCCAATTTTCGATTCTGTTGCACAAACTAATTTTCTAGATCTCTGCACATGCGTCCTACATGTGAAGAAAAAAATTGAAGAAATCGTGTGTTGCATGTTTATGATAATTGATACTCACGTCTTGATTTAAGTATCCACCGTAGGCCCTTTGCTTGCCGTGCCTTGTGTATTCCGTGCATTTGGACGCATATGGAGGTGGCAAGCGTTTCACTGTTTGCTGTTTGCGAGTCACAGAATATCAATGTATTGAACAAGGCGACGAGTACATGAGTGATACCTTGGCCTATTCGACTTAAGTAGTCTAAATTGTGACGAAGTAACAAGGTTTTTTTTCTCCCATGTCTTTAGTCATCGTCGACATCATCAGCCTGACTTCGCCCACTGCCAGACAAAGGCCTCTCTTATGATCCGCCAAATAAGGCTACGTTAATGAACAGTTTGCAATAATCTGCAAGGTGCTTTCCTGTAAGATTTGTTTCCGAACAAAACTTGTTCATAGACTGATATATATATATATATATATATATATATATATATATATATATATATATATATATATATATATAGTGCCTACTTGCTTGCTATGTCTATATATATATATATATATATATAATATATATATATAGTGCCCTACTTGCTTGCTATGATAAAGGGTGACATTGTTCACTGACGAAAAAATTGCACGCACCTGCGTCACAGAGAGGACGTATTCAATATCGGTCTCTCCAACGATAGCAGACAACTTGTCTGGAGGGCACGTCTCAGGTCTGTGCACAATCACGGGAAACTTGTTCGTGTCTCCGATGGCCACCGACGTCCTTTTGCTCCAGTACACCTTCATTTCGAGCTCTAATTATATGAATAAATGAATGAGTTAATTAATTAATTAACACTAACGCTGTTTTGGGTTGTCTTGCTCGATTGCTTTTTGCCAGTAATAGCGTGCTCGCCATTATGTCATATGTGTACCTATGCCAAGTAGTTCGACATTTCGGCATGTTCTATAAATTTCCCTTCAGTTTTACCTTTCACTGCTTTGCTTTACCGCACTTTTTTTTGCTGTATTGCTGTCTCCTGTTTTGTTATATCACGATGCATTCATGCCACGTTGCACTCTCTTCGAGGATACTCCGTTGGGAAGTATCGCCGAATGGTTAATGTCGTAGCTGTGATTAACAATTTCATTACTAAAATCCGACCAAGATATATAGACTGGATAAAAGTGGGCGAGAGATGCACAGGGCAAAGTTAAATTGGAAGCGTTCTCGACAAAAAAAAAACCAACTTACACGTGCATGTTATGATGACGCTGTCAAATGGAGCTCAACTTGCGTTAAACAGTGTTCCAGCGTATGCATTTAACAGACACGAAAAACGAGGTACTTCAGTCATAATGTGGCGTATTGCAAGAAGGGGAACACACAAACAATGACCTATTATGGGCGATCTCGTACTCAGAAAAGCGAGTATGATACGATAGAAAAGTTCGCCACACGCGAGTCCCTTTCAAACAACTCGAGGTCAGTCTCTCGGCTCGTGCCCGTGCACGAGAGGCATGGCCCGCATTGCCCAAAATGTGCCAGCATGCTCGAGTCACTGTCTCGCTGGCTCTCATGGTTAAGATAAAGAAAGAAGTTGTAAAGTGGTTAGAAGGGGTAATCTCGGTGGTAATATATCGGCGTAGCTTTCGTCGGGTTCTATTCGATAATCACAGATAGGCTGAATGAAAATCAAATCTGCCTCCAGTGGTCGCTATAGAATGTGTCGTTCGTCTTTGTATGCGACGATCGTTCTTATACACACAGGTACAAGTGATCGTCGGATTAGGGAATTTCACTCATTCTGTTGCATGCCACTCACGTGACGAAGTCAACTCTGTTGTGCGAGCGTGGTAAACGTCACCGACTCACCCCACGTCCAAGGCGCCTTGCAGTGAAGAAATGTGCTCTCGGACTGTGCGTACTCTATCAGGTCCAGCGTGTAACACATGTGGCCCGGGTGTCGAAAGTACGTGCGCACTATACTGCGTTCAGAGAGAGATACAGTCAAGGTTTGTGTATGCAGACGCGAACAGTTGTACGCATTTGAAGTAATCGACTGCGCTCCGATGAAGAACGTCTCCGAAGCAGCAGTGTCGGAAAGGAAGGTTGGCTTTTTCAGGGCCACAAATTATGAATACAAGCTTTCCCCGGGAATGTCGGCTTTCGGCCACTTTCGATCACTCGGACATTCAGCGAAGCAGCACGCAATTTATTCTCCGCTTTTATCTTTTATTGTTCTTAGCTTGAGCCAATTTTCATATTGAAGATAGGCAAGAAACACTTTAGACGTTTTGTTCGATCCCAGAAGTTGACAAGCTTATGCTTGGTTGACACTATATTTCTTCGATAACCTTGACTGTGACAGTCTTCCAACGAGGTACTAGTACCAACATTCTATGATCCGACGTTTTTTTTTTTTTTCACATTGCTTTTTTTTTAAGTTTTGCCGCAATTACAATCGCTAACTTCATAAAGTATTGTCGTGCGAATGCTCTCAATTAGTAACATAATCGAGTTATCTTTAAAGCGGGTTTCCAACACTTTTCCAAGTAACCATCGAATAACCGAACTATCTGTGCATGCAACAAACGCTTGTCATGCTCAATGTGAAACCAAGATAACTGCATCTAACGTATACTTCTCTTTGCAGGGCATGGCCGAGCACGTTGGGTCTGTGGAGCGCAGATAACACTCAAACATGTCGCCCGCGGATATGGCCACCTTGGCCTGTACCTCCCAGTCACGCCCCAGCGCCGAGAGTCTGTCGGGGCGAGGCTTGCGAGTACGTCATGCGATGAAAAACACAGGCAGTGCATTACAATGGGCACAGCTTCACACAGTCGGGCGACATTCACCAAAATCGCAAGGCTAACTATGTACAATATTTTGAATAGCTTATTAACGTGGCTTGAAGAGAAACCGCATTGCTCACCTACGTTTAGCGCAGAAAACGTTTTTTCGTTGCTTGCCTACCTGATAGTTATCGTCGCAGTTGTTCTTTGATAAGGCGCAGTAGGCAGACTTGTTAATCCTAAGAAAGATAACAAATTTATTGGTCAAAGTGAACGTTTAATGATTTAAGACGTCGATACCTATGCATGTCTTAAAACGTTGGTTACCAAGCAAGAAGTCGAAGTAATGGTAAACAGCTTTGCACGAGTTCGAAATTCGTGATAGCATTTTGAAGAAATGTGGAGTTCGCGAACGAATAGGTAACAAAGTATTACCACAGTTACTGAATAAATCTTAACAAATATTGGTTGGAAGATATGGGGAAAGCACCGATTCAAAAACGGCAACCTAGCTACAAGATCAAAGCGAAAACTACATAATCAATGCAGTGTACCCATAATATACTTTCTGAGGAGTATTAGAGATGACAGAACTCTGTAGGTATAAGGTCCTTGCTAAGGGTAGCTGGGTGTAAAGTAACAGACGTACGTTTGGAAAGTGGCCGCATGACTTAGATGTAAAGTGCGGGCACGTTGAAGTGAGCTTAAGAGGGACTAAATTCGAATTAAGTATATCGCGCATGTCATATCTAGAAATGTTATTAAAGAGAAAAAAGAACGGGTACTAGAAGTGGAGACGACCGTGATTAAAACAAAGATTAAAGGCTAAATTAAGAAAATCTACAAACCTACGATGCAATAAGTCAACGAATAAAAGTAACAAGCGCCTGCCCAGTCTGTCTCTCTCATCATCATATGGTGGTTTGGGACGTTAAACCCGCACAAATCAATCAATCAATGGAAATGCTATTAAGAGAAAAAAGAACGGGTAACGAGAAGTGAAAAACGACCGTGATGATGATATATGGTGTTTTTGGCGCAAGGGCCATTTGATGCCAAAGATCGCCAGTTCATGCGACAAGGAATTGGACAATGAGTGTGATTAGTGGCTGTAGTAAGGGCCATAAAATTCCTCGCGGTAAGCGGGGTAAAAACAAACAAGTAATAAATCATGACCATGCCGTGAAAGGTGTGTGTGATGTGAATAGATAATAAAAGTTGGTGATAATAAAAACGATGGTGTATATGTATGGCATTAGCACAAGTGCCTCACTGGTTCATACCCTTGCGTGCAAGGGCCGTGAGGCAAGTGCTTTCCTGTGTAGCCACCGCAGCAAAAACCTCCCTGGAGAGGTCGAGCTACGGGATGCCCGGGTATATGATATGAAAATTACGAATTTGTTTTAAAAACGTTAACAATGATTTATGACTAAAAAGCGGTTCCCTACCAACGAACATTGCAGGGTGTAAAGGTATATGTTGTCGGTAGGGTAATGGAAAATGCTGTTTCTTATAGTTTCTAAGTGTTTACACTGGATTAACACGTGAAGGACGGTCAATGGTTCACCGCATCTGTCACACAATGGTGGGTCGCCACCAGACAAAAGATATGTGTGTGTCGTGTATATGTGTCCTATCCTGAGTCTCGTTAGTATAACCTCTGTATGACGTGATTTTGATACTGGCAGCCAATGACCAAGGTGTGGCTTGATAACGTGTAGTTTGTTTTGTGTGTGTGTATCCCACTTGCTCTGCCAGTATACTCTGAGGTTTTGTTTGAGAGACGGCTTAAGATCAACGGCTGGGATTGATATGGGTGTAGGGGCAGTGCTTTTGTGGACGGATGCAGCGAGCTGATCCGCCCTCACGTTGCCTTGAATCTCACGGTGCCCTGGTACCCAGCACACTACAACATGTTGTTTGAGTGTGTATAGTGTGCATAAAATGGAGTAAAGTGAGACAAGGACTAGGTTTTGTGTTTTTTAAGAGTGTGCAGAGCCGTTACTACACTGAGGGAGTCTGTATAAATTACTGCTTTTTGTATTTGTAATTGCTTGATGTGTTTAGGCCGCCACAAGTAGCGCGTAGGCTTCCGCTGTGAAGATACTTGTGCCTGGATGTAGAGGGCCAGCATCCGAAAAGGATGGGCCGACAGCAGCGTAGGACACAGAGGAGTTAGACTTGGAGGCATCTGTAAAGAACTCAGGACGTGTGTATTTGTGTTGAAGTTCCAGGAAGTATGTTCGGATATGGGCAATAGGCGCATGTTTTTGTAACTTCAGGAAAGGACACATCACAGTCTATAGTCTGCCATTGCCACGGTGGCAGATATGCTACAGGAGCCATTAAACTATGTTCAAGTGAGACTCCAGTTTCCTCAGCTAGACTTTTCAGGCGAACTGAGAAGGGCTGCCTCATCGAAGGCCTGTTTTGAAACAGAATGGAGCTCGACAAATCAATAATAGTGGAGTATGAGGGGTGCTTCTTATCTGCTTTCACCTTAAGGAAATAAACAAAGGACATGTAAGTTCTCTGCAGATGAAGCGACCACTCATTCGACTCAACATAAAGGCTTTCTACGGGGCTGGTGCGAAAAGCACCCGTAGAAGGCGGATGCCCAAATGGTGCACGGGGTCAAGCATCTTCAAGGCACTTTGAGTGGCAGACTGATAGACAACGGCCCCATAATCTAAGCGGGTACGAATAAGGCTTCTATAGAGGTTCATGAGGCATTGCCTATCACTACCCCACGTAGTACGTGACAACACTTTTATAACATTCATGGCTTTTAAACATTTTGTTTTTAAATACTTGATATGCGGTACGAAGGTCAACTTGTTGTCCAAGATTAGCCTAAGAATTTATGCTCGGCTTTGACGGACAGACGTTGCCCGTTCAGCCGAATGTCAGGTTCCGAGTGCATGCCTCTCTTTCGAGAGAACAAGACACACGTGCTTTTTTGTGGGTTAAGTCGAAATCCGTTTTCGTCTGCCATTTGGAGACCTTATTTAAACCCATCTGAACCTGCCGCTCACACATGGCTAAGTTGCATGACTTGAAGCCAAGCTGAACGTCGTCGACATAGTACAATAGAACATCATGCGGGGAATGGACAAGTGCAAAGAATTCATTTTGATGATAAAAAGTGTGCAACTAAGCACACCACCTTGTGGCACGCCTGTTTCCTGGACAAATGTTTGGGAGAGCACACTGCCTAGACGGACACGGAATGTCCGGTTTGACAGGTAACTTTCGATTATATGAAACATTCTTCCGCGCACACCAAGGTGGGACAGGTCTCTTAGAATTCCGAAACGCCATGTTGTATCATACGCCTTTTCGATATCGAGGAACACAGAGAGAAAATATTGTCTATGGACGAAGGCGTCTCTTATCTGTGCCTCGATACGAACGAGGTGGTCTGTGGTGGATCTACTTTCTCGAAACCCGCACTGAAATGGGTCGAGCAAATTGTTTGTTCAAGATATGTAGAAGTCGGCAGTTTATCATTTTTTCGAATACTTTGCACAAGCAGCTTGTAAGTGCAATAGGCCTATAACTAGAAGCTAAAGAAGGGTCCTTGCCCTCTTTCAAAATGGGAATAATAATCGCCTCTTTCCAGGAGGTAGGGATAGTGCCAGAAAACCAGATAGCATTGTATAAACAAAGTAAGGTTTTTCGTGTTTCGGCTGGTAGGTTTTTTAACATTTCATACACCACACGGTCAGAACCTGGGGCAGAAGTACTGCAGGAGTTTAGAGATGTTCGGAGCTCAGCTAGACTGAAAGCTTGGTTATATGCCTCGTATCTAGTGGATTTATGTTCTAGTTTCTGCTTTTCTATTCTTGTTCTGTATTTTTGGAAAGTGTCAGTATAGTGGGACGAGCTGGATACCCGTTCAAAGTGTGCCCCGAGGAAGTTTGCCTGATCTTCCAAGGTATCACCTTGAGTGTTTACGAGTGGAAGTGTGTGTACTTGTTTCCCTACTATCCTACCGACCATGTTCCAGACTTTTGCCTCCTGTGTGTATGAATTGATCCCCGACAAAAACTTCTGCCAGCTTTCTCTTCTAGCCTGCCGACGCGTTCTCCTTCCTTGGGACTTTATTTTCTTGAACGTGTCAAGATTTTCCGCCGTTGGCGAGTTGCGCAGCAATCTCCATGCCCTGTTCTGTTCCTTTCGCGCATTACGACACTCCGTGTTCCACCATGGGACGTGTCGTTTGCCGGACATTCCAGATGTTTGCGGTATGCACCTGGCTGCTGCGTCAGTTAGAAAAGCTGTGAAGTACTTCACAGCTTCATCTATGTCTAACCTACATATGTCTGTCCAACTCAAACGTGTAGTGTTGTGGAACTGTTCCCAGTCTGCTTTGTTCATCAGCCATTTGGGAACATGTAGAGGACATTCATATGTTGTTTGTGAACTCAACACTACAGGAAAATGGTCACTTCCATATAGATTATTTATGATTTTCCATTTCAGTAGGGGTAGGAGTGAAGGCGATACGATGCTGAGGTCTATAGACGAGTAAGTTTTGTTGGCAACGTTATAGTATGTTGGCTCTTTCCTATTCAACAAACAGGCACCGGAAGAGAAGAGAAATTGTTCAATGAGACGACCTCGTGCATCACAGCGAGAATCGCCCCAGAGTCCACTATGTGCATTTAGGTCGCCAAGAAGCAAATAGGGTTCAGGCAGTTCGTCTATTAAAGACTGAAATTCACGTCTTTCAAGACGGTGGTGGGGAGGTACATACAAAGAGCAAATGGTGACGAGTTTGTTTAAAAGTACCGCTCGAACAGCCACCGCCTCAAGGGATGTCTGGAGTGGTAAATGTGTACACGCTACTCCTTGGTTAACAATAATGGCTACGCCACCGGATGACGCCACAGCATCATCTCGGTCCTTTCAGTATATGACGTAAGCACGTAAAAAATTTGTATTGGAGGATTTTAGGTGTGTTTCCTGTACACACAGCACTTGAGGTGAGTGTTTGTATAAAAGCTCTTGGACGTCGTCGAGGTTTTTAAGCAGGCCTCTGACGTTCCAATGAATAATTTGTGTTTCCATATTGGAAGTAAGTAGTGCTGTGTGTACGTTAAGGGAGTGACTTGTTTAAGGTGAAAGGTCAAGCTCAAGTAACAGGGCTATTATCAGGCCCTGTTATAAGCTTCTTAGTTCTCTTGGCGCGCTCCAGAGAGCCGCGCCGCTCTTTTGGCACCAAGGGTGCCGCCGTATCCATTGCCTCCTCGGAGGCACTGGATGCCCGCTCATGCGAGCTGGTTTTTCGAAGCTTGGGCCTCGCCTGGCTAGGTGAGGCCTTGAGACCCGAAGACCCTGGAGTCTCTGGTCTCTGTTCAATAGTAGGCGGAGTAGACTCAACTACTGCCGCCTTGGGGGCAGGCGCCACAGCCAATGGCTCGCTCTGCGCAGGCCGAAGGAGTGGCGAGGGCTGGTGCGACACTGCCCCCTGGCGCGCCGCATCAGCATATGTGGGGCCATAAAATGGCGAGACTCTTTTTCTTGCTTCTTTAAATGTAATGTTTTCTTTTATCTTTAAAGTGATGATCTCTTTTTCTTTTTTCCAGAAAGAACAGGAACGGGAGTACGCAGCGTGATTACCGCCGCAGTTCACACAGTGTGCAGGTGCTTCGCAGTTGTCGGACGCATGGCCCACGACTCCACACAGAGCACAAGTTTTCCGGCCACGACAGCTTTGCGAGCCGTGGCCATATCTCTTACATTGGAAGCAACGGCGGGGGTTGGGAATATATGGTCTCACGGATGTCTTTGTGTACCCAGTCTGAATAGTTTCCGGCAAATCGCTCGAAGCAAAGGTCAGTACTAAGTGTTTGGTTGGGATTTCCTTTTGATCTCTTCTGATCTTAATACGCTGTACGTTTGTCACGTTCTGGCTTTTCCATCCTTCCAGAAGTTCAGCTTCCGTCAGCTCAAGCATATCTACGTCCGATACGACCCCGCGAGATGAGTTCATGGACCTGTGTGGCGTAATACTGATGGGTGTGTCTCCAAACGTTGTGATGGTGTTCAGTTTATCGAATTGGTCTTTGTCACGTATTTCAAGGAGTAGATCTCCACTGGCCATTTTGGTAACCTTGTACCCGGAACCGAGAGTTTCGGTTAAGCATCTAGAAACTACGAAGGGGGATACAGTTCTGGCTTGCTTGTTAGTTTTTTCGCAGTGTATAACGTGAAAATGAGGAAACATTTGTCTTGGCCGGATGAAAAAATTGATGTCTTCGGTGCGTACCCGCTTTGAGGAGGCACGATCACTGAGTAAAGGGAATGCTTTATGCATGCTAATTGTATGTTGTTCAGCAGCGTTGGCGGCCACCCACCACGGAGCCCAACGAGGGGACGCTACAAGTTTGCGGATGCTGAAACCTGCAGACGCCAGCCGTACAACGCCACTATAACCCAATGCGCCTAGACCAAGGTAGGCTATTTGCACAGGGTTAACCCTTGCCGCCAGGAAAATTGGAAGTAAACAGAAGAGAGAAGTGGACAGGAAAGCTAAAAAAGTAAGAAAGACGAAGATGTAGGGAGAGAGAGATAGGAAAAGGCGACTGCCGATTTCCCCTGGGTGGGTCAGCCCAGGGGTGCCCTCTACGTGAAGCCGGGGCCAAAGGGGTGTGTTGCCTCTGCCGGGGGGCCTTAAAGGTCCAATCACCCAGCGTCAGCTCAACCCCCAGGATTCCCTTTTCCCCGGACACGGCAAAGCCACGCACGGCTAGGCGTGGGAGGGAGTAGAAACTCCCCCGTTAGCTCGGGTCCGTGGTGTCGCTACACACCAAACGCCTGCTTTATCAGGCGCCCCTGCGGGGGGAAAAACGACCGTGATTAAAACAAAGATTAAAGGCTAAAGTAAGAAAATCAACAAACCTACGATGCAATAAGTCGGCGAATAAAATAAAAATAACAAGAGCCTGCCCTGTCTGTCTCTCTTTTACTGCCCATCTTTCGCGCTTCCTTTTACAAAAACAATAACAGGATAGACAGCTTCTGGAGACATTCGTATTGACCGAAGCCTGCGCAAGCGAGAACACAACCTGAAAGCCATTCGCATTGTAGATTGATATCGGCGTGAAAAGTCGTCGGCAGTCGAGTAATCTGATCTGTGCCGAGGTGCGTTGCCATTTATACATGAGCCATTGAAAATTCCAGCCTTATCACTGGTGCCCACGTGAGCTCTCGAACAAACTTGACTATTCGCCTCCCTCGCGCTCTGCGCCTGAACCGAGTGATCTTTAGCAATCGCGAAACTTCTCAAGCATTGCAGTGCGGTATGGACCAGGTATTGAGTACAGTTTTTGTGGGTGCTACCATAAACACGCACGGCAATACCGAAATACAAACAGTTAAACTACCTTCCTAAAATTTCATCGACAATAATAATAACTGATGGGATTTAGCATCCCAAACCCACGGTGTGATTATGAGAGACGCCATAGTGAAGGGCTCCGGAATTTTCGACCACCTGATATTCTTTAAAGTACCCGGGTCTCGAGCACTTTCACCTCAATCGAAAAGGCAGTCGTCTTGGTTGGTATTCCATCTGGCCACCTGTCAGCAGGCGAGCACCATATTACCAGACCACCGCTGCAGGTAGTTCCGTCGACATTTGGCTCGCACGTGATAGGAGAAAGAAACCAATGCATTTTCCGATGTAATCTATAATGACTATAGTTTCCACTGTTATGACTAATTACTTAACATTGCTTTCTTTGATTTTCTTTTTGTATTCATCACCGTTTAACTTTCTGACAAGATGTCTCATGGCACATTGCTGAAAGGGGAGCTGTACCCTTTCAGCCATGTTCTATGGGACCTCCTCCTGTATTGCGAATAAAGATTTGATTAATTTAAGTGACCCTTCTCACTCCCCACCTGAAAACTGACATGGAAGTTTTGAACTCAAACGGGGTTTTCGCTTGTAACCTTTGTTCGTTGTTTGCAACCTCGTGACATGGTAGATAAAAATAAAGATGCCATTTATATTCCAGTTTTCTACAGCCCCCCCCCCCCCCCGAAAGGCCTTGAAGCCCTCGACGTGTCGGCTTACTCAATTCGGCCCTAATGAAGGGAACGAAGTACACCAACCAAACAAAAGCTTAAAAGAAAACGACGTTTCGGCTCGCATACGGACGGAAGACTTGTTCACAATGAACTCTCGGTTCTAACTAACTAGCGTTGCTAAGAATGAATCAATGCGGAAAGTATCAAGAAAATCCCCGTTATAATTGGTCAATCCCCTCCCTCTACTGGGTACGAGCCGTGTGCAGGGGAGAACAACAACTCTCGGTTTCATCAACTCCGCCGTCCACCTCAAAAAGTAGCCGTCCTCTGATCTACAGGTGAGAACTACGAAAGGAAAGAACTGCTTAGGAGGACTTGCCAGTTTTCGGTGCAGACAGTAAGTGCTGGGAACATGATTCCCTTCTGCAGCTCTTCGACGACTGTAACCGAGAATGGGTACTGGAAATACATCTTCAGGATTATGCTCGTCTGCCAAAGGAAGCCTGTAAGCGAAACGAGCCATATTGCCGCGCGTACCACGCCACGTTCTGTCACGTTCATCTGCGAAAAAAAAGGGAGAGGGGGATTGAGCACCACTTTTGAAGACACTCCGCTTCAAATAGCATGCACTTCAAACCGACCCAGTTGAAGCACGGTCCGGTTTTCATTTAATGTTTTTCCTCTTGCCATCGTTACAACTATGTAGATTTACGCCTATCTATCAGG
Organism: Rhipicephalus microplus; assembly: GCF_013339725.1. Lineage (NCBI taxonomy): Eukaryota > Metazoa > Arthropoda > Arachnida > Ixodida > Ixodidae > Rhipicephalus > Rhipicephalus microplus. The sequence continues at coordinate 9,913,787 of NC_051170.1, forward strand.
GATATGCATATAACTGACATGCGTGATTCTGCGTGGGTGTAACGACGGCACAACGGCAACGTGGCATCAAAACTGGACGTTGCTATAGGTAGACAGCAAAGTGGATCAGAAGACAATTGGGCCAGGGTAGCCGAAATGGATTTCGGCAGGAGGGGTGATTAAAAGGACGGATAACAGATGGACAGTTGAATGCCCGAGTGGATAGTGATAGACGGGAGGAAGTGCAACCGATGACGACAAACGGTTAGGTAATGTGACAAATTTTTAAAAAAGTGGTGGCATATAATGCAATAAGCTCTCACAGGACAGAGTGGATTGACGATCATTGGGAAAGGCCCTCGGCCTACAGTGGACATAAAACAGGCTGATAATGATGCCGTCGACTACGTAAGTTCCTCACAATCGTTGTAATTAACCTCCAAAGCGCGCAATCCGTAGCGGTTTCTCTAGCACGAGTCGAGGTCCGTAAGCACTATCAGCTAGGGCGTAGGAAGTTTCCGCTTCCACACCCACACCTAAACAGACCACAGGCAATCACCCTGCGAATGTTACAAACAAACACGTATCCATGTCCGTTTATTTGGTCGGAATTCGTAGACGGAATAGACCCACGCTGTGGTCCTCCGAGGTGCACCCTTCAGCACATGCTGTGGCAGTGTCACGACTTGCACGGGGGCTCAGGGTCTCCCTCCACTGAGGAAGACTGGCTCCAGCTTATCACCAGCTCCGCAAAAGGACCAGCAGCTAAGGGCTGTCCAGAGAGCCCGCGAAGTTGCCGAGAGCTTTACCCTCCCGGTGCCATCGTGGGTGGGGCCCCCAGACGGTACCCCCTGATGGAGGCATTCTCGTCTTCTCAGGACCAAATAAAGTTCCTTGACTGACTGACTGACTGAGTCGTTTCACCGGAGGTTCACAAAGCCATGCGGTCATCATGAAGTCAGCCTCGAGTGCTCACGACGCTTCGTCATATGTGTGCGTCATATAGGCGCGGTCGTTCTATGGTCCCATGCGACCCTTACGAATGTTTTTTTTTTGTTGTTGTTGTTGTTGTACGAATAAAATTTAAACACAAAAAACTATCGATGCGGCATGCAAGATGGTAATTAAGAACAGCAATGCCTCAGTTTTTTTTATACGAACTATGCAGATTTTAGTCACCTAGCAAAGTGCATTCTTCAAGAACCCATTTCAGGGTATACTGTGCAGTCTAGTAGACAAAGCCAAGGAGCAAGGACAGCTAGCTGACTCTGTACTACATAGTAATGTACAAAATACTGCAGTCAGAAAATCTTTAGAAACGCGCCTATGGCAATACAAACCGCCAGTGTGACACCAACGGTACCTAGAAGAATCGACGTGAGCTCATTAAATGTGTGAAGTCGCAACAAAGATGATAGCTCAATGTCTTAAAACACCTACAAAAAAAACAGTGACGCAGCGCTTGCATCGGTAATCAACTTACTTGGAGCAGACCCTGATTGGTATATGGTAAGCGACTGCGCCGACACAAGACTTGCCTGCTAATGCCACAGCGGCTTAACTTGCCTGCTTCTTTTGGTCTTTTGAAGCGGTTCTAGAAAGTGTCAATAAATGAGGCCACTTACAAAAAATGCACACATTATGAAAGACATGGTCTCATCGATGCAAAGCGCGCTACCAGGCAGAAAGACAAATACTCTGGCGAGGAGCCGAAAATCAAAACAAACAGAACATGCAAAGGTTCACGTATACCACCCGAAAAACACGGTAAAGTCAACTTAATAAACAACGAAGAACTGCTAGGCGATGTTCAAATGAAAGAAGAATCAAATAAAAGGTGCCGCCAGGGGACGACGACATGCAAGCAGTCACGAAAACAGCCGCCGTGTGCATGATAGCATAGCGGTAAGAGCAGAGACTGCGGCTACCCTACAAAAAACGCGGTCAATTTGAGCACGGCGACATTCAGAAAACATTCTTTCGAAGCATGACGAACGATAGCTGTAGAGTTTGTCATTAGACCAGGGCACAATGTCACAGAAAGTGGACAGCCTTGAAGCAAGGTGAACGCTAAGTAATCCAGGACGATCAATCCGTTGCTACCATGTCAAGAGAAAGAAAGAAAGAAAGAAAGAAAGAAAGAAAGAAAGAAAGAAAGAAAGAAAGAAAGAAAGAAAGAAAGAAAGAAAGAAAGAAAGAAAGAAAGAAAGAAAGAAAGAAAGAAAGAAAGAAAGAAAGAAAGAAAGAAAGAAAGAAAGAAATCACTACGTCAGGCATGCTCGCGTCAACCTTTGCTTACCCTTATTTTTTCCTATTTAGAAAGCGCCCTTAATTTTCTTTAATTTTCACTCGTTTGTCAAAGCAGATTGTGCTTATTCCGTGTTGACCGCGAGCAGACTTACAACAGACCTCCTATATATATGTTTAATGTTAACTACATTTTCACATTTGATTTAAAATGCCTCCTTATACTGTCTGTTTATGAAAGATTAATGACTTCTGAACGTCTCACATCATCTTCATACACGTACTCATATTTTTCAAATCCCGGTATACTATTTTTTTTTACTGTAACCACCTGGTCGCAGACATGACTGCAAAACTGAGGCCGTTTTTTTTTAAACTAAAATAAATCTTGGAGCACCACCATACTACCCGCAACGTGTCAGAAATCAAATATATTTGTCTATTAGCAAACAAAACAATTTCACCTGTATAGGGGCGTACCCATAAAATTTTTTGGAGGGGTGAGGGGAGGGGGGGGGGTACGTGTACAACGGCTAACTTTGGCAACTGTGGATCAATGTGAAGATGTGTAAAGATTCTAGTATCACCCTAAAAGTTACATCATTAAATATTTTGGAGGGTTATGAGAACCACCTTGACTCCCCCCCTAGTTACGGCCGTGCACCTGTGTGCAGTTTAGAGGAGGTCATAACATCACTTGACTGTGGTCTCTCTGCTGTGCGTATGATGCTCTATGGAGTGAAAGTTGGTACATTAGCATGCCATAAATAAAAAGGTACTACACAGAGCCATCCGCTGTTGAATTGTGACTTTGCATGTGTAGGTGTAACGGCGTATCACAGACTCCTATCTAGTCATTTTCAGTATTACAATCAGCCTTGCCTGGAATCACGTTTGTGCTAGTTTCTACTCACAAGTATTAAAAATCAGTGTCATTTATACGCCAATTCAATATTTATTCATCACAGGCACGAATTACGAATAGTGTGTCCTCGACCCCCCCCCCCCACGCCCACCCCTACCAACTTTTCCAGATAATTCCTTGATAAATATATCTTATGCTGTCGTTAATTAATGTACAATACTTTATTATTGTCCTGAATCCCGGTCTTTTCAGACCGAGGCGGGCCGCCCCGTCGGTACCGTCAGGCCACTCGTAACTGATCTCGATAAGAAGCGCTTTGCACCATCTTCTGCCAGTGAAGTCATTTTTCTTCGACGCCGGCGAGAGTCGAGGGACAGCTCGTCAGCATGCATCTGATTCCAATTATGTCATCACATGCGTCACATTCTTCTTAAATTTCACTTTCGGGGTGAATTTTGTTTAGAAGATACGGATGGTGGTAAGTTCCCGTTTGCAATAAATGTAGCGTGGCTGTATGAGCTCTGTTCAACTTCACATGTGGCAGTGGGAATCGCCAACGACCCAAGTAATAATATTTTATATCGTCGCACGTCATTACATTATCTTTATGATTCCCGGAATGGTAGTGGCCATCGGGTCGGCTCTGACCGGCACGGCAAGCGAATCCTCGTGCCAGGTCATCCGTCGTATCGTTGAGGTTGACCCGATTCTCGTCCACTCGTCCGATATGCGAAGGAAACCATCAGATTTCAGTATCGATAGCATTGACTTTGTACGTAAGTTTAACCGCAGTCCCAGCGACATAACTCTCGTCAAAGCTCGTAATTGCTGCATTGGAGTCGCTATAAACGTATGACCATTTTCTGTTCCTGATAGCTAGAGCAATTGAGGCTTGCTCCGCCACCGTGGAGCCCTTAGTGCGTACGAAGTCAGGGCGTCCTGTACGTCTTTCTGGCTGTCGACCACCACAGCCCTTTCACCCAAGCTGCATCTGCGAGGGCCACATGTTGACCTACCTTTTCAATATGACCTTACTGGTTTTCAAGCTCTCCGACCTCGTGGAAGGTACCATGACCAACAGCGCCAAGAAGAGCATCGATTGCATGAGATATTGGTGTTAAAGAGCATTGACACTATGGTCGAAGGAGCTCATTCTAGACTCAAATGGAGCCATAAGTGAGTCGGGGTGAGCGATGTTTTGGTCCGAGTGAGTCCGATTTGAGAAAATTTTCGTGAGTATGAGTCCGAGTGAGTACAAAGTTCAAAATATATTTCATGAGTGAATCTGAGTGAACTGCACAAGTTTGGCGACCTATGATCGCAGAGCATTGACACGTACTCATGGGATTTACGATTTGACACACTTATAGTTGGGTACAAGGTTAAAAAACTGTTGTATTTTCTCAAAGGCAGATGCACACAAGCCTGAACCAATAGGCACACAATATACAGACTGACGTCATGAACCTGATGGCCAGTGCCTTCAGACTCGAGAACATTACCGAGTGCTTAAGCGGAAACACGCGTATCTTTTTTATTTGGTTTCGAAAGCGATCGATTGTTGCGGTTCGGTCATCTGGGTGGAACCTCTCTGGACATCCTATTTTGCACCCCCCCCTTCCGCCCCCCCCAAATGCTTTCACTGTAGCAGCATAAGTAATTTTTTTCATATAGGGGGGGGGGGGGTTCAGTCATATCTTTATGTATGTTCGTGCGTACGTTTGTATGTGTGCATGTAAATGTGCCAAATTTTTTTTTTTAAATAGGGCAGTTCGAGCGCCTATCTTCGCTAGTACTTTACGGCCACCGGCGGCATCTGCGTTCTCCAAAATTTCGCTCGTTTCAGTAAACATAACGGGACATTCGAAGCGATTGAAGAGCTTAGAAGTGTGGCAGCTTGGGCTAGTTGGTATGGCATGACGATAGTTATAGCGCGAGAACAAAACGACGACACAGAGACAAGAAGCATCTCACTTGCATTTCTGAAAGTAGTGGTTTCTTATGCTATTTGCCCCGATGCTCATTTGTGGCGAAGATCAATAGCGTAGAGCCGATACCAGTGCATCTAATGGACGCTCCAAGCTAAAGCCGTGTGCTTGAGTGAACTAAAAGAGATGTAGTGGCACGAACAGCTTCGCACAGGTGTCCCGTTTTCGATTTGATGCCACGAGATGGCGCCACTTCAACTTTTCATATTACTATGGCGCGCCAGTTTATGGCTGCCGTGGATTTTCGTCACGCAATACTGCAGATTTTGATATTTTCGGTGCTGCTATCTACACACACCAATAATTTTTTTTGGTAGTGAATGGGTTGGTAAATCAATAGCACTCAAACTCCACTACGTAAAATGACTTTTTTGGGGGACCGGATTTTCGTAAACTTACACCAGCGCCCTTCTTGCGACGCGGATTCCTTTCGGTAATCCGCTCACGTCATAAACGGCAACGAAGTGCAGATTTCAAGAGCAATCCGCAATTCGTTGCCGATTATGATAGGAACTATACTCCCGCAGAACGGTTCAAAGTGGTGCTCGCATACTGCCGAAGAAATGACGAAAGCTTTACCTTTCCTATAAAGGTTTCGCTCACACTTGTTTCGAAGGTCGTCGTTCTTCAGTGCGGCGAACAGCGACGCTTTTGGCCCATTCGAGTAGCCCGCGCGGCAACCCGGAGCGAAGCAACGTTCTAGTAACGTTGGAGCGAAGCACTGGTGCGAGTCTGTCCGCCTCTTGGCCATGCTGTACGCGGTGGTGAAGATCCACGCGAGAAGGCACTAAAGCGCAACACGTGCTCCACACACTGACGACACGCAAGCCCAGCCAACGTTACTACAGCACGTTGGGCGCAGTCATCCGCACCATACCATCGCCACACACACTATGAATATTGACAGCCTTCATGTGCGCACCCATAATAACTCACAGACACGGACGAAGAAGAGAGACACGAAGAGAAGCGCTGACTAACAACTGAGTTTTATCACGAAGGAACGCGTACGCATCAATATGCACAATTGCACATGCGCGACTAAATGCTGTCGAAAGTGTCCTTTGATCATGATAGCATGTAATCATTTACTCGAAGTTAAGAGAAGCGTGCAAGGGAGCTCACTCGCCGTAAGAATGATAACTCACTTGTGGATAGCGTTATAGAAGGCTTGCTAATCGCTTATTTTTCTTCAATTGCCGCAGCCTCAATAGTGAACCTTTTTTTTCCCTCGCATGGCGCTTTAGCGATTACAATAGTGCCTTTAAAGATATGAGTGCAGCCACACACGGAACAACGTTGCGCCAAAAAACCATGTCCACCTTTTCCCGTTTTTTTTTTTTTTTTTTTTGACGATGCTCTAGCAGACGCACGTTGAGACATCTTCCCGTTTGTCCCATGCATGCCGCTCCAAGGTAAACGGGTAACCACGTGTTTGGCACACTCTGTGATTGGGTTATTATGTTTAATATTGCAGCCTTCATCCTTAATCACAGAGCGGTTTCGCTTGCAGAGCTTCGACGGTTTATTGGGAGCGAGAAAAAGAAAACGCCACCTCTGATTTCTCACCGATTATCTTTAAGCGGTGCGATATCTGATGCACATACGTGATGCACGATATCTGACGCGCATACTTACGCTTGAATGCTCCTTCGAAATAAATTTCCGTTGTTAGAGCGCGCAGGACACTACGGCGGGACGTTCCGGCGCGGGTGACGTGTCTCAAACTTATTCTAAGCACGCGCTGAGCAAGGATGGACGGGAAAAACGACGTGTACAACAGCAATATGACAACGGCTGGCCGATTCCGGGGGCAGTGCGAGGCGTGGAGCAGCACACCAGCAAAAAATGTTATTAAGCGTCTGAAATGTCAACTTGATTCAAAGATGTAATGCATTACTGAAGCTGAATACGGTTACGATCTTTTCATTTTATTTATTTCGCCCTTAAAGGCCCGAAGGCATTACATAAGGGGGGACAAGTAACGAGATAGGGTACAATGTTCAACAGAAAAAAGCAAATAAACAAATAAAAAATAAGTAAATGAATAAATGAATAAAAGCAAATAAGTTTACACAGGAGACAGGAATCAGAAATCACTTGAACGAACTAGAACAAGATAAAAAAAGAATACACAATGCTTTACATATGTTAAACAATTGCAGAGCAAAACTAAGTACAATTCTAAAACGATTGGCGATAAACACGAAGTAGTTGAGATTATCAGGAGAGAGGCTTGAAAAAATGTTCGCTCAGGTTTGCGCGGAACGTTTCCCTGTCGGCGCATGAAGCGGAGTCATCCGGTAAGGCATTCCAGAGGGCTATTGCATTAGGAAAAAATGAGGTGATAAATGCTGTCGTCCGGGCATTTATGCGTGCAATGGACCTGCTGTGATTTATGCGCGATCAAGTTCTGTGAGCAGATTGGAGCAACTGATGTCTTGAGCGTGGATGATAGTAGAAGCGGTGTAGAAGGCATAGACGGGTGATCAAGCGGCGGGATTCAAGAGTTGGAAGGGAAAGAGAGTGTTTTAGCTCGGTAACGCTGGTTTTGTGTGAGTATTGCGAAGATATGAAGCGAGCTGCGCGATTTTGGATGGACTCTAATTTAGTTGTTAGGTAGGCTTGTGAAGGATGCCAGATTGCTGAAGCATATTCAAGTTTAGGTGGTACGAAGGTTGTGAAAGCTAGTTTTTTTACGCCGGGGGTGCGCACTTCAGGTTGCGTCGAAGGTAGCCGAGTGTACGGGATGCTGTAGAGCAGATGTAATCGATGTGGGTGGTCCAGGATAGCGATGAAGTCAAATGGACGCCAAGATATTTGTAGCATGATACGGAAGCTATGGACACGGCGTTAATAGAATATATGTTGGCAAGTACGGCACGCTTACGGGTAAATGATAATTATTTGCACTTATCTATGTTTAGGGGCATGAGCCATTTATTGCACCATGAAGCAATTGAGTCGAGGTCGCGTTGTAGCTTATTAGCATCGGCAGGGCTATTGATGACGGTGTAGATGACGCAATCGTCAGCGAAAAGTCGGATATTAGATTTAATGTTAGCCGGCAAGCCATTAATGTAGATGAGGAACAGAAGGGGCGATAAACCGGCACCTTGCGGCACGCCGGATGTTACCTTAGCAAATGCTGATTGACAGTTATTAGCTGACGTGAACTGCATGCGTCCCGTCAAAAAGTGCTTAATCCAGCTTAATAAATTCGGAGGAATACCAAGAGAAGTTAGCTTGCGAATCAGGTGATTGTGAGGTACGCGGTCGAAGGCTTTTGCAAAATCCAGAAAACTGGCGTCTGTCTGAAGGTTATTATCCATGGAATTAAGTAAGTCATGCGTTAATTCGGCGAGCTGGGTATCACAGGAACAATGTTTGCGAAAGCCGTGTTGAAGTGGATGGAAGAAATTAATTGATTCAAGGTGGCTCATGAGACTAGATGCTACAATGTGCTCAAATAGTTTAGAACAAATGCACGTTAAAGAAATTGGACGGTAATTAGCTGGGATTGACCGGTTACCTGACTTAAAGATCGGTATATTCTGGACTTTTTTCCACTCATCTGGAACGGTGCCCAGCTCTAAGGATTGCAAAAATATTAGAGAAAGAAAATATTAGAGAATATTATGAGAGAAACAAAAGTGCGTCGCTTTATCGAGTCGCGTGATCAAACAATAATGCAGCGGAGACCTGTCCCACAATTTTTCTCGTGCACACAATATAACTGAAAATCTCGCTCGCTATCTTGCAAGAAAAAATGGCGCGATTATTGTCCGCATGCTCACCTTTTCTCGCGTGGCCCGAAGGCGCGAAAACTTGTTCTCGAAAGAAACAGGTCGGTGCACTTAGGCTGCCAAAGTCAGTTCATCAGTGACCGTCGCCAGAAAACTATTGCCCATACGGTCACGCTGGCGACCACTGACAAAGTGACATTTTTCATCAAGCATTATTCACAGCTAACGTGACAGTTTGTAAAAGTAATGACGATGCAACTGACGGAAACATGCCGGGGCCGGAGTTGCGCCGTCATGTCCGTGAAGTCAGCTGCGCCACGGGGAAATTGAACATTTTACGTCACTACCCACACGACAGCGCTCGCCGCAAGGAAAGAGTATGCGCAACTCTGCCTGCGTGTGTGGGGGGGACTAGCTGCTCCGAGATGTATTCGGTCGGTACGCTGCCTCTCGCGCTCCGATTGCGAGTTGCCACGGCATCTGGCGACTCCCGTCGGAGCCAACTGCGACTCACATTTTCAAATATTTTCAGTATCTTCAAATGGATCTGCGACTCGTGTTTTCAATCGACATTGAATGCCAGCGCTCTTTTGTTCAGGGCGGTTACACACCGCCATAGCGTGTAAGACCGTAGGGACACGCTGAACTGGCCACAGCAGAAATCGCGCACGCGTCCTCCGGCCCACACAATATGGCGGCGGCGCGCTCCGCGGCAACGCCTGCTAGGAAGCGTTGTCTATGGGTGTCGCCTCCCCTGAAACCAGTTTCCTGCAATATTTCCGCCTACAACGGGAGGCGGCGCTAGCTTCGAGGCACCGTACAGCATATCTGTGCGATGACAGCGTAATTTCGCGCTGTAAGAGCCCATGTGAGGACGAGGCCTAACAGGCCTGTCTCGTTCTAGTGGCCTCGCGTCAGCACCCACGCCGGCAGGTGGGGATACCGACTGTGCCCGAGAGGTGGCACCTGTTTTCTCCCGCATTAGTTAAGAGAGCCATAGCCAAGTTAAGCCAAGTTAAGAGAGCCATAGCAAAACGTCAGGTAGCCTCTAGAGAACACAGACATGCTAAGCAGCGGGGTGAACCGACAGATGATGTTGAAAGAAAATGGGCAACCTTTCTAAGCTGTAGAAGGGATGCATCCCTTCTGATCAATGAAAAGATTAGAAGGAAGGGAGCTCAGTGGCTGGCAGAAGTACATAAAAAAGATAGAAAGGCAGCTGCGAAATTTTGGAACCATCTAAACTCCCTAAGAAATGAGACGAGCCTAGAGCAGAGATTCATAACTACAGCCCAAGGTGCTAGGTAAGAAGGGGACGAAGGTGTTGAATATATAAGAACAAAAGTGACAGAAAAATTTCAACAAAGAAGTACTTTATGCACCACAATAGACAAGGACGAATCAAGTGGTGCAATGGCTCCATTTTCACAACAAGAGTGGGAAAGGGCTGAGAAAAGGGTTCCTAGTAGTACATCAACAGGCCCAGATGGCATTCCAATTAGCCTGATAAAGACATTAGGTCCGAAGTCTAAGCAGGCTTTGAGAGAGGCAGTGAGCACAATAATAATCGATGGTGAAGTTCCCGATGGATGGAAACTTAGCAGGATGAGCATGATCTATAAAGGAAAGGGGGACAAAGCTGACATAAAGAACTACCGTCCTATAACAGTGACATCAGTGGTCTACAGGCTGGCGATGCAGATTATAAAGGAAAGACTGCAGGCGTGGATAGAGGATGAGGGGGTGCTGGGGGAACTGCAGAATGGGTTTCGGAAACACAGGAGGTTGGAAGACAATCTGTTCTCACTGACGCATTGCATCGAAATAGCCGAAAAGGAACACAGGCCCCTGTGGCTAGCATTTTTGGATATCAAGGGAGCGTACGATAGCGTGGTTCAAGAGGAATTGTGGGGAATACTGGACACACTAGGCGTGGAACATGTAGTCACTAATCTTTTAAAGGGTATCTATAAAGGTAACAAGGTAGTTATAAAGTGGGAAAACTAGGTATCCAAGCCTGCAGAGGTAAAACGGGGGCTTAGGCAGGGGTGCCCCCTGTCACCCTTATTATTCATGGTGTACCTACAAGGATTAGAGGCAAAATTAGAGGGAAGTGGACTGGGCTTCAACCTCTCTTTAGTCAAACAAGGAAAACTTATTGATCAGGCACTACCAGCATTAATGTACGCAGATGATATAGTGCTAATGGCCAACAACAAGGAAGATTTGCAGATATTGATGGACATCTGCGGTAATGAGGGAGATAGGTTAGATTTTAGATTCAGTAAGGAAAAATCAGCAGTCATGATTTTCAATGACAACGAAGGTAGTGAGCTTAGAATACAGGAGGTCACGCTAGAGATAACAGATAAATACAAATATCTGGGCGTATGGATAAGCAATGGGACCGAGTATCTGAGGGAACACGAAATATACGTGACGACTAAAGGTAACAGGAATGCAGCAGTCATGAAAAATAGGGCACTGTGGTATTACAATAGGTATGATGTTGTGAGAGGAATATGGAAAGGGGTCATGGTTCCTGGGCTGACGTTCGGCAATGCGGTCTTGTGCATGAGATGAGAAGTTCAAGCAAGATTAGAAATTAAGCAACGTGGAATAGGTAGGCTTGCTTTAGGAGCTCACGGTAATACACCAAATCAGGGAGTACAAGGTGATATGGGATGGACATCATTTGAGGGCAGGGAAGCTAGCAGCAAGATAAAATTTGAGAAGCGATTGAGAGAAATGGGGGAAGAGCGTTGAGCTAGGAAGGTTTTCAGCTACTTGTACATGAAGAATGTCGATACAAAATGGAGGAAGCGAACCAGGAAGTTGACTGGTAAATACTTAGAAAACAGCAGGTGGCCAAACCAAAAAGAACTATCGGTTAAGAAGAAAGTGAAGGAAACGGAGACTGACATGTGGAGAATGGGCATGATTAAGAAGTCCGCACTAGAGATCTATCGAACGTTTAAGCAGGAAATTGCCAAGAAAAGGATCTAGGATAATACTCGGGGTAGTTCTCTACTGCATGAGGCCAGAACGGGAGTACTGCGAACCAAGACATATCGGGCCAAATACGAAGGGGTAGACACAGTATGCAGTGCGTGTAGAGAGGAAGAAGAAACTGCCGAACACATGATAATGTTCTGTAAAGGGCTTCACCCTATAGTTCAGGATGATGGCGCAGAGTTTTTCAAAGCACTGGGGTTTAGGGACCGGGAGGGCAAAATAAACTTTAAGCGGGTAGACTTAACTAGAAGGAGGTTATCTGATTGGTGGCTAAAGTCAAGGCACGAGTGAAAATTAAACTCTTCACTGCAAAGTACGAATCCTCAAACTCTTCTTTTAAGGAAAAAAAATAAATATAGTTTTGGTTCATTAGGTATTACTACTTGGTGGCGCTAGCCACTGCCCGATCTAAAGGGTACAGCCATATCCATCCATCCATCCATCCATCCATTCACGTGTGAAGGGCTTTGCGACGGTGGTGCTGTGGTGCGCGCGTGCTGTAATGTGGTGCGTGCTGTAATGAGCCGTTAAGGCGTATCTCAGCAATCTTGCGCACCGGCGGGAGACCATCGAGACATCTCTGTGCGGTGACAGTGTAACGACGCGCTACACAAACCTATGTGGGGGACGAGGCCTAACAGGCCGGTCTCGCTTTAGTGGCCACCGAGACAGCGCCAAAGCCGACACGTAGTGGTACCGACTGCGGTCGAGAGGTGGCACCAGTTTGACCATAGTGCGGTGTTGTGTGGACTCAACCGAAATGAAGCACACCAAGAGGGCGAAGGCGTCAAACGGAAAGGCGTTAGGTGGAGAAGAGCTGGTCGATTGGGTGCAGTGTCCGAGCTGCGAGCGATGGCTCGAGCGATCCGACACACCATTTGAGACAACGCAAGAGGCGGAGGCTGATTCGTCCTTCCTTTGCCGCATATGCGAGAGAATGAGGGTCATGAGAGAACAGTCTCAGTTACAATACAAACAGGAGTCGGAGAGGTGGCAGTTGGTCTTAGATAGCCTGGCGGCGCGGTTGGAAGCACATATTGTGAACAGCAAAAACGAGCGAGAGGTGCTGCTGGACAAACTTGCAGAGGAGAGAAGGCTGAGAGGAGCATTACTTGAACAAGTTGGAGCACCACAGAGAGCTTTGGCCATAATAGACGCAGAAAAAACCAGCAGCCACGAGAACACCAGTGCGACGAGGAGGGTAGAAGTGACCAAGTCTGCAGAAGATGTAAGCGATGAGAGGAATGCGGTCAAAGCCGCGGCAGTCGATGCTGGCAGAGAGATAGACCAATCCCAGAACAAGCCCAACAGCGATCAAGGGCTACTGGGAGGCGATGACAGGAATGCGGTCAAAGCCGCGGCCGTCGATGCTGACAGAGTGATAGACCAATCCCAGAACAAGCCCAACAGCGATCAAGAGCTAGTGGGTGGCTCTCCCGCGGAGGCCGTAGGATCGCAGGTCAAACGCAGCAAGCGGGCTCAGAAGCTACTGCGCAAGGAGAGGGCAGAGGACAGCCAGGCCTTCATACCATCTTCGCGCAAGAAAACAGCCAATGGCCCCCCAGAACGGCCAGCAGTACTTCCGGGCGCATTCGTCTACGGGGATGGCAATGCACGTAGACTCAAACGGGCAGTCCTCCAAGCCAGTGCACGATACAGAGGTGTACACTGCCGTACGAAAAAAGATGCCACGCTTGTGGAAACAATGGAAGCCATCGAGACTGCGACGGACGTCTGGGATTCAACAGAGGCCATCGTGGTTCTGCACGCCGGTCTCAGCGACATCCAAGACGACACATCTCCACATGATTCAACTGAGAAGTTCAAGTCCCAAATAACTTCCTTGAAGGCAAGAGCCAAAGGCCACCTTTTCGTGGTGTACGGCGTCCCAGAAGTAGGACCCAAAGACGATACCATGCGGATAAAGTGCGAGTTGTGGAATCAAAACCTACGTCGAATTTGCTCAGACATTGGAACGCGCGTAGAGTTCGTCAGTGTCACAAAGGCTCTACAGGATAAGATGAATGGAACTTTCTACAGTGAATACGTCGCCGAGCAACTAGGGCAACGATTGGGACGCAGACTATGTGCTTTCTTAGGGCTTCGCCCATCGGGCAACTACAAGCACAGGGCATGGAGGGTGAAACCATCAACCTCCATGATGACTGCCCTGGGACAGGCAATCCTACAAATGGCCAATCCACAGAGGAGGCAGAAGCGCTCCTGGCACAGGACGTAAAGAAAAAGACGGCCCGCCGTCGCCACAGCCGCAAGAAGAACGAGGACATACATGTAGGCTTCCTTAACCTACATGGTGCTCGAACGGCGAGCAAACGGGAAGAACTATATCAAATGATAGGTGACGAAGACAGAGAGATATATGCCGTGGCTGAAACACACCTTCGAGTCATGGAAGAGCCACCAGTACATAAAAGTTGGCAGTGGGCTGGCTTGAACCGTTCAGGTGAATCGAGGAAAGGGGGAGGAATAGGTTTCCTGTGGAACACTAGGTCAGCTTGGAAGAAACTGGACAGCCCGTGTGTTGAGCATATGTGGGTCGAGGGCTACCTGCAAGGGCTAACAGTCCTGGTAGGGGTGGCCTGCTTTGACGTATCTGCTGGAGCCGATGCTGGAAACTCGAGAATGGCGCAGTGCATCAGGGAAGACGTGACAAGATGGGCAAGCCAGCGAGAGGTTCTCATTATGGGTGATTTCAATGGGCACCTCCAAGCTCTGGATGGCTTCCAAGATACCAATGGGGAACTACTACTGGCACTGGCACGTACACTCGCCTTAGATGTGCTAAATCTTCGTCCAGAATGTGAAGGACAGTACATCTGGAGCGCCAGGAACAGTCGCAGCTGTATTGATTACGTGCTTGCGACACCTGCTTTAGCACGACGTCTCACCCACATGAACATCGATGAAAAGGGTGAATTCAGCATAGGAAGTGACCACAACCGAATCAAGTTGAGCTTTTCTCGATCCTCCTGGCGAACCATTGCGAAGGAACATCGCAACCCAGCTGAGAGGCACCTCCCGCAGTCGGAGTATGCGGCAGTCGCGGAAGCATTCGAGCAGAACTTTCAACCGACGGAACCACCAACATATGATCAATTTGTGCTCGAACAGCGACGCATCATGAAGAAGCACGAAATTCGCGTAAATTCCCGCGGCGGCCTAAGGCTCAAAGGCTGGTGGGACGAAGAGGTACAAGGGGCCCTTATTGCAAGACGAACGGCGAATCGCCTACACAGAGCGGCTGTTAGGACATCACCCGGAGAGGAGTGCATGAGTACCTGGGAGGAATACCTCCGCCTCAAAAGAGAGATGCGGATCCTCGTACAAAGCAAAATAGCTCAGTACAATAGCAGACAATTGCGAGCTATCACAGAGGCAGGGCGTAACGGTGCAAACAAATTTTGGAAATATGTGTCTTCGTTAGATCGTCAAACTCCGGCACCTGAAATTCGACACCACTCTAGCAACCTACCGGTCACCGACCTCGCAGCGCACCTCACGACCCACATGCAAGAGCTCTTCAATCCCACACATGACGAATCAACCTCAGCAGTAAACGGCGACCCGGATGAGCCTCACCAACCAAGTGAAGAGGACCATTAGCAGATAACGAGGATCGCTCTTGAGCGTGCACTCCCGCGTATCAGTGCAAGCACTGCTACCGGACTGGACGGCATACCGGCGGGCCTTGTGAAATGCTTGGGGAAGTCTGCTCGAGAACACCTCGCGGGATTTTTCAATATCATCCTCAAGAACGGCCCAATCCCACCCGACTGGCAATGCGGCAGAGTAAGCCTCGTGTGCAAGAGAGGAGGCGACGCTGGACTGCTGGGCGACTATAGACCAATCACGGTGACGAGCGTCCTATATAGACTCTTCGCTCAAGTTTTGAAGGTGTGCATGAGCGGCTGGGTGGAGAAGAGGGGCATACTGTCGGAACTCCAGAATGGCTTCCGACGGAACCGACGCTTGGAAGACAATCTTTTCGTGCTCACCCAGACCATCGAGGTGGCACGGAGAGAAACCAGAGGTCTGCTTGGATGCTTTCTGGATGTCGCTAAGGCTTATGATAGTGTGCCACACGAGGAGTTTTTCCACCAGTTAGACCAACGACAAATGCCGAGCGTGTGGACAGACTTTCTCCGGCGGCTCTATGCAGATAGCTCGGTGGTAGCATGCTTCAGAGGCACCAGAACACAGCCTGTGAGGGTGACAAGAGGACTCAGGCAGGGCAGCCCTTTTTCTCCGCTGCTATACATGCTATATGTGGCGGGACTCGAGCAGGCACTCGTGGAATCGGGAGTTGGCTTCGCGTTCCGACTCATGATTGGTGGGGTGGCGCAGACATGGACACTGTCCGGCTTGGTGTTCGCTGATGATCTAGTATTACTGGCTGAGTGCAGCAGTGACCTTCAGAGGTTGGTAACACTGGCGGCCGACCACCTGAAGATTCTGGGCCTTCACTTCAATGCCAAAAAATCGGCCATATTGCAGTTTTCAGGCGTGGAGACCATTGATGTGCAGCTTCCCGACGGAGGAAGCATTCCGGTATCAAACCAGTACCGGTATCTCGGTGTCAACCTTTGCACCTCCGCAGATATCTATGACAAGCAAGAGGAGCACATTCGACAGGCTTCTGTGAGGGCCGCCAACGTGCTGCGACGGCGGAGTCTGTGGGGGTGCAACCGGTTTGTACTGGTGCGCGAACTGTGGAGGCAGTACATGTGCCAGTGCTGACATTCGCCAACGCCGTCATCTGCCTGTCTGCAGCAACACGCCAGTGGTTGGATAGAGGTCAGCGTGAGGTAGGGCGACTGGCGTGTCATGGACGTGTAGCCGTCGAAGCTGTACAAGGCGACCTAGGATGGTCAAGTTACGAGGCACGCGAGGCAAGAACAGGCGGCCTACGAAGGACGTCTTCGCCTCATGAACGACCAGCGGTGGGCCCGTCGTGTATTTAGATACACAGCTATCAAGGGCATGAACACACCATGGCGCAGGCGTCTCCACAATCTGTGCCGCAAGTACTCCCTTTTTACTGACCCTGTCCAGGAGGACAGTGAGAGGAAATGGGCAGTAGGAGTACGGAATAGATTGCAGGAAGCTGAGACGTCGATGTGGCAGGCGGCTATGGAGAAGAAACCCAGCCTGGCCCTATACAGAGCTCACAAGATCACCATCTCCGCCGAACGATTATACGACAATAATGTCGGCAGTGCGCTTCTGTTTGAGGCCCGTGCTGGAGCGCTCCATACTCAGGTGTATCGCCGTCACTTTGACCCGTCCGTTGGCCGACGGCACTGTGTAGTGCAGGACATGCGGGAAAGACGAGGAGAACATTGAACACCTGGTGCTTCACTGCGAACGCCTGTGTCCCCGTCACACAGATGGCGCCACACTACCGGAGGCACTCGGCTTTGTGAAAGACTGCGGCGCACCGGGAGGCGACAGCCGCGATACCAACGTGCACCCCCTGGCAGCGACAGCAATAACCAAAGCAAGGCTTCTACAGTGGTGGTCAAGGAGACAGTGAACAATTGTGATGTTCATGGACCTGGTGTGATTTTTCTTTCCTTTTTTTCGTTTTTTTTATTTATATGTTTCTCGTTCCGGTCAGGACACTAAAAGGTGCCCCCCCCCCCCGGTATAAAGGGGAATACCACAGAGATCATCATCATCATCGTAGACTCAACCATTAGTGGATAAACCACACTATGTGTCGAAGGCCAGGGCGCTGTTCTACCTCAGAACGAATAGTGGCGTAGAATCGTTTGCCAGCATAGACGAGCACAGGGTTCTCCTTCAAGGCGGGGGGGGGGGGCACAAAGGGTGATCGCAGCCCCCCCCCCTTTTTTACGTGGCCCATACGCACGCCTATTAATGCCGGTTCACCTCATAGTAATGTCGTTCGTACCGCCGATGACAAGCACAAATTTGTAAGACTACGATGCTACGACAATGCACATGAAAACTTGCATCTATTCCGCCAACTGTTGCGCAAACTTGAGGCGCTTGAATATGCATGCTACTTCGGCATCCACAGTGTGCAACGAATAGGTAACAGCAAAGCAATGGAAGAATGCATTCAATATTGAGTTTTCCAGCGTCACCCCCCCCCCCTCTACCTCTCTCCTGGACAGTGCTGGGGAGTAGAATGCAAGTCATGACTACCTGAAATGAGAAAGTCGCCCACTTGTGGGCGTAGAAAACGCGCATCTGGTTCTTATATGTTATTTTCATTCATGAGATAGCTGAATTATCCTCGGATGGATACAATTCGGAGCACAAAAGGTCCACGTGTAAAGATCATGCAATGGACATCAGAGAAAGTACATGTGAGGGGGGAGGGGGGATCAAAAGTTTTCCGATTACTATTCCACAAATTCCACGCTATGGGAGCGTGGCCTGGGAACTTTAGACCCACCCTGCACATGTCCACATGCTCATATTGCTTCATTATGGCTAAACCGCTAAGATGTACCTACAGAATGTGTGCACCCACCCATTGAGCAAACTACTCTTAGGAGTATTTGCTAATAAAATTGAGTGACACCTTCGAGGTCACTTGATAAATGTTTAAAATATGATCTCTCTCAAGCCAAAGCAACATTTCTGTTGACTTTCTGTGCAATATTGAACCTGCAGTGATGTCTTATTAGACGCTGGAACAAAAATTTGACCTTGTAGATAAATTTGCGATTTACTGGGTATGTATGTACATTGACCTCGACGTTAGCTTGAGTGTTGGCCGCGAAGGCACCACCAGTGTTGATCAGTTTAACCGATGGTAACCACTGGTAATATGCTTTTGAACACCCAATCTAGAGTACCAGCTGTCTTTTTGGACCCAAAGGAAACAAATTGGCAAAACAAATGGCCCAATAAATCCAACAAACAATGCCTTGTGAAGCTCATGCACAGAAGTCCAAACATTTCATTCCAATGGGAAACCCATGAAAAGTACTTGCATCCGCAGCAACCTGTTCAGCCATCGTCGACAGGACAGCAGAAAGGCCACCCAAAGATTGAAGCTTCATCATCTTGTGTAACAAAACAAATAAGGTAACACACAGCTCATTTTCAAACGAGAATTTAAGAGAATTTATTCAATACTTTACCCAACGGTTGCATTAATTTGAATATTACAAATTTACACATCCATATAAAGGTAAAGTCCTCAAAGTGTGTGTGTGTGTGTGTCTCAGAGCTCAGTCTGAGCGGCCTGACAAAGCATTTTGTTTTCCTCGAGAGCTCATATTTTATATATATTTATATATATGTATGTATAATATATACATGCACACACACAATACACGCACACCTTGTCCCGTACTAGGTGGGAGTCTGTTCCTGTCCTGTCTGGTGCTGCTATCTTCTGCACAATGGTCACACGCACTGCATTTTTCCCGGGGAGGGGGGTGCAGCACGTCTCTCTCATCACCGAGGAAGCGCCATATACATCATAATGAAAGTCCGTACAGCCACGCAGCGCGTCACACAATCAACAAACGTAACTCTTCATGTGTGTGCAGCACGGAAAAAAAAAAGAGCCAACAATCAACATGACAAAAACAAAAAGATGCTTGACAAGAAACAAACAAGTTGCCTCTTCCAGCCTCTACACAACAAGGCAAAAAACACATACTTTGCAACAAGCGTAAAGCAGCTGAAAAAACACCAGCATGGCTTCCGCACTCATAAGAACCCCCAAAATAAGTTTGGCAAGGCATCAGACAGGGGGGGGGGAATGCTCTGTCAAAACACAACAGGCATGTGTCCTACGAAACTAATATATATATATATATGCGTTCCTCTCAACTATAAACGATGCTCCGAACAATACTGTACAAAACACAGGAGCAATAATAGTAATAATAATGAAAAGAAATAATTAAGTTTTGTTCTAGATTGCAAAGATAAAGAGAGAAAGTAGGCTGCGAGCAGCAAATGCTTCAATTTGCCTCCCCCCCTTAGCCCACATTTTTTTTTTTTTTTGCGTAAGCTATGAATAGGAAAACCAAGGGCTGAAAACAGGAGTACAGTGATGAGACGATGTCAAGCGAAGTGCGAAAAGGAAGAAATCGCAGAGACAAGTGGCCGAGCGCACGCACAATATTCTCCTCCCAGCCTAGCCCCCCACCCAGAAGTCGTCAGAACGCCATTGGTATGCCCTCGAGAAAAGTACAACTACCAAGTTCAACTCCTGCACCACGCACGTATGAAAGCGAAGTCCAGCGCTCTGAAAAAAACTCTGTCCTCCTGCCTTGTGTGACAAGAATCAGGTACCAAGTATGTTTTTTTTTTTTGTTTTATCGAATAGGTCGCTGAAAAGGGATAGAGGTGGTGTTTAAGGGTGGAGGAATGAGCCAGCCAAAAGCGAGGACTGCACATCGGGGGAGAAGGAAGTCCACCATTAACTGCAACAACACAACACAGGGTAACTGGAGGAGAAAGGTAAGGGTGTAGAAAGATTAAACGCACATAAAAAGGAAAGTGGGGGCAGGCTGTGAAGAGAATGGAAGGCCAAGGATGAAAAAAGCACTTTGGGAATGACACTGGAAAGGGGGCTCAAGAAGGGGACCATATCCATCCCTCTATAAAACACTAATCGCACCTTTACAGACTGTCCTCTTTTAATTAACTAGCCATTGTTTTCCTCACTTTATATATATATATATATATATATATATATAAAGATAGGCCTGATATACACACCGTACTGAGATACAGATTTTTTTTTTTACCTCTTGCATGCACTCAAGGCTTCAAAAAGCTCACTCGCACATTTTATTTTTTTTTCTTCCTGTCAGACACACACATACACAGCAGTCGCACAATGCGCGCATGCGCAAGCTTATAAAAAACATCAGCATACACCCCCATTTTCATGTTTTTCTACTTCTGCTGCTGTTGTCTTTTTCATAGTCCTACACACGCATACCTCCAGCAACAGCTGTGGCAACAGCAGCAGCAAGGCATTGTGAAGAAAAGTAGAGAAGGGGGCTGGGTTCCAAGAGGGAGCGCAAAGTGACCAGGGGAGGGAGAGCGCATTGCTCTCTCATTGAGGAGCGCACTACACCTGTTGTAGCTGAAGACTGTACACCCATTCGCACACTCAGAAAGAATCTGCGAGAATAAGCAAGACACCATTGTTTGGTTTGTCCCCTCTGTGAGGATGCGACGTCGCACCACAAGCACTCTGGGATTGCGACAGTTAACGAAGCTTCTTAAAGAAAGCCTCTCAACCCACGTGGCAAACGGATCTGCACCGACACATGTCCAACCAAATCGGAGGACTAGTGTTTTTCCCACACTCACTCATGTCCCAACATGGCAGTATAGTTATGTCCCAGCCCCTGCCTTGGAGTATGAAACATCCACAAGAAAGAGTCTGTACCCTGAAGACTCCTCTCAAAATGTGCGTTGCCACAGGAAGAAGAAGAAGAGGAGGAGGAGATTATTGGATATATACACATAAAATACGGTGGACAGTTGTGTCTTAGTCATCTGCAAGACGCTTTTTCAAAGGATTAAAGGGAAAAGACCAACTAAAGCAGGAATACTTAAATACATTATTGTAAATGTCAGAGGGCTGCCAGCTGGTACAATTGCTAAAACGAGAAAAAAAAAAGAACAGCAACTCTGCCAAAATGGTAAAACCAATACTGTGCGTTACACAGCGGATGTTCAAACTCTCGCTCTTATGAACACAGCGATTGATTGGCAATTGATTCTAAATAGGTGCCCGTAAAGTTCGAAAAAAAAAGAGAAAAAAAAGAAGGGAGGGGGAAGATAGAAGAAAAACATGGTCATACTTCAGCAGCCTGCACCTTCATCTGAAGATTTATTTTGTCTGCCCGATATCCAAGACATGCATGCACGCACACATTCAAGACGCTGAGAATAGCAGGCAGTGGCACAAAAATGAAACAAAGCCATAGCTGCGTGTCCACAATACTGCTGCCAGGTGGTGGCTATGAGGCCTACGGTGGCACTGCAGGTGTGCCTTCTCACAGAGCCTGCCCTGTTGTTTCCCCCTCTATGCACAACACACATTCCCACTGGTTGCGTTGTGCTTGCCAAGGAGCGCAGAATTGGACCCACAGCTGTTCCAGAACTCGCAATGACACACACTGCCACCTGCCATATTGCCTATGTACAAAATGCTGACTAGGTAAGAGTTCAAAATAAAACCTGCTGGAATTAAAAGAAATATAAACTCACAAACTCGCAGATGGGTGGGAACTTGTGAACAACACAAGGACAAAGCGAAAGTACAGAAGGAAAAAAAAGGAACTCACATTCAGGTGTGCGTCAACCTACATGCACGCGCAAAGCATGGCGACTGGTTTCAAATGGACTGTCGCCAAGTCCACAGGCATGGACTTGTTTGCCCTGGTCATGACTTGAGCTTGCCAAGGGCAGGCAGATTAACCAACTAGCAGTGGGTGCAATGTACTAGCATACAACCATAGGCTCTGACACAAATGTGCACCATCAATGCCTCATTGTTGCACTGTGGCAATACCCATGCTTCCACCTATGCTGACCCTGTGGCTAAAGTCCTTGTAGATGGCAGGCAGCACACATGCAGAATCCTTTCCATTTGGCACTCCTTTAAAAAGCAGAGTTATTAAAAAAACAAAAAAAAACACTGACAGAAACAACACACACGGAGGAGCACAAATGTCCTTAAGTGTTTTAGGGTTGCAACCCTAGAGAAGGTTGTTCAAGGCATGTAATGCCGTTACACCCGATAGACCTGAACAGCAGCTGCTCCACACAAAGTTATATACTTTCTTCAAAAATGCAAAAAAGTGCTCCTTTCAATAAATTTGAGTGGAGCAAACTAACAGCAACAGAGTGTGGTGGGCATGGCATAATAAAGACAAATCTTGTATGGCGGCGAGGCTAAAAACAAGTGTACAGGCTGTGTGTGCGAGTCCAAGAAAAAAGGAGAAGCATCTGCCCAGGAGTGTGCGGCAACAACAAGGCATCTCTTCCATCCTCCCCAGAAATGGCACCACACAGAGAGAGTCCCTCTCGTCATGGGAAGGAGAGAAGCACTGTCATCTCTCTTCCTTCGTGGAAAAGCAAGCATGTGTGTTGTCCATATGTGCGCCAGCAAACTATCCACAGTGGCGTTCGTCTTGGCATTGTGTCACCTCCGTAGGAGGAAGCAGGGGGGAACGTCGCCTCCATCAGTTTGTCGCGGCAAGCGGTTGTCACCACCGAGCTTGCGATGTTCTCTCTCTCTTGCAAGCCGGTCGAGAGGGAGCAAGATGCGAGAAGGGGCAGAGAGAGAGGAGAAGACAACCTGCCGCCTGGGGTGGGCTTGGGAATACCTGTGGTCAGCTTCAGGCAGTTCCTACACTAGGTTGTACTCCTTCAAGTTCAGCTGCAGGATGGTGTCCTTTACGGCGGCGAACACAAATCGGATGTTCTCCGTGTCTGCAGGCCAGAAAGGAAAAGAAATGGGAAAAGGAAAGGATGAGAGATGGCTTTGAAAAGAGAACAGTGATCAAAAGAGAAAGATAATGCATACCGTAAGAGTTCGCCAACCTAGAGAAGTTCATAAGCGTGACAAGTTTTAGGGCTGACAGCGAGTTATGATTGCCTCAGTAAATATGCTGTATAATCCTGAATAGTAGTAAACAATTTGCCAAATCCTGTTGTCTTAAGTATACACTCGCTCAATCACAGAATATCCCGAGTGCAGTACCATGTGAACAGCTCATGAAGGGGTACTAGACATAAAGGAAGCCACACACTAGACTACATAAAATACAGTTAAACCTGCTTATAATGAACCTCCATATAACGAATTCCTTGATATATCGAAGTTTTAGAGGCGAAGCTCCTTAAGGCGTCGGTCTGTTCATCCCTTGTATGTATGTAGTAGTACGCAGCCACTGGCGGCACATACCCGCTCTAGAGCAGGTATGAGCCACAGGGGATGCGAGATGGGAGATGGCGGTACTTGGAGTGCTCACTAGATAGACGCACGGACAGAGACTAGCAGACAGACGCACGGATGGATAGACGCGCACACGGATGGATGCATGGACGGACAGACTCATGGATGGACGCACAGACCGATGCAAGGATGGAAGCGCAGACGGATGCAAGCTAGAACGAATGGACGGACGGAAGCACGGACAGACTGATGGACGCTTCGCCCCACTCATCATCATTCACTCCATGGGTATGCTGTGATTTTTTTTATTCCCCCGCCGTTACTTCATAGAAGCACATATATTTGCGACCTTTATGTAACAAAGTAACAGCGGGAGACATCCTTGATATAAGAAATTTTGCCCCGAATTTCGTCCTTTTGGCTCGAGCATGCATCTTCTACAGTTGCCCTGGCGTCGCCGGCGGATGCCCCCTTGCCCTCCCTCCCTCCAAACCAAACAAAAAAAAAAAAAAACTTTCGCATAAGCAGTGGCCCGCTTTTATTTAGTTAGCGTCACAAATGTTGGGCCGCACTGCATATGGAGGGCACTTGATCGAATAGTTTACCACAGTATTCGTGTAGTGCTCCTTTCGTTCTCGGCGCACTGTGCACATGCATTGTTTTATTGCACAAGCATGGTGTGGCCTCCGACAACGTCCAGCTTTGCTTTTTTTTTTCCTTTTTAGTGTGCAGACAATCCTGTCATCACTACTTATGGGGATGTCAGATAAGCGCTGATAGCGACTCTTCGAGACCATGTGCAACAACTAAACTT
The DNA here is from genome assembly GCF_013339725.1 of Rhipicephalus microplus. NCBI lineage: Eukaryota > Metazoa > Arthropoda > Arachnida > Ixodida > Ixodidae > Rhipicephalus > Rhipicephalus microplus. The sequence goes on from NC_051170.1 coordinate 9,938,379, forward strand.
CAGAGGTCGACCTGTCACGTGCTTCAGTCTTGCACCGCACGGCAAGCTCCCACTGGACCTTACGTAGCCTTCGCAATCAGCCGATCAACTCCGACAAGAACACGACGGCACGTTGAATGCAATGCAATGAATGTGATAGCAACGAAGTGTAAGGCTGGCAGCCAACTATATTGAATTCGATATTGCGGAACTCCTATAAAACGCTGGTGTAAGCAAATACGGCCACTACACGAAGCTGTACTCATTTTGCAAACTCTCTTTGCGTTGAAAGAGCACTGATGCTTGCCAAGATAGCACGCGTGCCAGCGACGGCGCCCTTAAAATCAAGGTTCACCGTTGCTACTGATTGAGCGACCCACCCCCACCCCCCTCTTGTGTTTTTTTTCATGCTCGTCCAAGATGAGTGGCTTCCTTTCTGTTTGAGAATTCAACGGCAGTTTTAACACACGGGGGGATGTTATCGCATGCGCCCTACAAGCCATAGAGATGGGCCAGCTCACTTCATCTCTGCTCCAGCAGCGCTCTCGCGCTTTTACTCACTCGCAAAAGATACGATGCGCGGCGATCAATTTGGACTTGTTACAGAATATGGCGGCAACGGTAAAAACCCGCCGAGAGTGTCCATATGACACATTTTTTTAGCGCTAAATAAGTGCTTTGGGTTAGCGATGGTCCTAAAACTGAATAGCGATCTACTATTTTAGATCATGCCTTACAAACAAAATTTAAATAGGTTAGAGCCTGTGATAGTCGCCCCACGTGCCATTAAATAATCTGAAAGGCTACAATTATAGTGGTACGATGGTGAAAGACAGGGTTTGTATATAACTCATGTGTGCTTATACACTGGTCAACACGACAGCCAATAAAAATGCTAATTCCTACACATAAAGCACACATGATTCGCCTTCATCACCATATTGCATTCATATAACAATCTCCTACACTGCAACATCAAGATTTTGCTACTTTTCAAGCACTTGCACTTGAAAATTCTACCCCTTGAGACCAAAACATACAAAAATTAAAATTTTATCTTTGCTTGTGTACCAGAAATTCAGCCAAGACAACAGCCCCATCAAAACACTTGTGTATTTATATTACATATCACAGTAACTGGAATATGTGGCTAGCATGTCATGACAATTTGAAGAAATGGGCAATGCGTTCTTAAGCGATCAACACAACAGGAATGAACAAACAGCACAGAGAAACAACAGTGCCATATGTACCCATGTTACAACCTCAGTAGATCAAATACACAAGTGCCAAAGAAGCTTTGTGAATGATATCACAGGAGAACTGTGCTGTTATGTCTTACCTAAGAGCTTGATGCATACATTGGAGCCCTGATTATGTGACCCTAAGGGGACCTCACAAAATCATCAAAAAAAAAGGATAATGCCACTCTGTCTTGCCAAATAAACAAGCACATACTTCCTCAACAAGTTCGCAAAATGACCCTGGACTTGTTCAAGAAAGGTAAATTATATTATTCTTAAAAATCACAGCAAAACATTTAATCAGAGCTGGTGCAAGCAAACCTTCATTCTCAACTTAAAAAAAAATATCTAACCTATCGTGCACTTCCCTTCCTATGAAACCAGCCCAAAAAACGCCTGCATATAAAAATGAAACCTCCAAACTGCATAAGAAACAGCCTAACATCCTCACATCAAAAAAGACAGGCACAGTATATCGGCGTTACATAATGACGATGGAGCAATTCTGTGGAAGTTCCAAGTGAAACTGAGCTGTGACCGTCTTATTGGTTACCTTGTGAAGTGCAATCGGCAAGGTGCTACTGTTTCTATGAGCACTCCCGTCAAGGGAATCTTAATTTGCAGAATGCAGTAGCTGCGTCACAACCTTTTGTGTGCTGGAGGCCTGAGACTGCAGGTGCCATAAACAAAGGGAGGAAACCTTCAGCTGCATGTTGAAAACGAAAAATTTCCACGGGCCATTAATGTGAAAATATCTAGGTCTTGAAGATGAGATTGTCAACTGACTAAAGCTACTCCACGTAGGTGGAGCTTGTTTAGGCAACTGCCCTAGGACACGCCTATGATTGAGGCATATCTAGAAGCAATCTTGAAGCCACTGGATCACAGAAGAAAGTGAACTGTCAGGAGAATAAGTTTCCCACGCTGAAAAGGCCTGCTGTACCTGTTCTCTCTCTCTCTTTTTTTCTCAACTATCAAACTAGGAGCAGCACATATGTTTTTTTTTGTTTTTTTTTTTCGGCCACAAATATGGTTTCGGGCGTTACTGTAGTCATTGTACGATGCGTGGTCAGTGTAAAAAGTTCCGACGTACAATCGAGGTTCTAAATAGCTTTTGTCAGGACCAAACTTACTCGTCATAAAAGGCGAGTCATCACAAAACCGGGGAGACGTATAATCATAGTTCCTCTATATATTGTTGGTAGCGGCCCTATAAAGAGGGTGCAATTCACCCTGACCAGAAAGGGTAGTACAGTTTTATCTCTTGCAAAGCATCCGATGGAAGTGCAAAATGATTACAACTGGGCTGGACAGGGAAGAGCATGAATGCTTCGCCTAGTCTGATGTGCTAACCATAATATAACGCGATAAGTGATACCCAAGTTACACGGGCACCCTAACCACAGTTATGACGAACCTCAGTTTCCGCAAGAGCACAGTTACATTCAGTTGTACGGAAAGCTTCAACACTACTAAATGTGGTTGCTCCAAACTGAGGTTGACCACTTTAGTTGTAGAAACTGACCAAATCGTAGCACCTATGTCCATGGCTGAAAGCACTATAACTTCAGCAAAGACTTCCCAAAATTGATTGAAAAAGTGTTTTCAAACAAAACAGTAGATGATGGATTAAAGGGTTTAGTGTCCTCCGATTTTCATTGAGAAGAGAAAGAAAGCCGCAGCATGACCTAGAAAGCTTTCCTTCGCAAGGGGCTTACCAGGTATGCATAATACAGGGCAATCAACTGCTTTCCAAGCAGCGAGAATAGCAACCAGATCACTCTAAGAAGAGCTTCAGCAGAACGAAAACTAAACTTTTGCCATTATACTTCTACCGCCTCGCTTCCGGCAGCAATAAAACTCCTAAAAAAAAAGCTGATTACTTCACTTTCCCAAGGTTGCACTGGCCCAGAGCTCTGTGAAACGGTGAATAAACAGCAGAGATCAGTCCATTTGTTCTATCGCAAGCTTGTGATACTACAATCCCCAAGAACAACCCCATACTGTGACAACAGACGAATGAAATGGAAATGAGAAGTGAACCCATGGACAATGTGGTTTGAACACTGATAAGTTTAGCTTAGCACAGACCTTAAATTAGTTCCATTGGTAATTTTAAACAATAGCACATTTCACAATGCAGCTCATAGACGTGACATGCTGGCCAAAGAAATATCTCCAAAAGTTCAAGGCGCCCACTAAGGACACTGCACAGCAATCTCACTGCATTATCACCAAAGTAATAACTGGATGGCCCCAACGTAATTAGTGCAACCTAGCCTACAACTATGGAAGCACAGCACAGTGTCACCGTGCAGTGCACTGCTTATCTATTCCAAGCTAAATACAGAATTCTAGATACAAGTATAGTTTTGTTTAGGTGTAGTGCAGAAAATTTTTATTTGTGTATCAACTATTTAAGAGCAGAACGAATTAGGATGCGCACAGTAATGTTCTCGTGAGACGTTTGTTGTACACTCCAGCCGAACCATTTACAGCTCACAATAAAACTCATTCAGCATCCGAGCAGAAAACAAAATTATACCTTACATATTGCCGGCATTCACTTCCAATTAAATGGCAAATACAAGAGAGACTTTACTGTTCCTAAAGTACTCTCACAATTCAGAACAGCAAGGCCCATTGCCAGGACACAGAATTTATTTTTATGTCCTGTCATAGTTGACAAAGCTGGAGGTGCAACAGCAAAAGCAACAATTCGCAAGAATGCTGAACGTGATGCAAAGTTAATTAAAAGACACTGGTAAAGAACTTTCCAAAATGTAAAAACAAGGATAAAAGTGGCAAGTCACACAAACCCATCCAAACCGAAGGCATGCGGCTCAAAAGGAATGCAGGGCAGAGAAAGAAAGAATCAGGCAAAGTTGAACTCTTTAAGGTTGTTCTGCATAATGGTGTCCTTGACAGCACAGAACACCATCCGAATGTTCTCCGTGTCTTACGCCCGCAAGGCATGCAAGAGGAAAGAAAGGAAAGGAGAAAGAAAGGATTAACATATCAGGCATGGGTGGGATCACCCAAGTCTGGAAACAAGAAGTACACTCATTTCACAGTACGAACAAGAAACAGGCGGCAGTCAGAGCACAGCAGTCAAGAGAGGGGCATACCAAAGTGAGAAATTGAGTCAAGACACCATTAAAAGTTGAAAGGTTCCAGGCAGTGCAAGCGCTACGCAAGTCGCATATTTCCAGGTGAACAAAAGCATTCCACGAGCAATGATGAAGGCCAGTGAGAAACCCATGCAGGCTTCCACCGTAAAAGAGCACAACAGCCGCAGCAATGCGCAGGCCAGCAAGGCTGCCACACGCTCCTACCTGTTGCACACGTGAAATGAGAATAGATGATTTTTTCACTGTCCGGGTTGAGGTCCACAAACATTTTAAGGATGAACTCCCTAGCATGAATGGCATCTTTCTTTGGTCCTACAAAAGCGAACAAATGAAGCAATATCTACATGAAGATCAGCAGGTAAATGAGCTAGAGGGTGGGAAAGAGTGGCTGCAAGGAATGGGAAAGGGTGGCTGCAAGGAACAAACTATGTGGCTACAAAGGCGTCACAACGAATCAGCACAACACTGTTACGCAATGTGTAATATTGTGTAACAATGTGTAATATTGACTAAAGCAATCAACTATGTACCCACAGCAAACTAGTTGGTGGCTTGTAATAGAGAGAAAAAAGAAGAAAGACCCCCAACAAAGTACCATAATAATTTTAACGCATTGCTGAGAGCCAAGCTTATAGCCTACTGGTGCGCAGCACTCGTCTATGAAAACAATATTCAGCAACACTACAGCACAAGAACAATACCAACAAAGCAAGTGAAAAGGAACGCATGTTTGCTTGTTCCTTGAAACAGCAGTTTTTGCACACAAGAATGGCCTCAGAATGGCCGTTGTCATAACTGCACGCACACATTTTAAAAAAGAAGGAAGAAAGAAACCCACAATAGCAACTACAGAAACACTCGGCATTTTGATGGCCTAATGGTCGCCTCACGATATGCACCACACAGTGCACTTAGCAGCAACTACACAGCCATTGGTACATCCCCTTCAAAAGAATTCAGAAACCATACGGTACATATCGGCTGAAGAAGACCATGCAAGGGCCGTGGCATGGTAGAACTCCTGTGGCTTTTAATAAATGTAGAAAATAAGAAAAAGTGTTCTGTATTGCATTGAAACTATAAGATACGACTTGGTCATGTGATGCATGTAGGAACGGGAAAACAATAACAGCAATGACAAGAAGAAAGCTGCTGAGACACTGGAATAAAATTATGTGGTGGAAAAAGAAAGAAAAGCTATGCGAGAAATCCTCATGGCCCAGCATCTTGAGAAGGAAACGTAGAAATCCTGGCGCGTGTGAGAAGAAAAGGAGCAGCAAAAGGAGCAGCCATGCCAACGAGCCATCCTGCCAATGCCTCATGTCTTTGAGCTAATGGCTCTTATGGCTGGCTCGTGTTCTTTGGCAGTCAAGCACGCCATCTACACCAGTCGTCCAGTGGTGCACTGGCAGCACCCTTTAGAGGCCCACTGCCTGGTCACCTGACTCCCCACTCAAAGGTGAGCACAGAGTTAATGGTGCTGTAACATCCCTTCTGGGATGCTCATGATTTCCAGACAGAGATGATAGTAATGTGCACCCCCTTTTTTTTTTTTTTTGTTTCCTTGAAAAGCAAAGGTGGCCGACATAATGTAATCTCTTTGTTATCTCGTTTGTATGTAATCAGAGTTGTGTCTTTATAAAATCTGTTTATGTGAATGCGCAAGGTAGAATGCTCACGTAGTCATTATTATTTACGCTTGATTCAGGCGATTAACCAGCTACAGTGACTGCAGTACATCGTGACAGACATATATTTTACAGCGTAGGCAATTTTCAGATAGATCTTTTACGCCCTGTCATAATACACGATGCGATGTTAGCGATTTGGGCAGCTGCTAAAACCCACCAAGGAGAATTTGTGCACCTTCTTGCCACTGTAAAAAAAGTATGTTAATGTTTGATTGGCTAACCTTCCTGATGAAAGCAGCATCACTATATGAAAACATGCACGTAGTTTCCTGTGTGCTTCCAACCTGCACAAAATCGAGAAATTGTGCCTGCATATCCAAAAGTGCATATGCCTCTGCACTTGCTATTTGACACAACGAGGTGTGAACACCAGGACTTCTTAAAATGAAAGCAACCAAGAGTCACTTTTCAATGGGAATGCAAGAAAAAGCAATTCAAATGCAGTATTGACAGCTGCGAAGAAGAATTCTGCACATGCTCAGCCACATCAAACACAGCAAAGGGCACTGTTATCTTCTCCCTCCTTCCCCCCCCCCCACCCCCAATACAAGCATAAAGTTTTCTCTGATGCCCTTATTCTCAATAATGCTAACTTGACACAGACACCACCAAGAAATATACTGACAAATTGCTTTTCACAAGCGTAACAGTAGGCCAAAAGAGTGTCAGCATAATTGATTTGATTTGATTGATATGTGGGGTTTAACGTCCCAAAACCACTATATGATTATGAGAGACGCCGTAGTGGAGGGCTCCGGAAATTTCGACCACCTGGGGTTCTTTAACGTGCACCCAAATCTGAGCACACGGGCCTATAACATTTCCGCCTCCATCGGAAATGCAGCCGCCGCAGCCGGGATTTGAACCCGCGCCCTGCGGGTCAGCAGCCGAGTACCTTAGCCACTAGACCACCGCGGCGGGGCATGTGAGTCAGCATAATTAAGGAAGGTGTTACAAAGGAACATACATCATGATATTCTTCAATAGATTTTGAAGTCTTGAAGTTAACAGAAATAAGACAAGTCCCGTCTATCACACAGGCATACACAAGCACACATTATCTACCGAATAAAATTACCAAATAAACAAATTTAGACAAGAAATCAATACAGATTTGAACGTCCCTCACAGTTTCTGGCTATTGGCATGCTGAACCCTAAAAGTATCTGCATATGCTACAATTACAATCGCCTTTATGGGACACTAAAGACAAATGCTATGTAGCAAATTGTTGATGAAATAGCATTCCAGACACTTCATAGCCCTTTGTTAGGGCCAAGGAAATGCTTATCTTGAAAGAAAATTGGGTTTTAGTCGTCTGCACACCGTTGGAGGAATTAAAATTGCCCGCCTGAAAATACCTTCTGGTGTGACAGATGCCTTGCCGCACTTTCGCTCGCTTTTACTGTGCAGCAGCCAACACTGCGGCTTCTTGCTCGTGCAGCCGAATAGCGGCCAATAACCAATCCAAAACTGAGCTTAGCTTGGCCAGCAGCAGCAGTTGAGTAGAAGCAGTGTGTAGGTAAGTGAGAGTGAGGCAGCAACTGACCATCAAAACTTGTCGCAATGGGTCTCGAGGCCTGGCACTCGGCTACAGGGGTTCATTCTGTGGCACCCAGTGGAAATTCACATCCGTTGCTTTGCTGCAGCTAAAGCGGCTTACTAAGTGTCATTCAGGTATCCGACATGGACATGGCATTTTGTTGAAATTTCTGTCAGAGCAACCTCCATGAGTGTCCAAAACACGGGCAGTGGCATGCAATAACAAAACTACCACTGCTGTACAATCGTGTCAGTGGAGCCCAATCTGGCAAAGATGGAACTTTTGAACCAGCTGTGCCGTTCTCTATGGTAACACCTCCAAGTTCTTTTATCCATGCATCAAACAGAAACACATTTGATGTTTTATTACCTCCTGTAATGCAAAAAAAAAATGTTCTTTTCTATGATAAGTAGTTTGAATACTAATGATTTGTTCTACTTGGGACTCTTGACGTCACTGGGCTAATTCTAAGTGTCCCACTTGTGGTGCATATGGTGTCGTACTACCTTAATTTCTTGATTATTTGAGCATTGCAGAACAATATTGACATCTTAGAGGTCGCCTAAGGTTTGCATTTCAATAAAACTTGCTGCTGAGCGAGTCAGTTAATACCCGAAAGGATGGTTGCACACAAACTACACACGAAGACGAGTGCAACCTGCATTCGTCTTTGTTTTTGTGTCCTCGGGTGGCTTGTGCACAACCATCTTTTCTTCCCATCGACATTTCACTGCAACATAAATTGTTATTTGCCTTTAGTGTCCCTTTATAATATTGTTACAGACAGTAGGGCAAAGAACACAACGCAATAAACTGGCGAGCATGTTTTCATTAGTACATTACATGAAGTCATTGACACTGACGTGACTTATCCACTGACTCTTTTTGAGAAAGTCTATTCGTAGCATCCGACTGCACAATGCTGTTAGCACTCGATTAACTAACAGCGATGGCACTTTCTTGCAACCGACTTGTGTCTAATTCAAACCCAACAGCCCATGAAACCAAGGTGCACTGATGTCATGATTGACATCAATCAAGAGCCACAAGTATGGGCTTTATTTCAGGGTGCGCAAGCTTAAGGACAAGCAAGCAGCGAAACCATCATCCCTTATGACACACATTTTTTATTTTTTTTTTCCTCACATGCCAATAGCGGACCAACTCAACTATGAGCATCAGTACTAATAAAAATACTGAGAATGCTACCTTAGGAGAATGGACATAGCATACGTTAAGTGGGACTTACATATGCACTCACTTCCAGTGCATTCTGTATGACAGTCTTTCGAATTCTAAAGAGAAGCTAAGTTTAGTCTTCGTGCCCGTATTTTGCGTCCATATTTTGCTTAGTGTACAAGGGCCTGCTACAAAGTGCTTCCCGCACTGAAACATGGCATTGTTTGCTGCCATCTCACAACGTTTAAAAAGGCCCTGCAACACTCAATCAGCATGGTCAGTATAGGCTGTCGATCGGCAGTTGAGGGTCTTGAGAACACTTGAGCCAAACATTATAGTTCAGCCAGAAATTTGGAAGTCGGCTTAAAATTTTATTGCGATAGCAATTATATGGACACTCTCAGCTGGATTTTGCCACCAGCGTCGGCGTCACTCACCGTATATGTATACATATATACATATTTAAGAAAACGCAAGAAAGAAAAAATCCAGAAAAAGCACAGCACAAGGAATCGTACTTGGAACCTCTGCATCGTGAGTGCGAGGCATTAACCACTGAGCTACCAAGGAGCACGTCCTTCAACGTGTAAACGGGAAGCTATTTATATCTACCACTTACCGCTGGTGAAGGGCATCTCATAGGGGGACTATCGTGTTTTTAGCATTAACAGCAAGATGTCGCAATGAGCACGTGCCCTCATCTCCCACACGTACTTTGCCTCGCGGAGAGGAGTGGGTGGTCGTAAAGCCCCTGAACGCCCTTATCTCGCAGTTGGGAGCATCTTATGTCTTCGCTGTCCTTAAGCTTTCACCGGAACGATTCTGTTGTGGTTATCGGGCACACAGAGGTCTTGCAAAATAGCGCACTTTTCAGTTACAGCAAAGTAACAACTAAGACGCTTATTCGCATTCATCTGTACCTGTGAGTACGTTTCATGCATTATTTGTGCGTAAGAAACGTGGGGCACGTTTCAATCTGCTTGCCATTTTGCGTGTGACCTTACAATTTGTTGCTATCGCGTTCACTGATTCGCCTTTGCGGCAAAGCTGCGACTTTTTTTAATGATGCCATAATCCCAGATAACTGTGTCAAAAAAACAAAGGTCCACAGCTATTGGCTCATACATACCTGCCAAGTTCAAGGATTCTGAATCCGGGAGATTTCCACAACGGGGGTGTGGATGAAGTATTTGCCCCCTTTTCTTTTTCGGCAAAAAAAAAACACCGTGAAAAACAAGAGGGGTGGGAGGGTCCTATCGCAAGCATCAACGTCAGCCTTGCGGTCTTATGGTGGCTTGGAGTGGCCGAACACACGAGGGTAGGGTTTCCCACTAATATAACACTAAGGTGAGAGTCTCAAAGGATCAACACAACTAGCAAAATCTATTTCCGTGAAAACAACTCGTGTATGTCTTTCTGGGACACACATGAACAGACGAGACAGCGCAGCTGGCTGCCGCAAAAGCGCGGGTCAAAGCTTTGCTTACCACTAGATTTTTTTGACAGCAACGCCAAAATGCGTCTGGCCCCTTTTTATTGCGATATTATATGGACAGTCTAGGCTGGTTTTTGCCATTGTCGCCACCGCCGTCAATCACTTCACCGTATATGTACACGTATTTATATATATATGAACACTCAAGGGGAAAAAAAATGCCGCCCGCCCGCGCTCGGCGCCTAGCTCATCGCGATGCACCGACGACACACAGATAGGGGGGGAGGGGGCTATATGCTTGTGCGCGCGCTTATCCTTCAGTGGAGAAAATTGTGTGCCTTTGGCTTACACTGCAACGATTGCGTTAGTTGTCTGGCCCACAAAGGTCACTTCCGTCTCTGAACAGGCCCTGTTTGCAAAAGGAGCGCAATTTTCCTACACAGCGAGGTATAACAACTGGGACACTTGTTAGTTTGTACTCAACTGTACCTTTGATTACATATGATGCATTGTTTTTGTTTAAAGAGCATGTTACGTGTCAAGCGGTAAACATTGTTAGTTCGCTCTCGTCCTGTATGTATCGTTTTCGTGCATCATTTTGCGAGCAGTGCACTGCACATTTCGTCTGCTTGCTGTTCTCAGCGTGACATTCCAAGTTGTTGCTGTCGCATTCATCGCTTCGCCCTTGCGACGAAACTGTGACTTTATTTTTTTATGTATTTACTGCCTTTACTCTACACCTGCGTGCCCTCGGAGCTCGTAGATCGCTATGCGATTTTGTGCACGACGGTTGTGGCAAACGGTAGTTCCTTTTACAATCCCTATACGCTTGGCTGCGCATGCGCCTTCAAGACTAAGTCGTTTTATGTCATCTACGATCCCATCTGTGCCAGTTTTGTCCGCAGAGTTTGCAGGAAGCAGCGTTGCTTTGACTGGTTGAGTGCACACTTTCGGGGTTCTGTCAGTTATGTTGTCGCCATACATGATTATGTTAAGAGTGACCACGATTTCGTCCACAGCGGTTGTAGCGACGACAATCACACGCACTGTGGAAGACAGTGTGTGCGTCGGTCACATGCGTACTTTCCAAGCTTCTAGTACGCTGCTCTCGGCCTTCGTTCGGCGGTTTCCGTACGAAAGTTCGTTACCACCCACAGCGATTAGAAAATGTGTTCGGAACAATCGAAATAAGGCCCAATGGACATAGTAGAATTTGGCTGAGGAATTTCACCAATTCGTATCTGCCGCGTTTCCGCATCACTGAGGTTCTACTGCACGTTTAGATGAACGCCTCTTAAACTCATTTATAATAAAATGGCGTAGGTTAGAAAAGCCTGGAGCAGATTAGGCTGCTTTTTTGTCAATGCAGCCAGATCACGCACAGAAATTTCAATTTCCGGGCGATTTTCATGTCAACTGTACAAACGGAAGAAACTGTTGAAATCCGGGAGACTTGGCAGGTATTCTCGCTCAAATAAGCATTTTGAGCTGACAGTAACCGTGGCTGCTGCAAGTGATGCCGCGCACCCACGCACATGCTTGCGATCACATTGAAAGTAAACTGCGCATTTGAAGAAAAGAAAGTGTTCAAAATTATGGCGCACGCTGATGAAGGGACACATCTTGCCCCCTTGTCCTCCCTGCATAGCTTTCAGCGCACTCACTCATATAAGAGAGAAAGTGCTTGAAGCGTGCGAAAAACACCTGTCACTCCACTCGCACTCAACAGATTCTACAAAAATTTGCAGCAGTTAATTCGTGAGGCAATAAACTCATTTAATGAAGCCATTCCATAATTACTTGGTATGTGCTGCAGGGCCCCTTTAATCTTCCAGAAAGATAATACAGCACAGGAAGATGTGCATCACCTACTACGTGTTGCTGCTTCTAGATGGCAAAGCCTTCTTCCAGCTAGGCACAGGCTAAGCAGCTGTGGATGGGCTCTCAACTAAAAGCAAAAGCATTGTATGCCTGCTGTCCAAGCCGTGCTGTCACATTGCCACATGGAACCTAACTGACCTGTGGCACATGTGAAGTGGGAGTAAACCATACGTTTTCTATCGGGGTTCTGATCCAGATACGTCTTGAGAATGAAGTTCCTCGCAGCCACGTGATCCTGTTTGGGACCTGTCACAGTCACCGAGTTAATAAGGCAATACTTGAGAAAAACAGAGCAGCGATAGCATTTGCCTACACGCCCGCAATCAGTCCGAAATCAGTGTGCTTGGAGAGGTACCCTCAACTGAATTTGAGTGCTCCAGAAGTAGTCCTCAGAAGCAGCGCCACTTTTTCAATACAGCAGTAAATTCTTTTCCAATATGCACCAGGTTTCTCACAACTGTATGTTCTTTGGGGGGCGTTCTTAATATTTCTCTTCCAAATGCGTCAGAAATACGCATCAGCCAGCCAGGAAAAACCAAGTGCCACAGTAGGAGAGTAAAAAACTTGGAACTGCCCAAACACCAACTCCCCTCCTGCTAACATAGTCACAGTATATGGCGATGTCATTTTGCTTATATGCTTCTGGATATCCATTCTGACATTTATGTTTTAGTTGCCAATCTCGGCCGTTTAAGATGTAAGGTGGCCACACAGCCCATTAGATCTCGCACCCTGTGCGACATATGTACTTACTCAAAGCAGTTAGCACATCACTGAGTATAGCCTTTCCGCCTGCTGACATGACATAATTCTTGGGTGAAACTTCACACCCTTCACAATGCCACCATTCACAAAGCTTGCGCTGGGCTCGAACTTTCACGACTGAATGTTGCACCACAACACAAAGCTGCTGACCAGCCACATAAATGAGTTGTCTGTGAGAACACCTCACATGCCCCCTTTCTCCTTCACCTTGTCCCCACCTCCTGCAGTACCCTCACCGATGCTACCGTCTTTCACATGCTGTACCTTTTCGTTAGTTGTAAAGCTGTACTTATACTGTTAGCAATGTCAGACTTCACCAGCCACTTCAACAATTTCTTTTCTTGCGTCTATTACATTGCTCATCGCTGAATGTCTCAGCCATATAGACCATCTGGACTCTTCTTGTTTGGTTGATGTACCACACAGCTCTTTTCATATAAACCTAAACCAATTATACACACTTTCAGCAATAGGAGTTGTATACTAACAAGTCCTGCAGCTCTATCACAGCGGGCACCAGTCAAGAAATTCATTGTATATTTCACAGGTGCAACTTTACCAAACATGAAGTGGAGCACTACACCGACACTCGATTATACAGGTCATTCCGTTAACCAGGACGTTTAACAACCATAGACACTGTATAGAAATATCTCCACAATGTCCCCCACCTTTCAAAATCTCTATACTATATGCTCATAATCATACATCTCATGCCAGAACGGCCAATAGCCAGCATTATCCATGCATATGTCTTCTGATGTCCTTAATATGTTGCTGCATACATGCAAAATCAACCTCCAGACAATCCTGCTGTGAAACAATTATGTGCTAGTAATAAAGTGCCACCAAAACATCAAGACAAATTATCGTAGTTTGCTGAAGTGAACCATTGAGTTCTACAAGTATTTAAGGGGGGACGTGGCAAGTAAAACTAATTTTTTTATTAATGTACTGTTTGTGATGAAATTTGGTGTGTGTATGTGGATGATTGTGAGGATTCCAAATATGAAAACCGTTTTCAAATACCTCTTGTACTTTTTGAGTTACAAGCATAATTATACTAATTAATGCTCTTCACACTTAAAGAGATAATTATTGCTAAATGAAATTATTTTTTCATATTATTATGTTCCCAAAGCATCAACTTGTGCAAAGAAGCTATTAGTTGATTTTTCTAGTTCTTGTAACCATAAATAAAATTTCCAAAACATGGATGTTGTTTTGCGCACACATCGCAGTAATTATAAAATGTGTTCTAAAAATTTTAAATGATGAGTAAGAAGAGAGATAAAGCTTTATTGCACTGCTAAAGGCCTCCTGAGCCTAGTGCAAAAAACGGAACGACTCTATCAGTCTTTGTTAGAAAATGACAGATGTTCTAGCGAAGGCACATAGGCGAAAATCAAGAGTTGAGAAAACTGACTTTGAAAGTTCACTCTTGTTTGGAAGTTCACAACATGGCTAAAACACTCAGAATCCTCCTGGGCAGTAATCCTGAGATGCTGTGGCCTTGGCCTCTGTAGAGCGCAACCCAGTTTTGCGCTTCTTTGTCGTGGAACAATGCGCTTTTTGAGCCCTCTTTACCCTTTTGGCATCCTTTTCGGCTGCTCGCCGCAAAGAGCAGTCTCCTGGATTGAAGCCCAGTTGAGCAGTGATCTCTTGCAGCGCACTCTTGCAGCCACCATTGAAACGGCAGACTGCATCTGCAACTGCACTTTCCACACTTCGAAGGGAGGCGAACTGGCTCTTGGACTGGAGTGACCAAATGAGGCTGTTCATACTCTCCACAGCGTTCTGGGTTTTTCCCTGCGCACACCTTTCAAGGAGCTCTTTGTTCGAGAGGCGCTTGTAGATTGGCAGCAGTGCCACTCGCACGTGAGGGGGCAGTTTATGTTTGTGAGGCGGCAGCGGCTCTCCCTTGGCCAATGCCTGATTGTGCGGGCACCAGGAGTCAGTCCCACTTGGGCACAGGTTGTGGTGTGGATCCTGGTCTGTGGATGTTACATGGTAATAAGTGGCCATGATGGCCCTCTCCATGCCAGGAACATCGTTGGGGTGGCTCTTAATGGCCCAGCCATAATAATTCGTCAACTTCTTTATCAGGCCCTGCGTCAGTCGGCCTTTGCCACCCATGCTCAGTCCTCGGCCTTTGGATTTGTGCTCATCAAGAAGGTTGCGCAAGGAAGTGCCCATTCTTTTTTTCACATGGTTCACACACTCCTGTTTCTTAATCACCATGTAGCCATACACCTTGTCTTGCGTGAGGGCAAGGTACGTACGGCTGTCACCGTCGCAGAGCACATTGATGTATCGAAGCTTGTACCTGGTAAACGATCTTTCAAACATGATCCTAGCTGCTTCTACTTCCATTTGGCCTGCATTAGCATCGGTGTTCTTTTGGCACTGTGGCTTGTGTTTCTCAAGCCACTCCTCATAGTTGTCGTCACCAGGCTTGGGGCCAACAGCACAGCCTTGGCAGTAGTTGGACAGGACACAGTGGTCCAAGACCAAGCCTGTGTACAGCTCGATTACACAGCCCACGCCAATATGACTTCTGTGCCCCCTCGTCATCCACGTGCCGTCGTAAATGACGTCAATGTTGCCTGGCACTCCTCCTAGGTCCTTGTAAATGTCATGCACCTTCTGTGCACTTTCTGCTTCAACGCGGGTGGCAGCTGATGTGGTGGCAGGGTGGCTGTACTTCCTTTGCAGTCTCTGGTAGGACTTGTGGTGCAGTGCTCGATGCGAAATGTCCATCGCAGAAAAAATGTCATTTATGGCAGATTGTTTCCTGCCAACTGACTGCACAGCCCTCAAAGCACGCACGTTTACCTCAAAGGGGTTCGTTTTTTGTTGCCCGGAGCACCTCGGGGACGACCACGCACTGTTCACTCTGCCACAATTGTCACAAAAAAGTTCCATCCTCGCCGCGAGTCCAAGGCAGTGCGTAGTCTCGAGGCGTATCGACCCTTCGTCGCACTTGTTGCACTTTACTGACGAAAGCAGACCGTTCAGCATCTTCTTATTTACAATGAAGAATGTGGAGTCCTTACCGCCGTCATTTTCGTCGCAGCCTTCGTTCAGAAGCTCGAGCTTCCGCTTTGAAGCGGACTTCGATGCTACGGCATCCAAAACATCCCGCCTTGTCTGCGCCCGCTGCGCGATTTCTTCACTGCTCGGAATCTGGGCCGAAACTCGCGATAGAATGTTCGACGCGCGCACGCCCGGAGTTGCAACGGCTGCCGACGCGGTGCCACCGCAATCGGGTTCGCGAGAGCGTCCATCACGGTCGACGGCATCCGGCGGTCTGACATACGACGATGTGGCACCTTCCACACTCTCGGCCTCACAACAATCAGCGAAGGGTCTGAGTAGAGGCTCCGTGACGCTCGAAGAGCATGCTCCGTCCGGAACTGCGACTGGGATGGCAGCCGCAGTCGTCTGCCCTTTGTTCCAAGCTTTCCGACGCTTGCCGTACTTGTGGACGCTCCGGAACTTTTTTTGCGGCAACATAGCACCGCAGTATGAGCAAGCACTCAGAAGAGACCACCGATGTAACAAAGCTTGGTAAAAAAAGCACGCGAACTATCACAAAAACAGCAAACTGGCAAAAAACGAAGCGCACGCCGGATGATTCTCGACACGGCGGCCGCAGATGCGCTCGCGCTTCCAAGGTTGCCAAGGTGCGCGGCGCAGCTTTGACCAGTAAGAGGTCGCGCCTGCTACCACGTGACCCGCGCAGCCAATTGCCGTTCTTCGTTTTCATTTTTTTACTTGCTCCTCGCGCTTTTATTTTCACTCGGCGAAATACGAGACTGCGACCATCGGGAAGCCGGCTTTCTCCTCTTTCCAAAGCTACCAAAATGGCGGCCCACGGTCAACAACTTGGCGCGTTTGTGCGGCGTGAACAACACCGTTTCAGGGGCTTTTTTTTCGCACTTTTTGGCGACTAGCCTCGGCAAAAACACTATTTGCGGGATTTGTAGCGCACGTTTCGCTGTAATATTTTAGAACAAGGAAGTTGAAGGTCTGAAGATTACGAAAAAAAATAAATCAGAAAATCGCATATTTTGACCAAAATCGGCACTTTACTTGCCGCGCCCCCCCTTAATGAGGAAACTACCACAGAATGGCCTTACAATCACTAATGCTCTGTTCATACCTCTCACATGTCATCAAATGCAGCACAGTAAAAATCATATGGAGCAGATGTCACACACACATACAATTGCATATGCACTTACAATGTAAATGTTATTGACAATAAGCTTTACCTGACTCTCGATCTCATTATTTTTTTTATCCACTGACCTTCCTATACTACCAGAACTGTGAAAGCAAATGACTAGAAAATGCATGCACCAATGTGGAGCTGTGATGCAGTGGACAAAAAAAGCCCTCTGTAAATGCAACACATAACAAAAGCATCCCCACCCAAGAAGCCACAACAACATTCATGCAAATAGCTTACAGTAAACCTGAAATTTTACTGTAACAACCATAACAGAATGTTTGAATGCTTAGCGATACTTTAGCCCTTATCAAGAGACTGCAAGACTGTATATTTGTGAGTTACACTGCCACATAAACGTTTTCACATCAGAGAAGTAACCAATAGAAAACATGTTTGCTGCTTTTTGGCAACAAGCATAATGAAGACCAGAGAGA
This sequence comes from Rhipicephalus microplus, assembly GCF_013339725.1. NCBI lineage: Eukaryota > Metazoa > Arthropoda > Arachnida > Ixodida > Ixodidae > Rhipicephalus > Rhipicephalus microplus. Next base: position 9,955,898 of record NC_051170.1, read on the forward strand.
GCACTATCACTTATTACTAAAGAAGGACCATCAAAGCAGCCATCAATGTTAAATCATTAACTTTAAAATTAAAATGCTGGTGACTGCCCGTGTAGGTCGTTTTGGTGCCATGTAGAAGCAAGTGGCACATTTCTTGCAAACGATGTCCCAAAACAAGTGGAAATGTGTTTTTAACGTCTATCGAGATCACTTAACCAAACAAATAAAATTGCTCGCTAGTTAAATTATAGGTTGCTCCATTTCAAACAGCTGCTTCTAAAACTTCTGCTACCTGCTATATGCTGGCAGCAAGAACACCAAATCAAGCACCAAAACACGGCACATATGTAGCTGACAAAGCTGCGTGAAGTGTGAAATGCGGGACACTACTGTGTCAACCTGCTCTCCTCTTCACTGCTCCAGAGACAAGGAGGACATTCAGGTAACTCGGCCCATTATGTAAACATGATGCTGCATTTGAAAACTGCTCTGCAATACAATGTGCGATTTTAAAAATCTCTTTGCGGAAACTGCAAGCAAGTTACCCCTGGCACCAGCAGCAGTTGGAATTGAAAATAAAGTGAAATGAAATGAAGTCGCAAATTTTCTCAACCTTTTTTAAAAAGCCATAGCAGTGAAACTTGGTTATGCTAAACTGCTGATAAACCAGTTTCAATGAAGTGGTAATAGTATAAAATACTCAATGGTGCTGAGAAGTTCATTACATCAAGGTATAACTACGCTGCCCACCATTTTCATGCAGCAGACTGAATTGGCCTGATTTCTGCTCGCAATGACATTACGAGCATAGTTTCCAGTAGATTTGTTTCCCCCCTTTTCACTTATTGCCCTGAGAAGGCAGCGAGATGGTTTATCAGAGAAGAGACTCACCATCATATTCCGGAAAATAGTCCACTAAATGAGAATACATAATTTTTTCTTCTAGTAAGTCCTTCTTGTTTAGAAATAGAATAACAGACGAGTTTTGGAACCAGGGATATGTGATGATGGTCTTGAACAAAGCTTTGCTCTCCTCCATTCGATTCTGGAATAAAGCATTGGGTGAGCGATGTTCCTCTACAAGAAAAACGAACATGGACCATAAAATGCATCATCAGTTCACTACAAAGCAGCAATATATTTTTAAAGGCCCAATCAATAGGCTCAGACTTTTTTTTTTACACCCCCAAGGAAGCTCGGCAACTCGTAAAGTAGACCATGGTGACCATGTTTTCCGAATATTACAGTGCTGCGCGTCGCACAGAGCTTCCATTTTGAAAAACTATTCCCGCGCTCCTTTCCTATGCCTAACCAACCCTCCTTTCACAAGCAGTGATGCAATGTCGCCGAGCGGCGACTTGGTCTAAATTAGTCACGACAATGGGCGACACTTTCCCCTCTCTGAGAAAGAACGGCGGCGAAGCAGCACGAAAATTTAGAACAAGTTGAAACGGATGTTCTAGCCCCTGTAACTTCCTTAATATAGCATGTATTTGCAAAATTCCTGTAACAGAACGTTCACAAAGCCAAAGTGCACATATTTCCCTTTATAACAATTTTCAGACCTCGGGATTCTTTACTGTGGGTCTTTAAATAACAAGTTTTTACGCACTGCTCAACAACAAAGCACAAGGACAGAGCTGACTGCAGGGAAAACAATAAAGTAAGGTGCAACACTGATACGACCACTGAGGAGGAAAGGAAGAGGGCTGTGCATGTAGTAGTAGTCAAATGTAGGAAAAGACATTTAGCCAAATTACCAAAACATGCAGAGTACAAAATAATGAATTCAAACAAGTAAAACATAGGCCCTAGGAAAGAGTACGTCCACACAAGAATGCACCAGGAATCCACCAAATAAACAAGTCTTAAAAAACGTGTGACCGTTCTCAAAGCAAAACACCCATCAACAGACTAATGATCATTTGTAACAGCAGTCCATCTAAGGAATGCAGATAAAAACTACAGAGTTCAAGACATAGCAAGCTGAAAATAATGGCCGCATCTGGCCATTTATAGCAGCCCAAAAGTTGCGAAACAATGCACAATGCAGGCTTACCTCATTGTCGGACTCGAATAGGATCTGGTCGTATTCACTTAAGGCTACTAGGAATATAATAGACGTGACATTCTCAAAACAGTGTATCCATTTCCTCCGCTCAGACCGCTGGCCACCAACATCCACCATTCTACAAGCAGAGAGAATAAAAATGAAAAAAATGAAGACAACAGCACTAACGAAGAAAATCAAACAGCAAATGAATTGCTCAACTACTGTTGATAGAGCATGTGTTAGTTTTTTATTTTTACTTATAAAAAGAAGGGGAAAAAAAGCGTGGCATATTGTGATCAAGTGCATGAGGCTTTTAAAAGCTTCATGTGCTAGCATCTTCACTCATTTGCCCATCCTTAACATTTAGTAGTTAGGTCGGCAAACTCACTCATGGGCCGACACACGCCGACTCTCAGATCGAGCCGCGAGTCTGAGAAAGTACAGCTGAGCAATATATTTGTCAGTGAGCCCGAGCGAGTCCGGCATATGAAAATTTTAGAGTGAGCTTTCATAATTTTGCCAACAAGCGGCTACAACTTAAATATTGGTTTTGTTAACTTAGTTTTTTCTTCATTTGCCATTGCTACAGCACTATTCAGGCCGTTTTCAATGTGGTGGCCATCTCATTCACAGCAAAAAAAAAACACTGGAAGATCACAGACTTCCTTAAAGAAGTAAAAGAGAGTTCCTAAACGTGCCCCTGTGTGTCTCGTCTAAATTAACTTCGAATTAGCTCTTACTGGGTCAATAACATACATGAGCAACATCTGTTAACACCCTCGAGATGGTTAATGTGTATGGTCGCAAAATGGTCCCTCATGTATGTCATCACTTGTAAGTTCCTGCCTTCGGGATTACATATGCCCCTGCCCGACGCAACACATGGTGACGAGGATGCAGTTCAAACCCACGCAGGCTTTGCATTCAGCACCTTTTCACGCGCCACAAACAACTGCCTGGCATAATGCTTCCCCGAGTTTGTAACCACACTCAAGTACAGGACCAGATAATTCCCAAAGTCGCCAACATGCACGTTCAGGCTAAGTTGCAGTCCTACAGGGAAAGCCTGACGCTACGAAAAGCGGAAGAAATTGCACGCGACAGCGAGGCGCTACAAAAACAATATGCAATGTTAAACACAATAAGCGGCTACTGGGCTCGCATTCCGATTATGGGGGCAGCATCTAGCTGATAGTAGTGACGCAAAATGGCGGGTCAGCAGTTTCATTGGCGCAAAGTTCGAGTCAGCCGACCACCCTTACCCAAAATGATTGCATGGGCTCGACAGCCACCTCTGACATGCGCAAAATAACTAAGAACTGGCCTAGTTGGTACGTATCCATTCCAAATAGGCGCGGTCTTTCGACTTTCTCCTTGTGTTCGTGCTTGCATACTGTTTTTTTCAGAATGAACAGCGGCATTTCTTGAAACCCGATGTGAAATCTCCTTCTTAAATGATTCACACTCAAGCTTCATTACAACATAGTAGCATCTTGCAAGAGAATAGCTTTGTTATATCTGAAAATTTTTTATAAAGTTTAATCCTAACATTGTATCTATTGCAAGATTATTTTTCATTTATTTCACTGTACCGATATTTTTGTTGTATTTGTGTTAGTTATATTGTGGGGTCTCGGCGAGGCAAACGAGCGCATCGCCACGCCACGCTCTTGGAGTGAACGAACACAGCAGACACGGTCGGTACACAGCACACAACATACATACATTTATTAACTAATTTAGATGACGATATCGTCCGCCGAATGTTACATCAATTTTAAGGGGGGACGTGGCAAGTAAAACTAATTTTTTTATTAATGTACTGTTTGTGATGAAATTTGGTGTGTGTATGTGGATGATTGTGAGGATTCCAAATATGAAAACCGTTTTCAAATACCTCTTGTACTTTTTGAGTTACAAGCATAATTATACTAATTAATGCTCTTCACACTTAAAGAGATAATTATTGCTAAATGAAATTATTTTTTCATATTATTATGTTCCCAAAGCATCAACTTGTGCAAAGAAGCTATTAGTTGATTTTTCTAGTTCTTGTAACCATAAATAAAATTTCCAAAACATGGATGTTGTTTTGCGCACACATCGCAGTAATTATAAAATGTGTTCTAAAAATTTTAAATGATGAGTAAGAAGAGAGATAAAGCTTTATTGCACTGCTAAAGGCCTCCTGAGCCTAGTGCAAAAAACGGAACGACTCTATCAGTCTTTGTTAAAAAATGACAGATGTTCTAGCGAAGGCACATAGGCGAAAATCAAGAGTTGAGAAAACTGACTTTGAAAGTTCACTCTTGTTTGGAAGTTCACAACATGCCTAAAACACTCAGAATCCTCCTGGGCAGTAATCCTGAGATGCTGTGGCCTTGGCCTCTGTAGAGCGCAACCCAGTTTTGCGCTTCTTTGTCGTGGAACAATGCGCCTTTTGAGCCCTCTTCACCCTTTTGGCATCCTTTTCGGCTGCTCGCCGCAAAGAGCAGTCTCCTGGATTGAAGCCCAGTTGAGCAGTGATCTCTTGCAGCGCACTCTTGCAGCCACCATTGAAACGGCAGACTGCATCTGCAACTGCACTTTCCACACTTCGAAGGGAGGCGAACTGGCTCTTGGACTGGAGTGACCAAATGAGGCTGTTCATACTCTCCACAGCGTTCTGGGTTTTTCCCTGCGCACACCTTTCAAGGAGCTCTTTGTTCGAGAGGCGCTTGTAGATTGGCAGCAGTGCCACTCGCACGTGAGGGGGCAGTTTATGTTTGTGAGGCGGCAGCGGCTCTCCCTTGGCCAATGCCTGATTGTGCGGGCACCAGGAGTCAGTCCCACTTGGGCACAGGTCGTGGTGTGGATCCTGGTCTGTGGATGTTACATGGTAATAAGTGGCCATGATGGCCCTCTCCATGCCAGGAACATCGTTGGGGTGGCTCTTAATGGCCCAGCCATAATAATTCGTCAACTTCTTTATAAGGCCCTGCGTCAGCCGGCCTTTGCCACCCATGCTCAGTCCTCGGCCTTTGGATTTGTGCTCATCAAGAAGGTTGCGCAAGGAAGTGCCCATTCTTTTTTTCACATGGTTCACACACTCCTGTTTCTTAATCAACATGTAGCCATACACCTTGTCTTGCGTGAGGGCAAGGTACGTACGGCTGTCACCGTCGCAGAGCACATTGATGTATCGAAGCTTGTACTTGGTAAACGATCTTTCAAACATGATCCTCGCTGCTTCTACTTCCATTTGGCCTGCATTAGCATCGGTGTTCTTTTGGCACTGTGGCTTGTGTTTCTCAAGCCACTCCTCATAGTTGTCGTCACCAGGCTTGGGGCCAACAGCACAGCCTTGGCAGTAGTTGGACAGGACACAGTGGTCCAAGACCAAGCCTGTGTACAGCTCGATTACACAGCCCACGCCAATATGACTTCTGTGCCCCCTCGTCATCCACGTGCCGTCGTAAATGACGTCAATGTTGCCTGGCACTCCTCCTAGGTCCTTGTAAATGTCATGCACCTTCTGTGCACTTTCTGCTTCAATGCGGGTGGCAGCTGATGTGGTGGCAGGGTGGCTGTACTTCCTTTGCAGTCTCTGGTAGGACTTGTGGTGCAGTGCTCGATGCGAAATGTCCATCGCAGAAAAAATGTCATTTATGGCAGATTGTTTTCTGCCAACTGACTGCACAGCCCTCAAAGCACGCACGTTTACCTCAAAGGGGTTCGTTTTTTGTTGCCCGGAGCACCTCGGGGACGACCACGCACTGTTCACTATGCCACAATTGTCACAAAAAAGTTCCATCCTCGCCGCGAGTCCAAGGCAGTGCGTAGTCTCGAGGCGTATCGACCCTTCGTCGCACTTGTTGCACTTTACTGACGAAAGCAGACCGTTCAGCATCTTCTTATTTACAATGAAGAATGTGGAGTCCTTACCGCCGTCATTTTCGTCGCAGCCTTCGTTCAGAAGCTCGAGCTTCCGCTTTGAAGCGGATTTCGATGCTACGGCATCCAAAACATCCCGCCTTGTCTGCGCCCGCTGCGCGATTTCTTCACTGCTCGGAATCTGGGCCGAAACTCGCGATAGAATGTTCGACGCGCGCACGCCCGGAGTTGCAACGGCTGCCGACGCGGTGCCACCGCAATCGGGTTCGCGAGAGCGTCCATCACGGTCGACGGCATCCGGCGGTCTGACATACGACGATGTGGCACCTTCCACACTCTCGGCCTCACAACAATCAGCGAAGGGTCTGAGTAGAGGCTCCGTGACGCTTGAAGAGCATGCTCCGTCCGGAACTGCGACTGGGACGGCAGCCGCAGTCGTCTGCCCTTTGTTCCAAGCTTTCCGACGCTTGCCGTACTTGTGGACGCTCCGGAACTTTTTTTGCGACAACATAGCACCGCAGTATGAGCAAGCACTCAGAAGAGACCACCGATGTAAACAAAGCTTGGTAAAAAAAGCATGCGAACTATCACAAAAACAGCCAACTGGCAAAAAACGAAGCGCACGCCGAATGATTCTCGACTCGGCGGCCGCAGATGCGCTCGCGCTTCCAAGGTTGCCAAGGTGCGCGGCGCAGCTTTGACCAGTAAGAGGTCGCGCCTGCTACCACGTGACCCGCGCAGCCAATTGCCGTTCTTCGTTTTCGTTTTTTACTTGCTCCTCGCGCTTTTATTTTCACTCGGTGAAATACGAGACCGCGACCATCGGGAAGCCGGCTTTCTCCTCTTTCCAAAGCTTCCAAAATGGCGGCCCACGGTCAACAACTTGGCGCGTTTGTGCGGCGTGAACAACACCGTTTCAGGGGCTTTTTTTTCGCACTTTTCGGCGACTAGCCTCGGCAAAAACACTATTTGCGGGATTTGTAGCGCACGTTTCGCTGTAATATTTTAGAACAAGGAAGTTGAAGGTCTGAAGATTACGAAAAAAAATAAATCAGAAAATCGCATATTTTGACCAAAATCGGCACTTTACTTGCCGCGCCCCCCCTTAATTAACACGCTACCATACAAACAACATAACGCAGTGACACACTAAACACACAACATGATAAACACACACTAACACACCCAACACACTAACACATACCCAAGGCAGCGTCGCCAACGCCTGACTTTCCACGTGGGACCCCGGCGCGAAGCCCGCGGTGCCGAGCACCGGGGACCCACGCTACAGACAACCGTTCGCAGCAGTCGCCACGCGCAGAAGAGGCTCGCTCAACTCTCGCCCACCACCAAGGCCCGCCTTCCGCGAGGGGCCACCGCCGGCGCTACCACTCTACCAACAGTGGTACTCAAAGCGAACACAACGCCATCTATCGCCCGGCGGTGGTCACCACCGAAACAAAGCCTTGGGGCGAGACACGTGCACCACGCGGCGCAGACAACTTTACAGGGAGGGTGTCAGCACCCCCACAATATCTACTTATCGTTTTCTCCCTCCACATCCCAATTTGCTTTCGATTCACTTTGAGTCCTTGTGCCAGGAAGTTTTAGTTTATTTTTTTCTCATTTTGCTTTCTCCTGTTCGCCTCAATGCACCCATCAAGACATAGAGCAGAATCCCTGTCATTGTCGGTCGCTGTGATAGCTCATTTCAACAGAGGCCTGTCACGCGATACGTCTGCAACAGATTTTTTTTTTTATTGAGTCTATGGAAAACCAAACAAACATTACCGTGTTGTTCGTCTTAAGCAAGAATTCGTCTTAACGGGAGTATACCGTATTTCACGGCTAACAATTTCGGACACTTAAGAACGGGCTGTTCAATATTTAGGACTTTCCAAGCATCAGTCAAGCCGACTACCATCACTTTTTTCATGCCGCCATCTTCATTGTTTACATTTTTTTCCAATAGCCTCGAACCGGTGCTGGCATTGCATGCTGCCGATACCTCTGTTTGCCGCCGCTAGGGTGGCTACTTCAAACACCTCGAAGTGCTGGATCAAGGCTATTTCCGTACCAGTGTCGCTGCCGAACAATTCTTTTTTGCTGTGGCTGTTGAAGGGATCACAGTGTTGGACTGCCTTAACTGACTGTTCGCCTGTGCGCGTGCCATATGTTCCAGGTGTGTCGCCTGGCTAAGTGCACTAATTTGAAATGGGTTAAGGAATTGTGAGTGCTATTGTCGGCCACGAGAGCTCCAATGAAGCAGGGAAAGTATGTCACCATGTCGATGGCGAAGAAAGCTGTCATCGTCAAGCACGTTGAAAGTGGCCAATCGTGGGCAGACATTGCGAGTTTCAGATTTCCAGACTCAGACTAAATGAAAGACAAGCAGAAGATTTTGGAGGCAGCGGAAAAGTCTACTGGATGTCGCTAGAAAAATGCAAGCCAAGGCACCTACCCAAAGCTCGAGGAGGCCCTTGTCACATGGCTGAAGTCAATAGTGGCCATCAATCTTGGTAGGAAGCGCAGCCACTATTACACAGAACACAACACAAGCGCTGTGTTCTGTGTAATACAGTCAAAACCCACAATAACGAAACCCCGCGAGTACGAAATCCCCGCGGCAATATTTCCGGATCCCCGGCGAACGTTCATAGAAGCCCATGTATTACGTATCTCGCGGCAACGTAATGTTTTTGGACAGCGATCCCGCATTAACGAATTTTCTACCACGGTGCGGGCCTTATTTTACCTTCCCACCAAAGGTTAACTGTCGAAAATATGCTCGTATGCGAGTTATGCGAACTCAAAATTTGTAAACGTCTGCTTTTGCCGCGCTAGTGTGGGTACCGGCATTTTTGTTTACTTAAGGGAGGACGCGGCTTTAGGATCGCGAAAAATGGCAAAAAAAATCGATTTTTTGAAAATCAAGTTTTCAGTTTCTGGAACCCTTTTTCTATCTGATTCCAAAATATCTACACTGAAAACCGTGCAGAAGTGCTTCGGAAAATTCATTTCACCCACCTAGGTAGCCAAACTTCTTCTGGAAATCGCGAGAAAACAGCGATTTTCAAAAAATTATGGCTTCGCGATCGCGGGGCCGGGAGCCGGCTTCTTGGGCTCATCGGAAAGAGCATTTCTCCGTGTTTAATTTTCCCGCCTCAGCTGCCTCCTCCCTTTAAATACAAGCGCACAAAAAGCAAATGTTTGAAGGTCGTTTTGAGGCCCTTGATTGGCTGTGGCCTCCATGTTGCCTCAGCTCGCCTCGCCATTGGCCCGATGCTCGCTCCGGGAGATCGTCGTCTGCTGCTTGTGCGTCGCGAGGACATGGCTCTCGAAAATTGCTGCTCCGTGACGTGTTCAGGGCTCGATGATCACTTAAGATATAATTACGCTTTAGTTAGGAGCAGTAGGTGGATGCGCGATCAGGTTACTACGAGCGCGGCGCGTCATGGGAGTTGTCTTTAGCCCTCACTCTGCCGACAGCGAGACTGCGGGCAGGAACGACGCGCTAGCTCACTCGTAGCGACATGCTTCGTCGCAAGCAACGATGCTGTAAGCGGTGGCACGGTCAGACTACTACGAGTGGCCGCACAAGATGCACGATCAGATTACTACGAGCGAGCGCGCGGTCTACAAGCGCGGCGCATCATCGGAGTCGGCCTTAGCCCTAACTTCGCTGATAGCAAAACTGCGGGCAGGAACGACGCGCTAGCGCATCCGAAACAACCCACGGGTCATTTTGTATGCGCAGGACACCCTTCGCTCCTTCGGCGCACATGACGACGATGTAGCAATGGACCACTTTTTCCAGTGCGAAGGCAGAGCGTTGAAGTTGTTGCATGGCAAGGGTCGGCAAAGTAAGTTGACCGACTTCTGGCAATAAATTTTTGTTCTGCTGGCCGCATCACTGTTTTTATGTCTCATACTCGCGGCAATGAAATTCTCGCCAAAACGAAAATTTTTCGGTTTCCCCGGCGATTTCGTTATTGCGGGTTTCGACTGTAGTGGCTGCGCTCCCTACCAAGATAGATTCATACCAACTGGCCCGATACAATTGTTTATTGAGCGGCCATCAAGGTTGCAGTCTAGAGGAGCCTTCTCAAACACAAAGCCGAGACGATGGCTAAGAAAGTTCAAGAAGCGCTCTGATCTCAGTTATAAAAACTGTGTGGTCAAAGTGCAGCTGTCGACCTTAGCGCAATTGCGAACTATGGCTCTGAAAAGCTGCAGTCTTTTTTACAGGAGTACTAGCCCGACCATACTTTCAACTGTGATGACACCGGACTTTTTTCAAGCTGATGCCAGAAAAAGACTTTTGTCTTTGCTGGCGAGCCTTGCAATTGTGGCAAAAACAGTAAGGGGCGAGTTACTGTACTAATCGGTAGCAATATGTCGGGCACAGGAAAACTGCCGATGCTCGTCATCGGCAAGTCAAGAGCTCCAACGTGCTTCAATGGTGTAAAGTCTCTGCCTGATTTGTACGAGGCAAAACGGCCTGGGTAACTCAGCAGATTTTTTAAAGTTATGTGAGAAGGCTAGATCGCAAATTTAATCGAGAGCTGCAAAATTTTGCTCTTTATGGACAACTGCGCTGCACACAGGCACATTAACAACTTGAAAGCTGCGCGCGTCGAGTGCTTGCCACCAAACACTACAAGTGTCCTACAACCGATAGACCAGGGTGTCATACGCACTCTGAGAGTGTATTATCGGTTATGCTTGCTTTCGCGTACGTGGTGTGCCTCGACAGTGGAAACGTTTACTCTGTCAACAGTGGAAACGTTTACTCTGTCAATTTGCTTGGAGCACTTGGCATGCTCGTTGATGCGTGGAAGTCGCTGGCATCGACAACGCTGCACAACTATTTCCGCCACATGAGATTTGTATTGAATGGCGAGCCGGCCGAATTGGATGAGGACAGCATCATCGACAATGAGTCCGGAAGCGAGGTGCTCATCGACTACCTTTGCACTGCTGGCGCAGAGATTCCCCCAAATGTCCCATTTTCTGGGTTTGCGTGTGTGGACAGCAAGTTAGAACCGTGCGCTGGCAAAGAGTCCGAGAGCGACAATGACTAACCAGGAACCGCTCAGCCAACGCAAGCTGAGCTGATGCAAGCGATCGCAAACCCTTGCAGCGACACGGCAACTCCAGCCTAAATGCGGGCGGACAGGCTTGCAAAGATGCGAAATATGGTCCAGAAGACGATCAATCACTTTTTCTGCCACCTATCTCAATAGTAAGTAATAAATTGAGCATTTTGGGGGCACATTTGCTCTTTCCGACTGCCCGATTTTTCGGACATTTTCGCGGTTCCTTGCCGGTCCGAAAAATCGGTCATCAACTATAATGTGCCCTCATTGAAACAAACTCGTTGAAACCAAGGCACACATGGTAATAAATACTGTCCCACAAGAAAGAAGAGGAACAATTGGCCAGCAAAGCTTTCATTTTGGCTTACCTGAAAATGATGGAGTCCAAGTCAAATGGGTACTCGATAATGCCCGTTGTGGGCACTCGTACCCGAAGGATGTCTTGTTGCGTAGGAAGGTAGTTTGGGGCAGCTATTCTGTCCACATCTGTAAGGTAGCTGCACGGCAAAAGCAAATGCTTTATCAGTGCACTCTCAGAGTATGGAAGATTCGGCTGTGACAGGCGCATAAAATTAAACCATCAGGAGCATACTGCACCATATCCTGTCTTACAACAGCCTTTATCTAGTTATCAATCCAAAAAGATCAGTTTTAGCTAAAAATTAAAGCAACAATCGATCATTTGGGCTCGGTAAGGCCACGTAGAAGTTGGGACAACTGGCACGAAGAAATAATGCATTCATTAAATAATGGGAGACAATACTGGCCAAGTAAGAACACATATGGCTAACTTGTATGCACACATGCTTCTTTCAATTTCTCAGCTAATTTTACATTTTCATGTTGTTCTGGTTTCCATTTCCAGTTTGCTGAGTTTTCTACGCATTCATTCAGCTCATAGAAATCTGACAGAAGTGCAGGTCCATTGCTTTGTAATCCAAGTAAGCAAAGCTGCTGCACCCATTCCGCAATTGCGGTTTTCCATGACACTCTCAGGTAATGCACTGAGTGGCACAGCACACATGGAAGCAGCAACGGATCACCAAGCCACCTTTGCTTGCTTCTTTTTGATTAAGTTTTCAGGTGTCACCGACTTACCTGCAACTATCCAAGCTTCAAACTTTTGGGGGCGACCCAAAGTTGCCAATATACAACCTTTCGATTAACAAAAAATGGCATAACCCCAATGCCCCAGAGGACCTCCCACAATTAGATCATCTATTCACTTTTTTTTTCACAGCACTTTTTTGCAGCACTGCTAAATTGATTATGAATGCACAATAACCGGTTTCGGTGCCATAGTTGTACGATGCCACCAGCATCCGTCATGGAGTAAGGAAAACTCTAGAGAGGCCTTATCATATCCCAACGCATTGCGAAAAGTGAAGCGGAAATGTCAAATTTACAGGGCAAACCAACCGGTATGGGGCAAACAAAACAGCCGACGCTCCGTGGCATGCTCTCCCCGCTGGCTTGCTGCTGAGCAGACAAGCCCCAGCATAAACTTAGTGCACATTGTGCAGTTTGCATGCAGTGAAATGTTGCAACTACACATTTACCAGGCTATTCGTGCGTGGCAGGCCCGAGTGCTTCATGCTGAAATTCTCCGTGGGGCGTTTTTGTGCAGCAGTACAGAAGGTACCAATATGCACTGCAATCCATAAAATTCAGCCCCTGTATCACCGTATTTTAACTCGCATGACAGTGGCTTACGCAATCTGCTGGGTATTAGGCCTTTCTTTTCCTTTGTTATAGCCCGATTAGACTAGTAGCCGATTAGCGGTTCTTCACTGGTATAAACAGAATGAGCGTGGCATCGCACAATCTTGAAGGCTTACCTAGTAGCTACCATATTTATTCGTGTAATCTTTGATCTATTTCGTGTAACGTATTTCGTGTATATTCGTGTAACGCTTGATCTATTTCAAGCCTATCAGCAACTTCCAGTCACTGAAGACACAGCAAATGTTTTGACCGTGAATACAATAAATGAACTGTATGCAGTCAAGAGACTTCCATTTGGAATCTCAGCAATGCCAGCAATATTCCAAAAAATCGTGGAGACAACTCTCGCCGCAATTCCTGGCCCCAGCGTGTATCTCGATGACATAATTGTCTGCGGAGAAACTCCAGATCAACACCACGAACGGCTAGACCAAGGGTTGTCAAGACTGGGTAATATGGGCCTGCGCCTACAGAAAGACAAATGTTCATTTGGGGACAAACATGTGGAGTTCTTAGGACATCGCATCAATGAACAACGAGTACATACGACTGGAGAGAAGGGGAAAGCCATCATGGATGCACCAGCACCGAAAACTATAGTTGAGATCCAAGCATTTTTAGGCTTGCTTGCTTTCTACGACCGCTTCCTCAAGGACAGAGCAACATTAGCCTCACCATTGTACATGCTTTTACATAAAGAAACTGAGTGGATATGGGAGAAAGAGCACCAAAAGGCATTCGAAGATTCATAGTGAGCGAGCACAGCACAGTGCTCGCTCACTATGACGAGCACAAACCCCTTCTCCTATCATGCGACGCATCACCATATGGTGTCGGTGCTGTTTTATCGCAAGTGGAGCAGAAGCACCTATTGCTTTCGCGTCCCGAACGCTGGGAAGGCAGAACGGAATCATGCACAACTAGACATGAGGAACTTGCCACGATATTCGGTGTTGATCATTTTCAGGAGTATATAATCGGAAGACATGTGACTATCACAACTGATCACCAGACGCTACTCAGCATTCTCGGGCCGAAAAGGTCGCTCCCGCAGCTCTCATCACCACGTATGACCAGATGGTGTCTGTTGAAACTGTCTGCTTACGACTACGACCTTGTTTACAGAAAAGACAGTCGAAACGAGAACGCAGATGCATTGAGCAGGCTGCCACTCCAAGGAGATGACGATGAGCCATCCCCTCCCAGTGATGTTCTAATGCTAGAATGTGCAATTGACCCCCAACTTTCGCCCAAGCACATTGCAGAGCTATCGTGCGAAGACAAAAGTCTAGCGGCAGTTATTCAGGCAGCCCAGCAATGAAAGGCGATGACTTTCAACCGTATGTCAAACTAGCGCCCGAGCTGTCGCTGCTCCAAGAATGCTTGCCGAGGGACTCTCGAGTGGCAATTCCGAGCGCGGCTCGCACCGCAGCTTTAAAAATTATTCACTCAGGGCACAGGGGCATCGTTGCTATGAAGGCCCACGCTAGAGGGTACCTTTGGTGGCCCAGCCTCAGCAAAGACATAGGAACGACTGTCCAAGAATGCGGGCCATGCCAGGAAAACCGAAGGGCACCTGTGAAGGCACCCCTTCCAGAATGGCCAAGAGCAGCACAACCATGAGAGACAATTCACATGAATTTTGCAGGACCCATTGAGGGCAGCATGTTCTTGCTTGCCGTTGACTCATTCAGTCAAAACACCTAATCAAGGAATGCATAAATCTTTTCGTGACCTTTTTTTCGAATGAAATGGAGTGAAACATGTCACGAGCGCTCCGTACCATCCTGCCACGAATGGTGAAGTTGAACGCATGGTCTTCGAACTTAAGCAAGCGTTTGTGAAAGAGAAGGACGCATCTGTTGCCCACGAACTTTTGCGTTTTCTTCTAAAGCAGCACACGACAACGCATGTGGGCACAAAGAAAACACCCGCCATGATGATGTTTGGTTGTGAACTTCCGATTGCATTGACATACCTGAAGCCTTCAGACTCACAGATCACAGAGGAAGAAGGAAAGGACGCAAAAAGCAAATCGTCTACGTGAAGAACTTTGTAGGCGACCCGGTATGGATGAAAGGAACCATCATCAAAGTAGGTCGTCGGTCTTGGTTGGTTAGTACGGACAGAGGTGTCATGCGACGTCACAAAAACCATATTCAGACTACGAGTCAAGAAGCTACACGGATGGCAACACTTCTGCAACAGAGTCCCTGCCGGTCTTCACTGCTTCCGTTTTTCCCCCCAGACAGCCAGGCTGATAATCAACAAGACGTGTTGACTGCAGGCGCTCCAGAGTGCTGTGCCACGCCAGCGCAACTCCCATCCGAAGACGCTCTGCAAGAACCATGACAGCTGCCCCCGAGATGTTGCCATCCACCCAACCGTTATCAAGATCAGTGGTTACTCGAACAGAGTGGGGAGAAATGTGTCATGTTCGTGAGTTTCAGGTTCAGTGTTGTGCTCGTGTTTCAGTTTAGACCCCACGAGATTTCATCGCCAGAGGGCCGAGCAGCAGCAGCGCACATGCCGAGGGCACGCTGCCCTCTCCCCCCAAAACAGAACCACTGTCTTCATCTATCAGCAGTGTGCTTCAAATAAATAAACCGAACAGACGTATGTAGCAATTGCATCGCTTGCGTGGTGAAAAAAGAAGACTGCGAACGTTTCGCGACTCGCTTGAATTTCACATGCGCGTGATTACCACAAGACGAAAATAGCTAAATGTTTAGCTGCTGCTTCGATAAGGGGCGATAAGGGTGTTTGCGATGTGGAGGCTTCACGAATGTGATGTTGCGGCTTCTCCTTACTATTTTCCTTCACCGTGTCCATAATCGCGACTGCATGAAATAAAAAAAATCCCAATCAGATTGGATTTCAACCCAGGCTCCCTGTTGAGCGGTCGAGTATTCTACAGCACAGCCACCCCGATGTCTGAAACTCTTTTGCAAAAAAAAAAAAAGCATCATGCCATGCAAGAAATCTCGTCAAATCAACTGTCAACCAATTTTTAAAGCACCCATTTATTTTAACCAAATGGAAAGCTTACTGGTGGGAGTGTCCAATTGCAAAACAGTAACGTGGAAAAAGCTGTGAAACATTTGAAATCGGAAAGAAAACTGACAACCATGCTGCAAACAGCATGAGAGCAATTCATGTTCGAGCGCGTCGGCTGTTGCACGGCATTTTTCCTTGGCTACCACGAAGGCAGCACCCCTCCTCCCTGTGAAACTCCTTTTAACTTCTAAGCAGCCCAAAATAGAGTGGGCATATATAATTACACAGTCGAACACGGACATATCAAACTCACATATATCGAATTTACGGGTATATCGAACGCGTAAGTTATCCTTTTGAAATTCCTGTGTACAAATGTAGAAATTCGCACGTTTACATCGAACAGTATTTTTACCAGCCTTCCATGATATAGAATCGCCGCGTGAGCTGGAAAGTGCGCTTTGGCACACGCAGTGCCCGGCGACCTCCGCGCGGCACCATGCCTCCACCCTGCAACGCTAGAAAAAAGGTAAGGGCGAGAGGGCTTTTCTTACTTGCGAGACGGCTTTTTTTTCTTTTTTTTTTCATTTCTTTTTCTCTCTCTCATGCTTTCTCCGTATACCCGTCGGCTACAAGGCCAAATGGTTTGCCACTGCACTCTGTGAAACAACTTCACTGCCAACACCGGGTGGCTTCACCGATTTAAGCAGCGCCACAACACCGTTAGCAAAACTATTTCTGGTGAGAGCGAAGCTGTCAGCAGCCAGGACATCTAGCAGTGGGTGGCAAAGGAGTGGCCAGAAATCTCCGCGAAGTTTTCTCCCAGAGAGACCCTTAACGCCTGGCGAGACATGAAGACGGATATAGTGGTCAACTGCTTCCGCAAGGCAGGCTTCAAGACAGCGGAACTTGCGGAAACCAGTGAAGACGATGAGCGCATAGATGACGCGTTTCGCGAGTTGTCTTGCTTTCCAGCAGCAGTTCTACACAAAGTGTCTGCTCACTATTTCGAGGAAGCAGACTGCAACGTCCGGGCTGTTGCGAGCCTCACCGACCAGGACATCGTAGCTGCGGTGACAGAGAACCAGAATGCCCGGAGCGGCAGCTCATGTGACGTAGAGGATCGTCCGGACGAGGCGCTAGCTACACGCACGTACTCCGCCGCTGAAGTGGCGGCAGCGTTCGACGTCATTCGCCATTGTATCGGCCAAATGAAGGGAACCGGCCTGTCACACCTGGACAGCCTTGATAAGATCGAGACTAACAACTTCAGCATTTCAAAAATGAAGAAGCAGGCCAAGATAAGCAATTTCTGCACACAAGTAAATCATTATGTTGCGGCGTGTGTGCAGAATTAGTTGTCATTCTTGAATGCATATATTGTAGGTGGTGATCCGCTATAGGTAAGCTCTCGGGACCTGTATTTTTTCATAACGAATTTTTCGTATATCGAATTATTTCGTGATCCCCTTCGAGTTCAATATATATGTGTTCCATTGTATAAATAGTACTCCAACAATGAAGCCTAATAATGGCGGACATGACAGTATCAGATTACTTGCCGCAAAGTGATCAACCTCACATTTCCAGCTTCAAGGCTATTCCGCTTGGCTGCACAACATACTGGTTCTTGTTACTTTTATTCACTATTTAAAAATTAAATCCTACTCAAAGCACGAAAAGAATGCTTGAATCTGTCACTATACTTAACTTTCTTTTCATTTCCACCAGAATCTGAGCGCACACTCTGACCAGTTGCCGGTACCTTCAATATATATTTAACACAGCATAGAAATAACCGAATGTAACACAATGCGAACTGCACATTGTGTGACACCCGGTTTTGCTGCAACTGCACTGTGGGTTCCGTGCAGGCCTGGTAATTTTTTTGTTTTCCTACTTCTAGCCGAATTTGGGATGTTTCCCCAAACAAATATAACATAAGCAGACAAACTCACTATTTGGCAGAATCTGTCAGCTGGTACTCGCGACGCCTATCGTAGCACTCCTGGATGCCATCATCACCCCAAAGCTGCTTGATCGCATCCACGTAGGGCTTCTCAAAGGTCGTGACTGTTTCGTAGTCTACAGACATTACCAAATTCGCATTCTCCTGCAAAAGAAAGCAGTTAAAAGCAACAGTAAGCATAAGAGCCAATACCTATTTTACGTGAATCACCAAACACATCAAATGCTGGTTCCAACACACCAGTATTCACTGAATGAAAAATGAAAAACCTTATTTTATAAAGCCCATCTGAATACTCCATGCAGTTGACAGTATCATTGCTAGCGAATGCCTCTACCTTAACTTTTAAGCTTCTTCACACTGTCAGAATATTGAGATGACTGACTAGCAAGTTAATTCAATAAGCAACTTAGAAATAATGTTCAACGGTATTACATAACCAAGGTCACCTAGTAACTACGTACATAAACAAGTGTGCAAAAATTAACACAAAGATGTCTACTTGCATACCTGCCAACATAGGGACTTTGTCTCAAGTGGGGAGACTAGGCACAGGAGAGAAGGGTTAAGGGTAGAAAAACATGTTCCAGGTGATGCACGTGACCAGTCAACTATATTGTTCTCATTGCTATTGGTCACTTCAAAAGAGCCCTGCGGCACTTTTTGAACATACTCGGAATTCACTGCAGATCAGTGATTGAGGCTGTTCTGAACATGAACCAAATACAACAGTGCACGACGCATGGAATTCATGCTTTTATTTTATGGACATCTGAAAATGGTTCACTGTATTCTCGGCCAACCAAAACAAACATTGCAAATGGCAGATTCCATTGCTGTGGAAACTTTCATAATGGCAGTTTTGCGTTCAATAAACAACAAATTTATCTCTCTTTGGATACATTAAAGAAGGCCTCTTAGTTATTCCTGTCCTAATCAATGGTCATCAGCTTATTTTGCTTCTTCCCATGTTCAAGTAAGGCAGCATGCGGCTTGGCAAAGCCTGTGCCATTTTGGACGCTAGGACCCGAGTGAATCACTTGCCTCTCATTGCACACACTATCAGAGTATGAACAGATTCATATTTCCACATGTGGTTATAAACTTCATCTTGATGTCTTCGTCTTTCAGCCACAGCAGCTATCAACACTCAGCGCGAATCATGCCACATCTGAGAAGGTTCGAGATCATTTCAGATCCTCCTGTTAAGAATGCCAGGTCGAATGTGAATAGACTAGTTTATTCCCGAGCTTACATGACCACCAGGGATAAGTTCTGATAGCACATGTACAAAAGCTCAGACACTTTACCTCTTAGTTTCATTCACGGTCAACCCTTTGTTCGTCACTCTCTGAACAGTGTGTATTGCTGCAGTTCAACCCTCCTGTTTCCCAGTCGAAAGTTCGGTCAAATGAAGTTTCATCTTGGACACGTCTACTGCTGCCTTTGACAACATCACGACTCCGTGATGATATTGTAAGTTCCAAACACACTGACACACTGGCCAGTGCATGCTTTATTTCTTACGTGCCTCGCAAAATAGAAAGCCTTGGAACTCGACTTATTGAAACTGCTTCAAAGCACATTATCCGAGTTTCGTTACCATCTTTCGGTCAACCTTACAAGACAGAACAGCACAGAGAGCACCAGCTACTCACAGAGCTTGGTAACACATTTGAACAACTCTGGCACAGTAGTGCCAGAAGTGCTTCTGCGCTAGATAGTTACCACGGGCTTGACAGATCCTGCGGCGGTAGAGTCACAATGACTAGCGAACATACTGGCACTGTAGGGCTTTATTCTTTTTTCCCACCTTCAAATCTGGGTTGGGGCAGTGTATGAAAATTTTACAGCCACGGTCATACATTCAGAAAGACTGGTCATAAATTAGGAGTCTTCAGAGAAAAAATTGGGAAAGTTCGCAGGTATGCACTTGCATACTGATAGTTCAGCAGGTTACTCCTAGATGGTACTAAATGCTGTCCTACTGAACTGATGATGACATCAGCACCATATTCCACCACATCATACAACTCAGTTCCATGGTGCTGAAGTGTCACGTTACAGTGAAAAGCCATTGTCCTGAACAGCTTTAGCCATCACTGAACTAACTACGGAAAGTCTCTCAATCATACAGTCTGTCACAAATGAGCGCATCCATTCATAATTAGGTTACGAGCATTCTGCGGCTACTTCCCATCGATTTAGAGTGGCTTTCCAAAACACTCTTAGAAACAAAATTCTGAACGAGAGGTCCAGAATGATATTGTAACATGAAGGTAGTAGACACACGAGCACAGAGCTGGTGTACAGTAAAATCTCGTTTATCCAGACCTCGTTAACTTGGACTTGTAGCGTGGTCCCGGCAAAACTGTGTATGTTTCAATGCGGTCAAATCCTCATAAATTCGGAGGGATTTAGCCGCGCACAGGTTATCTCAGACAACATGCAACTTCAGAGTCACGCGATCTCGGCGGCTTGGAGGCTCGAGCATCGCTTGCCGTAACCGATGGAGGAACCAGAGTTTTAGAGAAACTGAAACCGAACCAACTGCACAAGAATATGATCATGATGATGGTTAATGATGGGGAAGTGGCTAGGTGGCACTAGTTACCAGCCTGCGGGTCACCGGCACATCCAGTTTGGGCCACTGGCACATCCAGTCTCTACTAACAGCTGCTCCCTACGCCTGCTGGTGTACTTCGCGACTTGGTTGACGTGGTTCTTTGCATTGTTACTACATTTGTTGCGGCTGTGTGTGTGCGCGTTTCCACCGCCGTCACGCTACATATCGATGGCGACCATCACAGGAGTTAAGCGGCCAACAACAGCCAGCAAATGATCTTGAAAGAAAGCTGATGATATTGAAAGATGTGAACGCAGGTGCTTCTCGACAAGAGATTATGAAAAAGTATAATGTTAAGAGAAGCACCTTAGGCAACTATGTGAAGAACCAAGCAAAAATTTTTAAGGCGATTGACAGCGGCAGATTCACCGGAAAACGGAAACGAGTAAGGACGGCAGCACACCCGAAGGTGGAAGATGCCCTGCTGTGGTAGATAACAGACACGTGGAATAGCAAGCTTCCCTTGAGTGGACTGTTGATCTGTCAGCAAGTTGAAAGGTACACACTGACAACGAACATTGAATCTTTCAGTGCTTCTTAGGGCTGGTTTGCCCGCTTTAGAGACTCCAAAGACACGGGTTGGTCTTTCAAAACGTGTGCGGGGAGAACAAGCAGCAGTTGACGAACGGCGTATTGCTGACTGGAAGACAACTGAGCTTCCCCAGTACCTAGCTTGTTATAACCCGTCAATGTCTTTAATTCCGATGAAACAGCTCTTTTTTAAAGCCTTGCCAGAAAAAACGATCACATTCAAGGGTGACCCGTACGTTGAAGGGAAGAGGAGCACAGAAAGGGTCACTGTGCTTCTCGCTTTAAATATGTCGGGCACCGAGCACCTGCCCCTGCTAGTCATCGGGAAGGCCAGTAATCCAAGGTGTTTTAAGAACACCACTTTTCTGTACAATATCGCGCCAATGGAAAGGCCTGGATGAGGTCGAATATTTTCCAAGCTTGGCTGCGCCAGCTCGACCGCCGTTTCTCTGCTAAAAAGCGCAAGGTTTTACTTCTAGTTGACAACTGCAGCGCTCATACCAGAGTGACAGGGCTGGAGTGTATCGAACTTATATTTCTATCTGCAAACACGATGGCTGCTCTGGGAATGCTGAATCAAGGAATAACTCAGCACGTAAAAAGCAGGTACAGAAAGCATGCCCTAGAACGGATCCTGCTGTGCAAGCAAGCAGGACGAGAATATGACGCGGCTCTACTGATCGCAATTCACATTTTAGCACATGTCTGGAGCAAAACGCGGCTCGCGGTCATTGCAAGTTCTTTACGGCACAGCGGCTTTGTCCACCCTGATGACTCGCATATTCCTCCAAAGGCCACTTCAGTGGACACCCACGAGCCCCCTGTAAATATGAACGACGAGGTGAATGACATGCGTTTTGACTCTCTACTTCCGAGTGGCATCCAGATTTCAAACTACATCGCTAAAGACTATCATGTTGCCGTTGCTGGTCGGCTCACTGATGATGATATACAGTCAAACACATTTATATCAAACCCAAATATATAGAATTTTCAGGTTTATCAAACTCCCAAGTTATCCCCTTGAAATGCCTTTGTAAAAGTATAGAAATTCGCATGTTTATATCGAACAATATTTTTGCCTGCCTTCGATTATACAGAACGCCGCGCGAGCTGGAAGGTGCGCTTCAGCACTTGCCGCGCCCCGCAATCTCCGCAGCAGCACGGCTCCGCACACAAGTTGGAAGGCGCGCTCTCGCACTCACAGCGCCCGGCAACCTCCTCGCAGCACCACGCCTCCGCCAAACCCGGAACGCTTGAAAAAAAAAAAAAAAAAATAAGGGAGAGAGGACTCTGAGTGCGCAGTCTATAACTTGCAGAACGGCCCTTTTTTTCGTTCTCTCTCTTCATGCTTTCTCCGCGTATCTGTCTGCTCGGCTCGGAGAGCAGGAACGAAGGAGCTGACAACCTCCTCCTTTCTCTTTTTATTTTTTGTTGATGTTTTGTGAGTTTCGATCAGGCAACCACACCTCGCACCTTTTGTTGTAGCCCTCACAAGCGCTTTGTTGTTTCGGTTGTCGCGTCGCCTACGTGCCACCGCATTTGCAGCATTCCTCTTTAGCGTGTGTCGTATGCAAAGCTGCTGCAGACTCCTTTTCATTCTCGTGTAGCTATGGCCAGCGTCAAGAAGCGCAAGACCCTTGACTTTGCGACAAATTGAAGGCGATTCAGCATGTTGAGGCGGGCGAGAAATGTTCGATCGTTGGGGACGACTCTGGGATACCACGGAGCACGCTGAGTACCGTGTTGAAAAACAAAGCAGACATCAAGGCAAAGGATACGGAGCAGTGAACGTCGGGAGCCTATCATGGGTGCGCTCATGACCACGGGAATGTAGAAAAGGCACTCTATGCCTGGTTTTTAGAAGTGCACGCTAGGAACATTCTGGTGAATGACCCCATGCTGATGGCCAAGGCCAAATGGTTTGCCGCTGCACTCAGTGAAGACAGCTTCGCCGACAACACTTGGTGGCTTCACCAATTTAAGCAGCGGCACAACATTGTTGGAAATACCATTTCTGGCGAAAGCGACGCTGTCAGCAGCCAGGACATCTAGCAGGGATGACGAAGGAGTGGCCGAAAATCTCCGCGAAGTTTTCTCTCACGGAGATCTTCAACGCCAACGAGACCGGTCTCTTTTGGCAAATGTTGCCAAGCAAGACTTCCGACATCCGCGGTAGCGCGTGTAATGGGAGCTAAATGAGTAAAGTTCGCGTGAGAGTTCTGCTAGCAGTCAAGATCGATGGGTCTGGAAAGCTACAGCCCTTTGTGATCGGAAAAGCAAGGGCACCGCACTGTTTTAAGAACTGTAAGCAGCTCCCCGTCCGCTAAGCCTCGAACAAGAAGGTGTGGATGATGCAACAGCTGTTCATGGAATGGCTACAAGCATGGGTCGTCGAGCTGGGCAAGTTGGGGTGTCGCGCTTGCCTTCTTGTGGACAACTGCTCGGCCCATCACACCACCTGCGAGCTCAAAAACATTGAGCTGCCCATCACACCACCTGCGAGGTCAAAAAGATAGAGCTGAAGTTTCTGCCACCCAACACGACAGCGAAGCTGCAACCACTTGACCAGGGCATCATCAAGTTCTTCAAGATGGGCTACAAGAGGCGACTCCTTGATAGGCTGCTGATCAACCTCCGCATGGGCACTGAGCTGAAGGTTGACCTTCTCTGTGGCACACAAATGATGACGGGTGCCTGGTGAGACGTGAAGACGGACACAGTGGTGAACTGCTTCCGCAAGGCAGGCTTCGAGACGCCAGAACTTGCGAAAACCGGTGAAGACGGTGACGATGACTGCATAGAGTAGTTCCACGCGAAGTGTCGGACAAATTCGTGGAAGCAGACGGCGATGCCCAAGTCGTTGCAAGCCTCGCTGACGAGGGCATAGTAGGTGTGGTCGCAGAGACCCAACATGCCCAGGCTGACAGCGTTTGGCAGCCGTTGTATCGGCGATATGGAAGGGCACCGCTCTGTCGCACCTGGACAGTCTTCAGAAGATCAAGACTGGCGTCAACTTCATTTCAAAAACGAAGATGCAGGCCAGGATAAGGGGTTTTTTTTTCACGCAAATAAATCATTTTGTTGCGGTGTGTGTGCAGAATCAGTTGTTATTCTTGAATGTGCCTATTGAAGGTGATGATCCGCTACAGGTAAGCTCTCAGGGCCTCTATTTTGTTACATAGATTTTTTTCATATATCGAACTAATTCGCGATTGGCTTCGATATATATATCCGCAATCGACTGTATTGTTGGAAGTGCTTGAGGAGGACCAAAATAACTGTTCCGATGATGACAGTCAAGATGAGCCGCCAACGGGACATCGCCGAACCGTGCACGAGGCCGCCGAAGCCCTCACAGTCCCCGGGGAGTTCTGTGTTTGTTCTCGCGACAGTGAACGTGCTCACCACCACCTATGGCACTAAATAAGATCGTTCTGTCAGAAATTCCGACGACGGAGCAGGCAAACATAACAGACTTTTACAAGAAATTAAGGTTTTTCTGTGCCATGTACATTTTCTTTTTGTTTTCATGGTCCATTCAACATTTAGGAATTCGGTTAACTCTGACATTTTCTCCGGTCCCGTGAGATCCGAGTTAACAAGCTTTTACTGTATTAATGGCCAATATAGCTGCTGCCCAAGCAGCGACAAGAGACGTCGCCTTCTTCTCGTCGGAGCGAGCATCTCGTGCTCTTTGCCGCAACAATATATAGTAGCCACATTCAACTGGACTTCACTCTTATGTGGCAGTAGAGGCAAACAGCACAGTTTTTTTTATTGCTTCTGTTGTATTTTACACCGACCTTTGAGCATACTGATGAGGTTTTGACAAATGCACCAGCGCAGTCTCAACACCAATGCGAAGTGCTCTTAAATACTTTTTAATCAGGCTGGACTGCATGCCACAGGAATGCCATATGGATAGCTCAGAAACAACTTTTACCAATCAAAGTTTCTTGATGTAGAGCAAGATTAGAACAAGTACCACATGATGCCACAAAACAAAACAAAAATTTCGTGCTCGCATCCAGGCCTTCATTATCTCCAGCGTTGATCACGAAGCAGGTTTGTCTGCCCGCAAGTATGCATGCTCCCTACTTATCTTCCTTGCAAAGAGAGGAAGAACACTCGGCCAGCAGGAAATATGAGCCAACGAATAGAGCATAACAAAGTCAAGAGCAAAACGAGCGAGGGCCAGATTAAGATCGTAAAAGGAGTGTGCAAAAACTTTTCACGGCCATGTGTTCACTGCATACTCATGCACAACTGCCACACAAATAAATTTCCACCTCTTGGTAAAAATTTGCTACACACAGGAATGAAATGAAGAGGTAAGGATTAGTACTCAATTATATTAGTTTGCATATATGGTATGGGAGCGTGCACATGACATGATGCTGCCCCCAACCTCCAACTACTCACTAGCTCGTGTCCCTAGGCCCAGCTTTGAATGGTGGATGAAGGTAGAGAGAGAGCTTTGTAAGGAGTCTAGTCCTGATGACTCTTCAATGCTGCCCTCCTGCAGGGCCCAACTGGCTACCATAGATTGCCGTGCCCGGTCGAAGGCCACCAACTGAATTCACAAGTTCAGTTTAGTGAGTCATGCTTCTGAAGATAATTTCTACAGTTCCTTTCATGCGGTTTGTGGGAGATCACAGCACTTGGACGGTTCGTGAACTGTCTGTCGTGCGTGTGTTAGTGTTGCATTATGTCTCCCTACCAGGTCAGATTTTTGTGAATCCACCCGGGGCAGATGGCACAACAGTGTCAAGTGTGGATATTTGCCGGTCCATCCGAGGCACCAGTCCCTAGCTTGCTGTCTTGCAAATTCTTATGGAGAAAAGTGAGCTATCATCTCGTTAGGTGTTCATCTTCCAGTATCTGACTGCTGTTGTTCTCTCTACCCTCAGCATTCACTTCACCAGAGCTAACAATAATTTGCCTGTAGACACAGCCAGCACCTCCTTCATTTTTTCAGTGTCTGGGCGAAGGAGCGGACAGCAATGGGAAGCGGCCATCAGCGTTAGTGTGGCTTTTAGTCAGCAGGCGCCGCCACCGGAATAGACCTGCCGTCAGTCATCTCTTGCGCAAACAAATAGACTTATTCGTTGACAGTTCAGATGCAGTGCAGTCACGTTTAGTGATACCAACTGCCATGCTTGCTAACATGATGGGTAGAGATACCAAGTTCTTTGTGGCACTTCGTCTATTCACAATGTCTTCTATGCAGTCAAATTGAAATTTGCAAGGCAAATACACAGCTCATGCTTTTAGCTCAATAGCCATTGAACAAATGCACACAACATTCCATATCATTTACTTTGATTTACGAAACGTGGAGTGAATGGTTCAGCCCATATAATCTGTTTTTCATTGCAAATTGATACATGCAGAGTGACCCTAAATGGCTGATTCATTTGCAATCACACAAAACTGAGAGTTAAAAAGCTCATCTAACAAGGCCATCAAGTACAAGAGTTAGGACTACAGAAAACTTTTAATTGCAACGAAGTGTCCATAATGGTCCACACCTTTGCTAGAAATGTCAGTTGATCCTTCTCTCCTTGCACAAGCAGTGTAATTAATAACCACACAAATGTTTTGTCAGTCATAATATCTCACCTGGTTTTCTGGAGAACGGAAAGGAATCTTCAGCATTTCCCTTGCCTTGATCATGCTTTGCATGGCCATAAAAATGTTTTGATAGACAAGCTTGATGAAGCCCTTCTTGTCTTCATCATTATAGCCATGACCATGAATAATTCGCATCTGCTTGATGAAGGTGCTTTTTCCAGACTCGCCTGTGCCTGCACACGATATAGGAATGTCAACACAACCAAAAATTATACAGGTATCCTACATAGCAACCACTGCTACGGAACACTAACAAACTCAAAACTTCCTTGCACAAAAGATATTGAGCTATAATGAACTTTTTATCATGCTTGCACTGCTGCAAAAGTTATACAAAAAGCACAGATAGTGTAATTGTTTAAATCTATCAATGCACTCATTTGACAAAGCTTGAATTAGAGACTCCTATTTAAAAAATTTTACACTCGACTACTTCAGCACGTGATGTTCTGTTAGCAAATGTGGACAACGCACTACTGAATCTACCCATATTGCAACGTCACGTATGCATATTCTTCCAGACTTACCAATCTTCTGTGTACCGAAAATAAAAATGATCTCGCCTTCATAAGCAGCCTCTAACAAAACGAATAGCACCACTTCTTAGTATGCATTTCATACAAAAAACTGGGCCACATTATATTGCAAACAAACCTGACTTTACATGGAAAGTTTCCTGAGCCTCCATTAAACCAAAGGAGCCACAGCATGGTAAGGCGATGAAAAAACTAGGACACATAAAGAGGCGTTTGAGCAAGTCTTCACAAAAGTTAAGCTACTAGCCTACAAAACATTTATTCGGCCATTCTTGGAATATTGGGCCACTGTTTGAGATCTATACACAAAAAAAAACATTTTAATATTGGAAAAAATACAGAGAAAATCAGTGAGGTTCACATTTCATAAATACAGCTGGGAGACATCGGCCGCATCTCTTTTAGAAACTGGTGAGCACGAGAAATTAGAAATTTGGCGATATCGTGAGCGAATCAAACTTTTTATCTTCTTTATCATAGACCTTTATTATAGACAGTAAGGTATCAAAAAGAATACATATCTAAAAGACGCTCACCGGCGGCCTACTCGGATGATGATGATATATGGCTTTTAATGGCGCGAGTGCCATACTTGGCCAAAGAGCGCCATGAGAAATGCTGATAAAATGGCAATGGTACATGATTTGATACAATACGTACAGGATATGAACTATGGTACTGTTTCGTGGCTGCAAAGAGGCCTAAAATTTCATGCCCTTAAGTGGGTTAAAACATACAAGTATTTAGAATGATGGAAGTGACGTGAAATGTGTGTAGCGAAAGTGAGAGACAATGTTCGTGGTGATAAAACTAGATTGAGTAGATGAGATTAGCACGAATGCCTCATCAATGCATGCCTTTGAACCCAAGGGCAGCGAGGCAGGTGCTGTCTTTAATGGAGCCACCGCAGCCTCGACCTCTGTACAGAGGTCATGCTACGATCACCTCGAAATATGGAGTGAAAACTATCTATATCTTTTAAAAACATGAACAGCGATTCAAGCTTAAAAAGAAGATCTCTACCGATGAACATGACTGGATGCAATGGAAGTTGCTGTCGGTAGGGCACTAAAAAGTGCTGTTTTCTTAGAGTCTAGCTCATTGCACTGACCAAGTATATGAAAAACCGTAAGCGGTTCCCCACATCTGTCACAGATGGGTTGCTCACCGTCAGATAACAAATGTGCATGTGTGCTGTGTGTGTGTCCTATTTGTAATCTGGTGAACGTTACTTGTGTGTAGCGTGATCTGAATACTGGTGGCCAATTTCAAGTCTCGGTTTCATTACATGTAATTCGTTTTGCGTTTGTGTATCTCATAGCCACTGCCAACACGCCATGAGCTCCCGTCGAAGGAAGGGCTTCGGGAAAGGCTTCAGGCGGCCTACTCGGTCCCATCATACTAAAAAATTAGTCGAGTTTGCCAGCCGCACCAATATTTTTCAGGATTTTTTTCCCCCCATGACTGTAACCAGTTGAAATTCTCTCCCCTCGGCTGTGGTGGAACGCCCGCCGCTGTCATCCTACCTTCAGGCCCTTTCACACCATAGCTCTGACGTACTTGTTCATGAACACTGACAATATTTAATTATGTTGCCGATTCATAGCTACCGTTACTTAGTTATGTTGCATAGTCAATAGAATATGTTGCTTCCTTGCTTGTACGAATTTCTTTTGTTTTTTTCCTTTCCTTATATTTTAATTCATTGTTCTTATTGATGTTCATTTGGGGCATTTTTTTATGTATTTTCTAACCAAGGTTTTCATTGTCATTTCTGCAATACACCATATGTAAGCATTTTTAATATTCACTTGTATCCACTTCTGCCCGAGGGCTGATGATCAGACCGGCAGTATTGTAATAAATAAATAAAATGAGATAAAATGCATCGATAGACAGGCACTGGAAATTCGCCCTTAAAAACAAGAAAAAAAAAGACTATTTTCTTATACACACTATCTTTTATAATAATGAACATTCAATGTACCGTGCGACTACACACTTAACCACAGCAATCTCGATCTGGTTTCGTCCTACAAGTACCTAGGAGTATATATTTCTAACAATCTCTCTTGGAACACGCATGTCGATTATATTACAAACAATGCGAATCGCACGTTAGGTTATCTGCGCAGAAACTTTTCTTTGGCTCCGACTAACCTTAAACTTCTGCTTTATCAAACATTAGTCCGACCCAAACTCGAGTACGCGTCATCAGTCTGGGATCCACATACCAATTACCTCGCTGACAGCATCGAGGCGGTTCAAAATCGCTCGGCACGTTTTGTCATGTCAAACTACCATCGCACGTCCAGTGTTACCTCGATGAAAGCCAATCTTCACTTGCCCACTCTCTCACTGCGGCGTAAAATATCTCGCCTTTGCCTGTTCCATAAGATCTTTCATTGTATTCCGTCTTTTAGCAACACTCTTTTCCAGCCCCCATCGTACGTTTCCTCACGCAACGATCATCAGTTTAAGGTGGGCGTTCCTAGCGCCCGCACGAATTTATATTTTGAATCATTCATCCCGAAAACTGCAAATGAGTGGAACCACCTTCCCGCCCCTATCGCTGCTATCACTGACCTCACTTTGTTTAAAAACGCCCTCTCTAACCATTTCGCGTAAATTCGCCACTTAAGTCACGCTGTGTTTTCTCTTGTTAGTTTTTTGTGTGCGCGTGTCATTCAAAGACGCAACCATGTTGAACACTGTTGTTACAACCACCCAGCCTCTTCTTCACATCACGCATTCTTTCTTTTCTTTTATGGTTTTCAGACTGCCATTGTGCGCATAATTCTGATTTGCTGTATTTCCTGATTTTCTGTACGATGTATACCCGCTCCTCTCTGTAATGCTTCGGCCTTGACAGTAAATAAATGAAATGAAATGAAATAGTGAATTCACAGCAGCTATTTTGAAGTGTTTGCTTAATGTGTTCATTGCTGTAGAAATGTTTTACTTGCATGTACAGCAGCAGAGTTCTAAAGGAATAACCAATCAGTCTAAACAGGCATAAAGTTTCATTTTAAATACGCAGCAGACTCATATCAATACATACCTGTACAAGACATTTTGCAATTACGGTTTGATACAACTTTAAAAGGGCTTGGCATTTCCTCCCCAATGGCAGACACATGGTCAAGCCTGCACGCATTCTGGGCTGACGACATGAGCCAGACTACCAGTGACTCTGCCGTTGGAAAACATTACCAAGGGCAGGATCAATATTTCTTTAATTGCGGACGCCATCGACAACAGCACTTGGGTCACCTGGGCGAGGCATTCCATACTTTGAAGTTGCACACAACCGTAGGTGCACAATACGTCAACATTTAGTTGAGTTTCCTGCTGACCTAATGAAAAACTAAAGCCTGCTGAAAACAATGCAGCAATCTCGTTTCGGTGAAATTGAGCAACTGTCACTAATGCCTGTTACACAGACCAGCTAGAGGCTTTATATCGGCAATGCCTTGGGCTGGTAATATACACATATACCATACATAAATAGATACTGGGCATTTCAAAGGCAGAAACTACATGCTTATGAGGCACACTACAGTGTGGGACACTTTGAATTCTGTTCACTCAGGTTTCCTAAATGTGCAATAACTATTCTTAGGTATATGAGTGTTTCTGCATTTTTCCCCCACCCAGATGCAGCCGCTATGGCATGAAACCAGACCGGCTAGCTGGCTGAATAAAAAGCACATGTCATTTTTGTAGGCATTAACAGTTACGCTAGCAATATATGGCTCCTACATGATGTCATGGACGCAGTTTCTGAAATGAGCTGGGACTCTACGATGGCGTCCTTGATAAAAAACAAATTCCATCTATGTGAAAACAACACGGCAGGAAAGTCTCTGTGTGTGAATAATGAAATAACCTACATGTAATGTTTTGATAACAATGTTAGATCGAAAACGTTGCGTCCACACATACTGGTGCTCCAGCATGGCACTTTCAGAGAGGTCAGTGCAAGCAGCGACATGAAAACATTCAGGGCTGGTAACAAAATTTATTGAAGAGTTTTGGGCAAGCCTGTCGCAAGATCATTTGGCAAATCAAAATAATAATAAATACAAACAAGAAAAAAAGCAGACGGCAGCAAAAGCATCATTATCATCATCAGTCACAAAGTCGATTCACAGGCTGGCAATATAAGTGCAAGGGCAATGCAAAGGAGCCTAGCAAAAAGGAATACAACTGGCAATACTCAACATAATTGGGCACGTAACATTCAATAACGTTCTTTCTGCGAGCTAAGTGAAAGTGGAAGCTTTTGAGAAAGTGTAGATATGCATGGTTGGACTAATACATATTACACAAGTGTAAAAAATGGCACTTTGTATCAGGTAAATCCCACAAATGTCACCTCTTATAATCTGCGACTAGGATTGATTGCTTCCTATATTATCTTGTGTTGTATATATTTTGGAGCGCAAGAAACACAGCAGGTTCCTAGTGCTGTAAATCATACCCGCTATAAACAGATGTCCCTTGATGTTGTTTTAATGAGGAATTTTTACTGCATCAGTAAATTACAACTGCAGGTGAGCGTCATATCAAGTCTTATAATATTGTGTGTGCTCTGCCAACCATATTGATTGACACACTTGATTTAGGCCACAGTGCTGGCAGTGAAATTTCGTTCTAGCTTCAACAGCACCACATCCTAACTGCGAAACATACTGTGCTAATACACAGCATGTCAAGCCGTAGCCTTTTGCACAACATGCTCTATATCCATGGGAGCTACTTCAGTGGCACCATATTGCCAGTCATTTTATAGCTGCTGCTACAGTTCTGGTTTTATTAAAACAAAGGAGGACATTGCCGAACTCAAAGTAGAACTGATTTATGCATATTTCAATGTTGTTCATTGCAAAATAAACAGCACAAGCTCCCCTTCAAGAGACCGTAAAGGCATGAGGAAGCCAGATGTGCCCAACAGTTATACAGTGGGCTACTTGGCTCACTTTCATTATGATAGGAAAGAGCAGACTTGTCTAGTGAAACACACAGGGCAATACGCAAGGCAGATATACCACAACTAATGATGAGGCAAACAAAACTTCAGGTGTCCATGTCTCAAGCTTACACGAAGCCTAGAGCTTGCTAGAAAAAAAAAATCACCTGCAATTCTCAGCATTAGCATCCTTTCAAGGTGCAGCATACATTCATGTTACAAAAGCTTCAAAGCAAACGCTAGCGTGCCAAATGGCTGTAAACTCGGAAGGCCTTCATGATGCTTCACAACTTCCCACCCACTTGCAAAGGCCTGATGCAAGGCTATGTTTCACAACAACAGCAATATAAAAAACGTATCCCAGCCCACTCAGGATTGCCTGTGCAATGGCAACATATATTGAAGCGTAGTTTGGGTGAAATGAGTTAAGCCATTGCTATTTCTTTTGTAAGCATTACAAAATGACAACACATTTAGTGTTTGTTACCAAAGAATAATGAGAACATTAGCAGCATCAGACAGAATAGTGAACTGATGGTTTAGCGCAGCCCTGCTGTGCTGCAGAAAATCTGCCCAATGCAGAATATTAAAAATACAAGCAAACTGCAAAACAAAAGAAAGTTCTGTCTTTTCCTTTACTTCAATACATATATACATGAGTTCTTTTTCTGTTTAATGTGCAATTCATAATGTGTTAGAGTTCAATGCATGCAAAAATGATAAATCTGGCTCATCAAAGGTGCGCTGAACTTGCAGAAAGCCTAGTAAATCAACTATTAAACACGGTAATGCCTTATGTATTCCAACAGACTTGTGAACAAATGTTTCCAATGATAACTAGCTGCCATCGCTTGACACAATCACAGTAGCAAACAGGATATGACTAATGTGCAAAACAAGTAGGCAAGGCCAGCTTCCTCCACAAGTATGCGAGATAATACCTGGTGCGGACAAAACGAAATGCTAGCACACATCGCCACGAAATCTATGGGCGCATATGGGCCCTTTTAGAGTGTGTTTCGCTTGAACTCGAACGTGTCTTATGGCTAAGAGCTTTCTAATACCCGCGATCAGAGCTCTACTATTACAGAGTATAGCTGGTGCCTACGCTTTGACAGCCTGTACGCCCCAACAATCGCGATGAAAGTACAGGCCAAGAAGCGACCAAAAGGAAACCATGCAAGCAGAACCTTTCGAGGTCGCTTTTTTGCGGTCATCTCTACACCTTCTGATCTCGCAGGATCAACGCCACGTCTTTTCTTTTTTCGCGTCTACGTCCAGCTCGCGCTGTGCAAACGGCGCTGTTTACGAGATCGCGCCTTGCCAGAACACCGCCTGCCCCCACCACGCCTACTTCAGTGGCCTGCCTGCTCGTGCGCTTTTTTTTTCTAGAAACGTTACAAACACACAAAAAAAAATATCGTCGCTTCCAACGTGTACTGCCCGGCGCAAGGAAAGGATTTCAGCCCCAAAATAGCGACGTCCCGCCGAAATGCACGTAAACCGATTTCGCTGGTAGCACTGCTTCGATATTGGGAAACCGGTGCCCAGTCCAATACACGTCGACGTTCGCGGAAAAGAAGCAGACAGCACGCTAGCGATATATTTCGAGGTGCAACCGGTGCGCCCACCTTCTTCGGGATAGCGATGCCACACAATCGCGCAAGCGGAAAAAACGATCGGTGCAA
This sequence comes from Rhipicephalus microplus, assembly GCF_013339725.1. Lineage (NCBI taxonomy): Eukaryota > Metazoa > Arthropoda > Arachnida > Ixodida > Ixodidae > Rhipicephalus > Rhipicephalus microplus. The sequence continues at coordinate 9,989,583 of NC_051170.1, forward strand.
ATCCGAAATGAGCTGAAAACGAATCGCACCGGAGGTGTGACCACTGCGCGTAGTTTACAAGACGCGTTCTTGAATGTTCCGCGGCGATCGGAGTTATAACGAGCTGCTATTCAGCATCTGTGCACTTCAATACAACTGAGAAACGCCGTAATAGACCAAAAAGACTCCTTTCTCGCGTGTGCAGCAGCCGGCGCAGCGTTTTGGGCCGTCGGCTCTAGTATAAGGCGCTAGCACACCGGTACAGCAGCGGGCTGCACCTAGTACAGCTCCGCTACACTCCTCACGTGCACGGCGCTGCTTCAAAAGGCCCCGCACGATACGAGCTTGGATCAGTCGCAAAGTTTAAGGAGATTTTTAGCGCTTGAGGCACCGTAATAGGCTTAGTACCGGCCAACGTTTAGGCCTAAACCAACATGGCCGCCCCATACACAGAACCTGTCATGTAATTTTGGAGTGTAGTTTATCCGTGCGCAACATGCAATCCGTGCTACTTACCGAGTAGCAAGAGCTTGAGCTCCCGCCGGGCATCACGCTTATCCTTTCGTAGTTGTCGCTCGATCTCTTGGTTGATTCTTCTCTGTTCTTTCGCTTCTTCGCTAATGCAACACGCCATCATGATCGCGGACTCCTCTGAACACCCGCCGTCCAGTTTGTCACTCCGACGACTCCGTGGTGCCACAGTCACAACAGGCGTTCGCCGGACAATCCACAAAATGCTCCAGCCTTTCGGAGAAATGAGGAAAACAGAAAAAAAAATCACCCTAGTTTTGAACACCTCGTCACAGATACCCAATCAACCCTCACCGCCGTACTCTCAAGCTTCCTTACTCCTCTGGGTGTGGTGATAGCCGAGAAATTTGCGCGAGTCCCCCCGTTGTTTGTCACGCAACTAACTTCTTTGCCGCATCCTGATCACTTCGGCGAACACAAAAAGTGGCCGCATAAATCAATTAGCCGGCGATGCAGGCTTATGCAAGGAGTACTACCTGCTTAAAGGCTTCCTAATCCAATTTCTACGGAAAGAAAGCACATCACCACAGGGAGTTCGCGCAACTGTGCGAACAGCCACCACCAGAATGCGGTGCAAAGCATTGTGGGACAGAGGTCGTGCCTTAGGGTCACGTGATTTTACCACGTGAGTTTTCATGTGTGTTCGTCGGCTGGCCGAAAAAATGAGTAATCCATTTAAATAGTGCGAAACCCCTGTTTTCCTTTTCCGCGATTCTGGGCTCAGAACTATCCTGTTATCGTTGCGAGAGCGTAGCAGCTTCTCTGCATAGTCTGAGAGATCGTGTGTTCCCACAATAACAACTTCAAACCGACTTTTGTTCATCTCTTGGCGCGAACTTCGAATGAGTACGGTCACTATCTTGCACGGAATAGGCACGCACAGACGGATGTTTTGTAGACGTAATGTGTGTTATATCTACGCGCGTACGATTTCCTAAGTATTATGTTAGTATGGGCATGCTTCGCTAGCGCATTTTCTAGTTAGTGTGTGTGTCATTAAGAAAAATGCGAGCCCTTCGGTTCCCCTTCTTATTGTTCATTGATATAATCGTAGTTACCCAAGTGTACTTATGCGTTGAACGCAAATAGTTGCCATGTGTAAGTGGGATTGTGATTGACATACGTATTTCCTACTGCCTACAATTTTCCTAATGCATGACTGGTTTACCTACAATTGGGGTATAAGCGACTGCATTGAAATCTTGTTCGTGCACCAGAAAATGATAAACTCTCGTGTACGCACTCCAGCTAGACGGCCAATCTTGTAATCCACCTTTCATTATTTCTCTGCCCTTTGCTAAAAAAAAAATGTTATATATATATATATATATATATATATATATATATATATATATATATATGAATAAAAAGAAGACACACGTCGAAAAACGAAAAGGTTTCTTTACGTTTCGGCCGTGGGACCGGCCTTCGTCAGAATTATTCGTCAGGTTATTCTGACGAAGGCCGGTCCCACGGCCGAAACGTAAAGAAACCTTTTCGTTTTTCGACGTGTGTCTTCTTTTTATTCATACTATTTACCGGCGTCCAAGAATTTATTCCCTGCAATTATATATATATATATATATATATATATATATATATATATATATATATATATATATATATATATATATATATATATATATATATATATATATATATATATATATATATATGAGAGAGAGAGAGAGAGAGAGAAACCAGGTGTGGCGAGTCTTTACGACAATGAATATCTCCAGTAAATAAGCCCATCAATTCCATGTCATTTTTAACATGCCGAGTTTAATTTTAATGACGAATAATGTTGGCTTATGTGGGATAGATTTAACATAATGTGCGTAGTAACATATGTCTTTGTTGACTTCAACAACATGCCCCGCCGTAGTGGTCTAGTGGATAATGTACTCGGCGGCTGACTTGCTGGTCGCGGGATCGAATCCCGGCTGCGGCGACCCAGGTGGCCGAAATTCCTGGAGCCCTCCACTATGGCGTCTCTCATAATCATATGGTGGTTTTGGGATGTACAACCTCACATATCATCAATCATCTTAAACAACATAACTTCGTTAGTTCATTACTATGTTATGAAGAGCTTACTTAATTGCTTGCATTTAGCTTACCACGCCAGCCAGAGGACATTTATATCCCTAAAACTAATTATATGAAACACTCTTGCTATCAAGATAGCATGCTTAAAATATTAGTAATGTTCAAGTAATTAGGACATGATGCAGTGGTGTTTTTAGGCAAATAAGTGCAAATAACATTATTAAGAGGACAGTGCAGTAATGTTTTTACCTTGAAGTTTCTTGTAGGCCTGCTTTAGATGTTATCAAAGGGTTCACTGCCACTTTGTAGAGTGAAACTGTTCAAAACTCGGGCATTCCATTAGTTAGCCAGTATGTGCTACATGAATTGGGCACAGCCCACTACTCACCACTGCCCTACTAGAAAAATGAGAAAGGAAACACGCATATTCTGGCACACTATAGCACAAAACACACACAACATATGGAACGAGCACAAACAATGATGACAAGTGATGCATTTTCAAGCAACCTTTATTGGAAATAATTATTGGAAAATAAAGAATTATGCCCCAACCAGCCCTACTCGCCACTTATGGAACACACACAACTTATGTTCCACACAAAATACAAGAACATGCATTTCCTAGCAAAAATACGCCTGCTGATCAAATGGAAACCTTCAAGGAAGCTAATGGTAAATTCAAAAGCGACTTCGTACACAGAAATTTGAGATTTATTAGCATGGTGTGGTTGGCCTATGATTCGAAATTCTGTGTCACTTATATAGGTCTTGTGTCAAGCAGCTTCACTTGTCATCGACTCACACAGAGTGGAATGGCTCCACTATTTCTTTTTGCCTAGGTAAAACTGCACAACCATTTCATCATTTCATGCAGCATGAAGGCCGACATAGCAGACAAGTTATGAAAGTGTTATCTACTTGACTTTCAGATTGCTTTGGCCCTATGTACTGAGTGCTCAGCCATGCTTCCCACAATAAAATTCCAAAAAGACCCCTAAGCACCACTTAGGTTACTGGGTGTGATGTGGTGAAGAGAAAGTAGTTACTTCATGTACAATAGTGCTTACAGATCTTGAGTATTTTGTACTTGCAGTTCAATTACACTCTGTGTGACAAACAGGCTAATGAGTGTTTTTTTTCTCTGCACCAAATCATGCATTGGTAACTGTGAGAATACTGATGAACCTATTGGCTGCTGGAAGCGTCCAAGAACACTTTCCTGTGCTCACTGATGTAGGTGAGTTACCACCTTTGGAAGTGCTTTGATGATTCTGTAAAGTTAGAAGCTCGCGCATGACTGCACTTGTCTTGAGAGAACACGTAAATGATACAATACTTTCATGTGCACAAATGTGCATAAAGCTTTATAAGGAAAAAGGCAACTTGATTACTACGAGTCAATCTTTGAACTCCGACACTTTTCTTTAAAGGGGCCCCGCAACACTTTCTGAGCATGGTCAGAAAAGGCTGCCGATCAGTAGTCGCGGCTCCCGAGAACACGCGAGTCAAATATTATTTCGAAAAACGCGGCTTGGAATTCACAATAATTTCTCTAAGCTAGAAATTTTTCTCTTCTCTCGACAAATGATGCTACAAGCTAAGATATCACTCGTCACCGCCGTTGTATCAGCCATTGGCTGATTTGAGCATTGCGCGCTGTCATTACTATGGCCGCCTGCGACTTGCACACGTTTGTGCACAATCGCAAATGAAGAAGCCATGCATTCAAAGAAAGAAAAAAGAAAGTACTCAAGGCCACGAGGCATGCGTCACTTATTTTCTTCTCCCGTGCCATCCTTCGCTGCTTAGCTTTCAGCGTTTTCGTCGGGACGAGAGAAGAATGCAATTGCAGCATGCAACAAATCTTCAACACTTCCGCTCGTACTGAACGGATTCTGCAAGTTCTTGCAGTGGGGAACTCGTGAGGCAATAAGCTCCTTTAGTGAATTCATTTCCTGGCTACTTATAATATTAGTGAAAAAGCTTGCCCATACTAATGAAATTATATCCCAGTTTACTTGCAAATCTATATTTTGCTAGAAAAACTTTTTGGTGACTCTGGAAACATCCTAATATTCACAGGTTGAGTTAATTATTGAATGATACTACAATCCACGACGACTTTTTTTTTTTTACAGCGCTGTGAAAGTTACAGAACCAAGTCGCATGACTGCTGCCACGCCAGAATAATAGTACTTAGGTTAACTTATAACTTTCTAATTTGCCTTGTTGAAATAATCACAGCTTTATTTATTGTGAGGCTGACACAGTTGTGGGAACTTGTAAGTAAAATACAGTTATTGTTCACTTTGTAGGGAAGCTTTTCTTTATTTCCGACTTCTCATGCAGCACCACCTTTCCAGCCCACTTGTTTTCCAAGGAATCATGGCGTCCGTGACGTCAGTGTGGCACCACAAACGCAAACGCCCTGCTTAGTAGTCCAAGAAAAATATATTTACTAGGGGTTGTTAGCTAGCAAGTATACTTCTTTACTTAGCGTCTTACAGAATACAATCTGTGCATGCGTGGGTCTTTGCAGAACGTAAACTTTTACCTAACTAAACTGCCCGCCGGATAGGCTTTACGTAAGCGACCCTATCTCGTAAATCCACCTTTGTTCGTAGGAACTGGCGATATACACATTGCAAAGACTCCAGCCATTGCGTCAAATTAAGCCAAAGTGCGGATGCCAATAGTAATTACATCGTTTCAACCGGATCACCAAAGCTAGAATGGCCTAGAACATTGAAGCCGTAAACGTGCGAGACCCCCCCCTCCCCGGCAGGCTGGATACATGGTGCCATCTAGCGGGGCCAATATGAACCAGGCAATTACAAAATTGTTATTGCAGAAACATCGTTCATTGTGCCTCTGGTGTAAAAACCTCGCAGCAACGCATCACAAACGAGTTACCTTTTTCATCGTTTTCACATCAAAAACATTCAGCGTAAGCCAACGTGTTCATGATTGTGGTTGAACGAAGTGTCACAAGACGACGACACCATCATGTCGGTAACTTTGTATATATACATGCGAGAACACTGCACATGATAAAAATGTCTTGCTATTTTGTCACAGTGGTGATTCAATCGTAAGTTAATTATGATTTAAATGCAGTTAGCATCACCAGTTATGGTTTGCAAAAACGCACAAGTATACGTTTATGTACATACATAACCGTTTACATACGAGATCTAAAACCTTGAAAAACATGCGTTCCGGTCAGGCAGTAAATTCAAACCTGTATCCGGTAACACGTTAATGTAAAGAAGTATACATACAAGCTAAAAGCCCCTACTCTTAATAGGACACTATAATATACACCGAACAACTGAAATGTTTGCTTCGTTCATATTTTTTTGCATATGTTTTCCTAACCGCATTAACGATGAAAGCAAGCAGAACCGAAGGCAACCGCAAGCTGCCATACTACTTGTCCAGCTACCTAAATGTGTGGAAGCCCTCTTTAGCCTTCACTCTAAAGTCAAAATAAGTTGTCGCCGAGCATAGCATCTTTTTTTTCCTTTTCCAGTGCTAACTATGAGAAAACAAATAAACAACAATATCCCAGGTACAATAGCTAGACATAGTTTATTTACAGAGGACAGTCATAGATATAGATGCTCTTGTCTTCGGAAACTGAGACCAGGCGGTTCCCCATGGTGTTGTACTTGGTGCACCAGACCTGATCAGTGTGCTCACTGAATGTGTGGACGCACTCCTTTGCCGGCAGGTCCCATACTTTCACAGTCCGATCTGACGAACTGCAAGTTGGAAAGAAAAAAACTTCACAAGGCGAACTGTCCTTCAGCACTGTTCGTAGTCGAGCAAGAGACAAGATTATGAAGTGATGTAGTACATAGCTTAGATGACACAAACTAGCTTCCAAATAAACCCAGTCCTTTACATGAGCACAAAATCAAACTTGGTTAATCAGAACTCAAGCATCCGTATGAACAGTGTTTGTATGTGTGCCACCATTTGTGAATGAAAGGTGGCCAACAGCAGCTGCACTCAGCAAGGAACAAAACATTAGAAATAGTCACAAGGTGCTGAAAACTGCGATGAGCACTCAAGCTTACTTTAAAATCGAATTAAAATACTTTAAATGCAACATTTATTAATCCTCATTTGTGAGAAGCGCCCACATATGGAAGACTACCAAGCAACATAACATCTCGAGTTTCCAAATTTGGTGTCAACGGTCCTTCAAGTTTTTCATAGTCCTTGTGTTCTGAAGCTATTTAATTTCTAGTTGAACACCATCTGCTATGAAATCTATCTCCTGCCACTATTAATTACACGTGGAAGCGAAATTTTGTCGTAGCTGGCCTCTCTTGTTCCCCTGAATCCAGTACAGGCTATAACTTACTGGGCCCCACTTACCTCGATGCAAAGTGAGTGTTGTCAGAGCAGAAGGTCACATGCAGCACCCAGGAGCCATGGCCAGAAAGCGTGGTCACAAGACCAGCATGTTGGCTGGAAGAGACGTAAGCAAAAGCATACACACTAACTGGAGGATAACAATGCACATAAATATTGTTCACTACTACTGCTAGGATATGGCATGCAATGAAAAGTTCTCTGCGTTAATTTTTTCTACTGAGCAAATGATCTAGTTCCACTTCCAATCTATGCTACAAGCATTTATTGCCCGCATTAAATATATGCCAGGTATACACGACCCTGTCACAGCCAATGGCTAAACCATTGGCTGTGACATTGAAACGCAGTGCAGAAATGATACTGCCATTTTGCTCAGCCAATATCAACACACTGTTGGTCTTGCATCAGAGCAGATGAGAGTTCCAATTAATTCGGGGTCAATTCAAAGAAATATGGCACCAACAACAGCACTTAGCAGCATAGCAGCACACCACAATACACCACTTCTGTGTGAATTTCGAATACGAACTTGTGCAGCATTCAGAATACTGGCCATTGCAACGGTGTAATATTTAAGGCATGTTGGAAGTGGAAAGTACTATGATCATTCATTGTAGGCTATCGCGTTCAGCTAATGTCCTTGGGGAACGCCAAAACTGGGCTTTTTTTGGTGCGACATGCTCTTAGTTAAATGCACGCGTGGCCCCAAAGAGCATTGGTGTCATTTAGCAGCTGTTTCAGAATATAATTTACAATAGGCACCCACAACAAGGGAGTCCTTTCAGAAGGGTGTTTACTGGTTGTGCGTGCCTAGACTAACAGGTAACATCCAACATGTGCAATGAATAGAAAAGTAAGAAAATAGCTTTCACTAGACTTGTGCAAATATTCGAACACTTTAAATATTTGGACAAATAATACAGTGTTCGAATCAACTTTGATACGAAGTTTAAATTATTGAAAATTTCAAAGTATTCGCAATGAACAAATAGGTGTATATTAGTCCGCATGTAACCACCTGTAAAGGTGGTTTCACTCAAGTTTAGGGGTGCTAAACCGTGAAAGCACCTGTATATAAAAAAAAAAAATCAGCTCAGCCACGAAGCCTCATTTCAAATTTAAAGGGGCACTGTACGACGCTTTTTGACCATGGTCAGAAAATGCTGCCGATTGGTAGTCGAGGTCACCAATGTTATAGGCGCAGGACGCCACCTGCAATTCAAGACAAATTCTCAAAGTCAGCTAAAGATTGCTCTCTTCTCTCAGCAAGCGACACCACAATCTCAAAAATCACTCGTCACAGCCATTGTATCAATCATTGGCCGATTTGAGCATGGCACGCTCAGTCGTTACTGGAGCCTCTGCAACAGGCCGCTACTTTTCCACAAGTACATGAGTGATCACGCTGAAAGCCGCGTATTCGAGGGAAAAAAAAAGAGGGAAACAGTGCTGAAGGTCATTCGGGACGGGTGACATATTTTCTTTCGCCCTGCCACCCTTGCCTGTTTAGCTTTCAGTGCTTTTGTGGAAATGAGAATAGATACTGCAATTGCAACTGTGCGACAAATCTTTGCAACATCGCTCATACTGGACAGATTCTAAAAATTTTTTCTGTGGTGAATTTGTGAGGCAATGAGCTTCCTTAGTGAATTCATTCCATGGCTACTTGAAAAGGTGTTGCAGGGCCACTTTAAATGAGAATGTTACACTAGGATCGATTTATCACTTTTTAAGATTAAAAGCTTGTTATGGTGGCTTAATGCTCAAAGTATAATAAATTTTAAAATGTTATGTATTTTACAGGTTATCACTTGAATCCTACCAAAAGCCAAATCTTGCTACTACTCAAAGTTGTTTCGACCTTTTTTGAATAGAAAAAAAAAAAAGTAAGTTTGCATGGAGGCCTTATTTTAATTCTTAAAAATATATTGTGCAGCTTATTTAGGTCATAATAAATATGCCCATTTTGCTTTGTGTGTCATATATATATACTATTCGAATTTGCTTCAAAATTATTTGACCAAATCACTATTCTCTTCGAATTCGCTTCGAACTGATAATCCACTATTCGCACAAGCCTAGTTCTCATTCTAGTATACTGCACTGCTGTTAAAAGAAAAAAGAGCACTGCTTACACGTCATAAACCTTGATGTGGCAATCATCAGAAGCAGTAACTAGCATCTGAGAGTCTGGTGAGAATGTTAATGACCTGATAGGCATGGCATGACCTGGAATTGGAGGAAGAGCATAGGCAAAGAACAATGCAAAGCGTAATCACCCGCTCAGTAAGCGAACTATCTTCGCAACCAACAAATGTAGCACAATACAAATACATATACCAGTACCGCAGTACACATGCAGCAATGCTACAGACATCATGCTTCTTCAATGCACTAGCAAGTCGCAAGAGATGACCTCCACAGAAAAAAACGCCAGGCCTGAGTGGAAGGCGCAGCACAGTCACAGCGAAAGCTAGAAGAGCGGCCTTTCAAAGCCTTTTCTAAACACTCATTGGGTAACTGCTGCAAGCACACTTGCTTGATGTCCATCCGTGGCATTATTAATAAAAATTTTAGGGTAGTAGGTCAACATTCGCTAAACTATTGCGAGGAATTTTGTGCAAATTGTTCATGCAGTGGCTGACGACAATGAGGAACCTATGCTGAAGTGGGTATGCACCACAGTTAATAGCTGAACAAAAAGAAGCTTTTGTAATGGGGTGGAACATCGAACGTACCACTCGTTACGCTATCTGCATTGTGCAATGACTGGTTGTTCATTCGCTGCTTTTAAAACGCTTTATAAGTCGTATTAACGCAATTGCTTTCTCAACATCAAGCCTACTTAAGGCAAGTTTGCCAACAAGTCCCAAGCACCGGCGTGGCTCAATGATGTAATACTGGGCTGGCACCGAGCGGACATGGGTTCGAGCCCCACTGTGTCATTGGTACTAGTTTTTTTTTTTTTCTAATTTCACGCAATGTGATTACGACACCGGCAGTGGACAACTTCAGCGCTGCATGAGACCCAAATTGTGATCTCAGAACAGCTTTCGCTGTAAAAACACAAATACTTGTCAACTCCAAATGAAGGCAATCCCTTTGCAAACAAGGTCATCACTTGCACATACAGAAGAAATTGGGTATCTTTTCCTAAAGGAAGTGCCTCGCAAGGATAACATGAGGATATAGAAAATTCCTTTTGAGACAAGCGTGTTTTCTACTACTGCCAGTAAATGTGCAGAGATGAAAAATTTGTGTGTCGATGGAGCAGACGTTTCAAAAAGTGGACTTCAAGGCTGTAAGAAGACAAGTCTACTTTTAAAACTTCTGTTCTATCGACACCCCATGTTTACCATTTTTTCATCTCTCCTCAACTTCTGCTTTTTTTGGATTTCCACAGACTGTATCACAGTTAATAATTTTTGCTTGTTTTGCACTCATAATAAATTGCAAGTCTCCTTGTTTTCATCTGTTTTCTTTAGCATAAACCATGCTTAAACTGCATGATATTTAAGAATGCCTAGGAACTATAGTCATTACCATAGTTCAGTGATACCAAACTTTTGGCAGAGCTAAAAGAATATTTGCTCGTTTCATTCTATTAGCATGTGTGTTCACTGATTCACTGCTGGAGGTACTCAATAGGTAGGACGCAAATGGAGCTGACTGCAATCTAACAACTATAGCTGGTTTTCTGCTTCAACCTTACTCCAATGCATGTTAGTCATGTAAATCAAACAAAACTTGAGAAGTTAGAAACTTGCTATTGAACTCTTTCCAGGAGTGCGATCCAACACCAATTTTTTCAAAAAGAAATGATGAAAAGTTTATGGTAAACGTCCTCTTAGGCTGAATTTGATGAAGAGTGCTTTTCCTCAAAGAGTTTTTCGTGCCTCATAAGAAGCTTCAGAGAATACAACTTTAAATACTAATATATTTTGCAGAAGGTAGGAACCATGCACTTATTATGAAAACACCTTGTACACGGTCCATTGTACAGACAGTTGACAATCATCACAACCCCACGTTCTCCGCTGTATCCAAATTTCTTAAAAAGTATTTTACCATCCAAAGCGATGGGTTCACAACTAAACACTTAAAGCTAAAGGTATTATTGTGTGTTTTTAGCAATGAGTAATATGTTAGCGAAACTATCATTAAAAAAAAATCACTGCCCTAGCACTCCGTACATATGGTTAACCAGCGGGAGCTGAAATGTGCGGCCTCGGTGTTTACCAGTGGATTCAATCCGACATGGCACTGAGGCGTTTCAGAATTACTGGTTACACGTTGATGCTTCTGAGAATAGACACGCCTTTCACTCAGGTTTACCACAGTGTTTATTTTTCACATGCCCCATGATCACGGTCATAGGAGGAATGTAATGAGCGGTTAAATGCATTTTGCAGTGCGTTATTCACAGTGGTTTTTCTCGAACCACAGGCGGTCACAGGTGTCACAGCCAAATCCGATGTGCTGCTGGAGAAACTCCCGCCGAAAGCAGTGTTCGCCCCGGCGATCGCACTTCCACAATCATCACATTCGACGCCAAATGCCGCGTTGTTGCAGGCATCTGACATCACAAGCCAACTCGGCGGGGAGGTCTCAGGAGAAACTGTTGTGCAGGGGCTCGGTGCCATGGCTGCGACGACGTCACTACATCGCAGCCAATAGCGCACGTGATTGGGAACGACGTAACTGATAACACAACAAATGAAGACCGCTCATGACATCGCTGCCAAACGGATTTTCATTTCTTCTAGCCATATACAGCTTTTACTGTAAAAATGATAGGAAGTGTGCCAGGAGAATGCCACCCTGGTACCTTGTTGCAAGTGAGAATTGGTCAAAATTTAGATGAGCATACAATCCACTACAACGATAAACTTCTTTCAGTTGCTTTCTTGAAGGCTCGACTGCTCTCTTGAAAATTCCCCGGCAAACATATTAAACTATAAAATAATAATAATCTTTGCTGCCCGATTTCTTCCACATTGTTTACTGCATAGGTGGTGCTTTAATTATTATGTTCACAAAGTCCCCTATTTCTCTCGCACTTACACCTCATTTCAGAACAAATTCAATAATGACACATTGCCTAATATTCACCAAGTCATTACCTTTAGTGACACAAAAACATTGCTGTCAACAAAAAAAAATCACCTTCGAGTGTGTGCACCAGTTTTCCTGTGGAAATGTCAAACACATTGATGATGCCATCAATGGCACCGCTTGCAATGTACTTTCCATCTGGACTCTGCAAGAAAACATTGAGCACAAAATGAGTCGAGAAAATGATGCCTGCTAACAAAAAAGACACGGAAGTATACACCAATCAAACTTTTTGCACTATACAAAAAAATCGTGCAGCTTCTGCTCATATGTGCAGTATTGGTCGTACACCTGCCCGTACACGGAATATGATGCACAATTATTTCTTACAACCAAGCTTTGCTCCTGTGATCTGTCATCAAGGCAGTGACCAGTCTGGCCAAATTATACCTTGGCATACACAAGTTGCATTTTGTATACTGCTATAAAACAGAAAAGGTACGCCATGTGTGAAAACTAAACAGCCCACGAGCACAGTAGATCAAGCTGCACCACAATGCCACCCTCCCAACCAATGTTGGTGGAGTCCAAAAAAAAAAAAAGGCGGCTTCAGAATAAAGCGATGACATCATTTTCACAAAGGCCTGCCATTGGTACAATGGTGTAAATATAAATTTGGGAGGTACTAAACAGTTCTTATGAATACATCACAGATCTTCAATCACCATTATCATCAAAAAATGTGCATACACATAATGCTGTCATTAAAAAATGGCCTGAATGAGTAAGAATATAGGGCAGAGTTGGTGCCCCTTCTTTAAGGTTGCAGACTGGTCTTTGGGACTAAAAAGTGACAAAAAAATTCATTTTTTCAGACTGACATATTTGGTTTTTACAAGTATTTTTCTATCTCTCTGTAAATTTTCAAACACCAGGAAGTGGTAATTTTATTTTAATGTCATTCTAACTGTCCAGATACTTGGTGCTGTTAAGAGGCATAATCTTAAAAAAATTGGGAACCGACTTTGAGGCTTCTTTATAATTTGCAGGCACCTGTGTTGGAAGCTCTGCTACGAATTTATGAGCACCTTTGTGAGGATTTCAAACATGCGCACCATGATTGTTGCTTTCTGAAGAAGCTGGGTGTTCTCAGTTTTTTCTATCTTTCTCAAAAAATTAAATCTACGACTGTTTAGTTTTGAGGCCTCAATAACTCTGCAGCTAGGGCAGGTACAACAATAATTCTTTTTGCAATGGAAACCTATATGTGTGTAGAATGCAAGTAAGGGAGCAGAATTTAGAGCACAAGCCTTTTAAATTATTTACTCATTAAAATTGTAACACTATTCCAACGGCTTTTGAAAATGAATAGTTCATTTTGCTGTAAAATAACCAAGAAAGGCCTAAAAACAAAAAGCTCTTGCATACTTTCAATCTATATCATTCATGTATGTTGGCATATCTTAAATACCAGTTTTAATTAAGTACTTTTTTTCTATGGTGGCCTTAAACAATAGGGGGTGAACTTATTAATTTCAGGAACAAGATGAGTTACAGGAAACCTGATTATGTATTTGAAATCAGCAGAAAAAAACTGCGTGGTTCTGTGCAGTTTGACCAAGGTCACCAAAGAAATAGGCAAAAGAATGTCTAGGACCAGTCTGCCCTTAAATGATTCGGGAGGAGGGGGGCAGCTCTCCCACTGTATGCAAGCTCATGTAAACCATGCTTTATTTGCCCAACGGTCTCAAACATCTCACTTTTTGGAACATTAATCTTTCCTGCATGCTGTCAATTTGAACACGAGAACAGAGAATGACTCACAAAAGCTATGCTGAGTGTGAACTTCCCCGTGGTGTCAAGTGATGATTCTAACTTGCAGGACTCGATGCCATAGAGGTTTATCTTGCCCGAATGGGAGCCAGACGCAAGAAACCGTGAGTCGGGTGAGAATGTTACAGACCAAGCATCAACTGGACAAAAAAAAAAAAAAGCAAGCATTTATTATCACATATATAGCAACACAATCAATTATGTATTAGTGGAAATAAAAACCATCATTGTTATTATTATATTACAATGAAACCGACTGACATAGAAGCTAAAGAATGTTTAGGGGCCGTATTAGTGCTCTTGAACTCTACTTTAGTAATTATGGTACAACAATAAGAAATTAAGGTCAATGAAGAGACAACATGGCACTGGTAGGAACAGAGCCTACATATTATCCATAGGATTCGGTATTTACCAGCTTTCGTCCACTTCAACTTCTTATATTTACATTAAAATACCACTGCTCTATAGTTTCCTTGGCTGTTAGTTTCATTAGATGGTACTTAACAAAGAAAAAGAGCCCATGATGAATTTCCCTTTCTTTGTTCCTATTGCCATGCCCGTTTCTTGATTTATTTTTATGTATTGGAGGTCCCACAGTCCTTGGACTATGGGACCCTAGTCATGTAAAGCATCTTCCTTCATTTTATGTATCGCTACTTTGCTAATAATAAACTTCAGACTTCCAACTTCAATCACGAAGGTCGTTAGTGATGCTCAATGCAGACAGCAGTCACAATTTTCTGGAAGCCTTCGCAATTGTCCGAGATCATTCTGTTATAATTAAGCACAGGACTATAAATAGTTAGTTTTTCGAACAGCTTTTGCAAGCACTAGCAATAACGCTAATGCAGCGTGCATAAATGCCTATCGTGCCTTACCACAGATCAGATTAAACAACGGCTGACGCTCTGTACACCACTAACAGTTTACATTGTGTATTGTCTGTAATATGACTTTTAATTTTCCGGGCAGAAGTTCACCCAAATAAAAAGTTTGATCTCGAAGCCACTGACTGCTGCCTTCTTCAGCATCACAACCACGTGACAATATGTAGCTGCATCTATTTCATGCCTGTCATAAGAAGACACATATAGTCGTCAAAGTTATTATCGTTTGCAAAGCATTTTTTTCCCTTAGTAATAATTAGCTGACAGGGCATGTTTCATCTGACAGTGAAAAAAAAAAATCCATTCGTGTCCAGAGCAGAAGCCTTTTGTAGGCACTGCTACAATAACATTTGCGGCATAAAACCAGTGCATTTGATACAAGTTTCGCCGTGCAGTTTACCAATGAGTTCCCGCTTAATGTTCACCTTGATTTAGAGAATTAGAGCCACCAATACAGTAGCCTCTCCCTAGACAGAAATCTGTTAACAAAACTGCTGCCTAAATAGAACACACCGATTGTTTTCATACCTGAATTCTAGCACTCAGTCCACCTCTCAGTAAACGAAACTTTTGTTAAATGGAACACATTTCTCCAGTTCTTTCAGGTTCCGTTTAATGAGAGTTTACTGTAATTCAGAGCAGCACTTTATGGCTGTTGCTTTGTGTTTGGAAAAAAAATACTCCCAAAAAACTCCGAGTCATTGCTCATGAACATTGCCCTGGTATGACTACAAGTTTCCTACATCAACAGTGAAAAGCCTGAATATATTGATGGCGAATTACACTCGTCGAGCGGGAGCAAGTTTTCTTGCTCCGCGGCTGAGAATCTGCATTCCGCTGGTAGATTCGGAGCAAGTTCACGTGTTCCACAGGCAGATTAGGAGCAACCTACTCCGTGACGGAACGTTCCGCATGCTCCGTCTTCTAGAGCCAGATTTCGCCGGAACACTGAGAATGTGCTGCCGCCATTTCCGGTAGAGTCAGGCAGCGATGTTGCCTTCAACGTTTTTTTTTTCTTTTTTTTTAGGCGATGCCCTGTGCATTTGTTTACGTTTCTCAAATGGCATTGTTTGATGCTGCTGTATGTGCTGCTGCTGGTTTGCTTCTCGCTTTGACCAACAGTGGGAGCACTAGTTTTGCTTGAAGTAGCAGCAGCCAGGACGATGAGCCATATGCGCTTTCCCTCTGCATGCACGGCCGAAAGTGTTGGCACTGTAGCTGGAGATAATTGACTACGTCGAGGAAGTTTCCGGTACTGGTTAGAAACGTACGTGCAAACAACTTCCGGCGCGATTTCAGGCGAGTTCCACTCGCAGATCTGGCTTGGCACAATCCGAGTGCTTGCTCCAGGATTTCGGCGGCCGTTCCGGATCTACCAGTGGAATTCGCCATAAGGGAAAGGAAAATTACCTGTACATTTTCTTACCTGGACCTGCATCAATGTTTTTTTTCTCCTCGCCAGTCTCCAAATCCCACAGCTTTATGTTGCTATCTAAGGAGCTTGATGCAGCCACTGTAAGAATAACACATGGAAAGATTTTCACTTATAACATGTCTCATCATTTTTTGTTTCATAATTCATCATTCTGCCATTTTCATATAACTCTGCTCCATCAATCTTTTTTTTTTTTATTGTGCCATGCACCTCAAGCTACGAATAATCCACCACCACTAGCTCGCCAAATGGTTCTCAATCCAGATCTATTCTTTAGGTCCACACAGTGAAGAGCACGCCATTTTTCAACAGATATACACACAGCTCGGTATAACGATTGTAATATTAGCATCACACGGCACATTTTTAATTGTGGCTTAGCCCAACTGAGATTGTGTTTCAAGATTGTCATTGCCTTTCTTCTACAGCCCGTTAAAAGGAGCCAGTCACAATCAAGAAATCATATTCCAGGTGGGCTCGATTGTAATTTAAAGCCATCTTGCAAAAAATTCATATATGCTTCTGTAGTGCTACGCTGTCTAGCATGCGGTCTTGACCAAGAAAAAAGTGAAATGTCCAAACTTCACATAGACTTTTATGAAAATAGTGAACCGCCGCATTCACTCGACTAAGCAGCCTATTAGAAACAGACAAGATAATAGGTTGTCGTCACATAGGCAGAGAAATAAGCAATTCAAACAGATATGAATAGGAGGCACTCAAAAACATCCTGTGTCTATGTATTCGCTTCAAGGCTCTTCAGTTAGTCAAGAATCATCATGTAACATATATTCCACAGATTGACCACTGAGGTTGAGGGGTGGCGCTAACTTTCCTTTTCCGAGTTCAAGATAGGTTGCATAGTAGGTGATCACGAAAAGGACACTAACACGAAAAATTACTTAAGGTAGTACACACGTTCAAACCTGATGAAACTAAATAAATAAATTAGTTTTTCATGCTGTTTTAAAATATGCAAACATTTTTTTTGTGCCTAGGCTGGTTTATGAAGTGCACACAACTACATTTCTCATTGTTTTTGGAGACAACAGAAAAAATACCATGCAGCAGAAACTGTACGCTATGGAAAATCTAGATACTATAATATGCAGTAAGTGCAATGTTGTAAACAATTTTCAGATTGAATCATAACTAGTCATTCTACAGATGATCAATATTCAATGTTTGTACCATGACTACATGAAGGAAAAACCAAATAAAGTTTTAAAAGCTTGTAATCAGAAAATGAGAATTCCACTTGCGGCTCTTTGTGATGCCCAACTTCGGCTTTAAGGTAAAAAAAGTCATAACAACTCTAGCTGTCCTTGGTTATAAGGTCCAATAAGGTAAACAAGAGATCCAGAAACATTTAAAATTCAGCTCACATTCGTTGCACAGATCTAAGCTGAGGATGTGACTTCATAAGACTTCAGTCAGGCTTCACATGCAAAAAGATAGTTGTAGATATCTATAGTATAATAAAGAAAATACTTTTTACAGTTTTTTTTTGTTCTCCACAGGTCATGTCCCCCTTCAGCTATATATGAGTAAATTACTTATAAAGAGTAAAAAAGAAAGACACTCTTACCATGAGGCAATTGTTATGAGAAAAAAAAGACCAAAAAAGAAAATAAATAAATAAAACAGGTGGTGCAATTGGAGTTTCTGCACCAGCTCACACTGAATTTTGATGGAACCTGTACATGGCTAGTTAATCAATCACTGTTTACAATGGACCATGTTGTACTTCAAATGAGCCACAAATTGAACAATAAGACGAGAAATACTACTGTACCCAAACAACCCAAATGCAGAAAAATACATAAAATCTCACATTATGGTGCACTGACATTTATGATGTGGTGCAAAGCTGAAAAACAAAAAGCTAGGACATCAACATTTATTTTTTCTCTCCAGGCATGACTGCCAAACAGCAGAAATAGTTTTGAAACATCTTGGCAGTCTAAATTTAATGTCTTGTGGAACAGAAAACAAAACTAGAACAATAAATCAATATGAACAGCTCACCTTTGCCGTCGTGAGACACATCAACAGAGAAAACACCGAGAGCATGGCCCTCAAAAATGTGCTGAAGTACCAGTTTCTCGTCATCACTGGAGAAGCAAGAAAACGAGATGTAAGACCCCTATAATTAATTTGACAGTGATCTTTGTTATGTATACACCGACGTAGAACCTCATAGAAACATTACACCAAATTTGCAGGCCAGCTGCAACTGTTTATACAAGGACATGTTGCCTGATGTGGTTTACATCATATTACTTCAGCGGAAAAGACTACACATGTGTAGGAATATACTAAAAAAAACATGAATATTGACATAATTAAACTGTGCAAGCTTGATTTTTAAGCTCATATGGCTGATTATGTAACAAATGAGCTGACACGCAATAGATGTGACATTCTTATCAACATGCTAATAATATACCATAATTGTAGAGCGTATCTGTATCACACTTTCAATTTGTCTTGATTCACGCACAACTCCCCTCTACCTTTGCTGTACATTACTTAGCCTAACATACTAAATGAACAAGGTCAGCTTTTCAGGGTATGCGCAAGTACACTTAAGTCATGAACAAGAATGCAAATAGATTTTTGAAAATGTGTTTTACAATCAGACCTGAATAGATGAGAAAATAAGATGCACTAAGATAAACCCAACTATGACAAATCAGATATGAATCAACAGGTCAACTTGCCACTTCCAGCACTTCACAGTGTCATCAACGGAACCAGTCAAAATGAGGTCACTCCCATCTTTTGGTGACTTCGCCCAAGCGCAGCTCCAGATTGCATCATCGTGAGCTGAAAATTAGTAGAAGCAACTAATTCCTGCATTCTTTTTTTTTTTACAACTTTGGAGAAACCAGAAAAAAGTATATATATATTGCTGGCAACCTCTGGTCAATATATGCAAAGCATTGGCACAGTACATAAAATATTTGAAATCACTCATAATAAGTGAGCTTGGTGATCACAACAAACCGTGTGTTGCACATACTTAAAACTGATGGACGACTTATCACACCAGCCACTCTTATTTTGTTTTAATTTTCATCCCAGTGTACAATATAATCCTTTCAATACATTTTTCATGAGATAACAAAAAAATGCAGTAGGCTAGGAACTGTATAACAAAACAAGTTAAGATTAGAATAAGATTGCTGATAAAATACCTAGCGTTGCACATCGCTGTACCTTAGAAGAATTTGTTATTCAATTTAAGCTAAAAGTAGTCCTTGATGGAAGTGTGGTCTCTCTTTCGTACCACTGTCAAAATCAGGCCCTTTTAGACAATTTTGATAGCCTTGTGGACAGTTGCCACAATTCATTACTAATATGATATTAATTGCTGGGGTTTCATGTTCTAAAACAAGTATATGATTACGAGGAATGTCCACAGTGAAGGGTTTCATAAATTTCGACTACCTGGGGTTCTTTACTGTGGACTTCAATCTACCTACACGCACAAGCCTCCAGCACATTTTTCTCCACCAAAAATGTGGCTGCTGCAGCGGAGATTCGATCCTGTGACCATCAGGTCAACAGTAAGGCACTATAACCAGTAGACCACCGTGGCAGGTTGCCACAACCCACTGACATGCCACATCAGCACATCTATAGTGCAGTGACAGTTCACAATCCATCGCACAAAAACATTGCGGGAACGATGTGCGAAAATGAGATTTCAGTACAAACATGCCTGTAGATTCCTTGCAGGGACTAGATGTAGAGATGTTACATACAGCAAAATATGCATGTGAGAAATGTATAAGGGGGTTCTTTTATACATGGTCAGTTTTGAATGTAAACTGAATGTTTTGAATGTGTCTGGTTGGGTATGACACTGGGAGATAATTTAGACTTCGACCAAAAGTTTTGAAGCAACCCGACGTTTCGAAACCGACTTGATTCCCTCCTCAGGGGTGACTACGTAGCAGCGGCGTCTTCAAAGCACTCGCGGTGCGGATAATAAACCCCCCCTCACTCTCTCTTGTTTTGCCATGGAGCGCAGTCCATGTGTATACACTGGGGGAAGAGTTCCGATAGAGCGGTTGATACGGGCTGCCCTCTCAACCGCTCTCTCGGAACCCTTCCCCCAATGTATACACATGGACTGATCTCCACGGCAAAATGAAAGAGAGAGAGGGGTCATTATCCGCCCCGCGAGTGCTTTGAAGACGCCGCTGCTACGCAGTCCCCGCAGTCACCCCTGAAGAAGGAACCAAGTCGGTTTGGAAACGTTGGGTTTCTTCAAAACTTTTGGTTGGAGCCTAAATCATCTCCCATGGTCAGTTTTCCATAGAAATAGAAGCTGCTAGAAGTCTATGCTTTATTCCTTGAATTCCATCACTCTGTGTGCACTATGAAATGAGATATTCCATCTCATTTTAGCATTTAATTTTCAAGCACAGAAAGTTGGGTGTGTTTGTAGTGATCCGTAATGGTAATTGGGAGTGCAAAACACTTCCACGTACATCAACAAATGTCATCGTAGCAATGCTTACAAGAAGCTTCTCTTTTGCACACCCAGGTATCATCATGCATTTGATTTATTCCAAACTTAGTGACATAACTCTAGACACGTGTATAATCTGTGGATGCTGTCCACTTTAGGTTGACAGATGTGGTTGATATTACTGGTATACTTTTTTTGCATCATAGTTGAAAGCTAGAGGCTTTTATTTGGTTGCCTTGCAACTTTTACGTCATTTTGTTATAATGTAAAGAATCTAAATGTCTTGTTTCATAGGTGCGAATTTCAGTCTGCTTACTTTTAGCGATTGCCAAATGTGAGCATCTCAGCATTCTAAATGCATAAGAGTAGAAAGACTTTTTGAAAAATCCTATGCTACACTAGAAATCGTGAAGTATCATACAAATAATGATTTAACACAATTTTTTCAGGAGTGCTTATCAATAAGCAAGATAGAAGCAAATGAAATATTAACTAATAAAGAGAAAGAACCTACTCCTCCTGGTTTACTGAAGTAAAACACCAAACACTATGGTTTCTCCTTATTTGAATACAATTTCTTCCTTTCCAAGAAGCTAACGCTTTTAGCTCTGATGGCCTTGAAAAACGTGCCCAAGCAACATATCTTAAACTGGAAACAACAGCTCACACATTTTCATCATAGAAAACATTATATTACAAAACAAATCAAGCATGAAAAATTTGACTGAAATTTTCCCCAGAGGAGCACAGCAGTGCCAGCCTCTTCAAACTGCGTTGTGAACATGTTTGAGGGAGCTTAGAATTCCTGTGTCAATTAGCCAGTTCAGTACGACACTTTGATTAGCGGAAAAAACTCAAAACTACCGAAGCAACTAATTCAGCAACAATTTTCTCTAGTAGCCCCGCCGCGGTGGTCTAGTGGCTAAGGTACTCGGCTGCTGACCCGCAGGTCGCGGGATCGAATACCGGCTGCGGCAGCTGCATTTCCAATGGAGGCGGAAATGTAGGCCCGTGTGCTCGAGATTTGGGTGCACGTTAAAGAACCCCAGGTGGTCGAAATTTCGGAGCCCTCCACTACGGCGTCTCTCATAATCAGATCGTGGTTTTGGGACGTTAAACCCCCAAATCAAATCAATCAATTTTCTCTACTACAAAATTATTGTTTGTCAAAATTTTCCCTTAAGCGCATTCCAACAATGCCTGTTCATTCAACATTTGCTTTCAGTACAAGAATAAAAAAAGAAAAACGAGAATTTCTCCAAAACACTCACCCAGATCTTGCTTCATCAACACAGAATACTGAAATCAAGATTAGTAAAAAGTGACGCGAGTCAGATTTTGAATGTAATCCTTAAGTGTACAATTCATCAGACAACCGACGGCTCAATTGCAACTTAATTCTCACTAGCCACCATTTAGTACAGAAGACAAAATATGTTCAAAAGGTCACAGCCAAGATGCAATATTGAATGGGTGCAGCTACAACTCCATTTCGTTTAAAGGAATCACTGCCACTGGCTAGTTTATGCCAACTACTAGGATGAAGGTTTCTCTTGGCAAATGCATAACTGCTCCCATCCAGTGTAAGATGATTTCAATTTATGGCTCCAAACCTTATAACGTCATCACACAATCTAATCCTCTGCTGTCTCAGAACATGTTTCTCTTTCCCGAGGCACTTATTTTATTAAGTGAATTGCTTGCCATTTGCTCCATATTCTACACCACTAGCCCGACACCCACTTTTTTTTTTTTTGTACGAGAACGATGTTGCAAGTCACCGATCCTTCCTCAATCACCACCGCCATTATTAAAGAAGCCCCATTTCAAATATAATCTGAAGACTGGTAGTGGTAAGGTTCTTTGTAAAGATTTCTTCACAGCCTTCTTTGCCCAACACCACAGTAGAGTTGAAATCCCTGCTGCCTTTTTTTTTTTCTACTATTTGCTCTGCTCTTGAAGCAAAGTGCACTTCCAGTGGATATATTGCCTATATTCATTAGGCGACTTGGAGAACACAAGGTAAGTGATGTTGCAAGTAGTAGGCCTCATGTATAGGCATTCGTGCAATTGACCGCAATTTTCTCTTTGTATATGTGTGTGTATATATACACAAAATTCAGCTTCTCAGGAACAACTTAGGCATATCAACTGTGGTAGTTCATTTCACTGTACCTTTGAGTTTTCATGTTACAAGATGTTTGGTCAATGCCATCTGAACGCACTAGTTATATACTTTAAATTGTATTAATATAG
The DNA here is from genome assembly GCF_013339725.1 of Rhipicephalus microplus. Classification (NCBI taxonomy): domain Eukaryota; kingdom Metazoa; phylum Arthropoda; class Arachnida; order Ixodida; family Ixodidae; genus Rhipicephalus; species Rhipicephalus microplus. The sequence continues at coordinate 10,012,483 of NC_051170.1, forward strand.
TATGAACAATCCTTGAAAAGGGGGTGTGACAGGAGCCAACTGCCTAACTCAGCATGTACGTATGCTTTGCACACACACACACACACACGCATAGGCATGCACGCCGAAACATTGACTCCAGCGACATCTCCTGGTAATGTTTGTTAAACGAGACCAACAACCAATTTTACGGTACTCATTTCCTTTAGCACAACGAAAACCTTACCAGTCAGAGTGTCTAATCACGCAGCAGTAACACGGAAAACACCATGAAACACTTATCATGAAAAGTTTTCCATCCGCAGTGACTATGAAGTCGTGTGTACACAACACATGCCACAAACGGTTAGAAATCCGAGCAAAAGGAACTCATATTTGTGTGCACCAGTTTTGCTGCACATGCGCTGCAGCTCAACATGTTTAGCAAGTTGCAGGAAAGGCAGCAGGAGTACTCAACGTGCAACTACTTTTACCTCGTGAATAGCACAGAATATAGAGAGGATCTACAATAATATATACATACTAATTTTGAGCACTAATTATGGTGCACATAAAAACATCAGGTTAGGTACAGTAAAGTGAATGACTTCGTAATCCAGCCTCAGACCTGTTCTGCTAAGCTGCGTGACCTGCAAAATATTTGTTACTTTTACACATGATCTCAAATTATAAATACTACACAGATCACGAAAAGGATGCTTAAATGTGTCACTACAAGTCCCGACGTTTTTATTTCAGCTATTACATGCTCTTACCAGTTGTAAGTCCTTTTAAAGTGCGCTACAATTACAGGTATGCTTGGTTATCAACCAGAGGGTTATCGCCAGTTTAGCACGTCAACACCTCGCTTAGCCAGAGACAACCGCTCGCACCATTGTTTTTTCACCCGCCTTCACACAACTTTGTTACAATTCTTACAACCCTTTTCTCATGTTTCAATAAACCCAGTTCATAGAGCTTGTAGTGCCGTCCTTCTTCGGGGAGTCATTTCTAACCTGCTGTACCTCACAAATGTAGCACAGTTTAACGAACACGTGAAACTAACTAGCCCAATACCCATTCACCCCCTGTTTAAGGATCTTTTGACTCTTCAAGCCTCTATCTCACCCGGGACTTCTGCTTTGTTTCAATGTTAGGACCCGTGGTTAGAACACACTCATATTCCAGCAATTTTCTTATTATAATTAATTTATTAAAACCCATCACAGTATGGAACATGTTTGAGGCATGTGCCACGACTTGAGCTACTATTGACGTAATAGTTTCTTGCCGCTAAAATTTTTCATACTCGCACCATTTCATCACATCTTCCAGCAAAATTGCTCAACACAGCACGTAAACATAGAAGTTTTCATTTATGGAATGATAAATTTATTGTACACAGTGTATTCACGATATGTAACAAGCATCACAACAAGGTGTCCAGGTACCAGTAAATAAATAGCTTAGAATAGAATACACAGCTTGTACAGGGCTTAACATTGGGGCCAATAAAGCTAATATTTAATGGGAAAAAATAGTGCATAACTCTATCAGGCATTCTCATCAAGCCTGGCATCACAGTTGTCCTGAGCGAGCAGAGAATTGACAAGGATATCTAACAACTGGTAAACTAGACATTTGTTCAGGTCTCGAATCTGTATAGACTTAGCGAGTGTCCTTGCTGCCTTGCACACATTGTCCACACCAAAAACAAGCTGTGCCCATACAGGCACAGCCTTTACCAGACCCCTGGCAAGCTGTGCCTCTCCAAATAACCGTGCAATGACTTCGGAGCCCACAACTGCTCGTGCAACCTGTGCAAATAAAAAGTGCAATTGGCCACCCCAAAGAGTTCAGTTAGCTGATCCCTCAGAGACGTTTCAAGTGCCCTGCCCATTAAGAGTTCAACAAACAGTACAAGCTTAGCTGACTTGCAGGCGTGGCCGTCTTCGAGGGAGTCCGCCACTAAATCAACTACTGAAGCAAACAGTGGAATGTTTATATGGAGGGACTCTACGACCCGCTCCATCGGCGTCTGTGGAACATTGCCTCGCCACAATGGCACAATGTCTGCCTCCATTGGCGGGAAGTGAACTTCAGGAGTCGGCACTTCCTGGGTGCTCTTGTATGATGCAGTGCTTGGCGACCGGTCCTGAGGCAGAGATAAAAAGCTTGGGGTGAGCGGCGGTGAGAATTCAGGCGATGATGCCTGGTCAAAGTTGTCAATGAAATTAAACATGCACTGCTGCAGCTGCTGACACTGGTTCTCTTCAGCAAACGAGTACTCAAGATCACTGGGCAGGTAGTCAGACATCAACACCATGCTGCCTTCCAAAGGTGAAAGCGGGCTTAAGGAACTGTGGTCATCTCCTGGCAGAGCTGTTTTGAGCAATTCTAATGTGCTCTTGACACCTTGCTTCAAGACTCTGTCTAAACGACTCGACGAAGTTTGTCGCCGCATCGGAGTCGCCTGTTGCTCTTCTGCGTCATCAGAAAAGTCGAGGAACTTGTGAAACTCCTTGCTGTTTACAATTGCTTCACGACTACAGAGAAACTTCAGATAGTTCTGCAGAAATACGAGTCGCTCTTGTACATTCTTCTTGTCAGATAACATGCTCCCCAATCCACGGCTAGGGCCACGGATTCCTTTCAGGTGCTTTCTCAACAGTGGGTTGCTTTCAAGGCTTCCCTGCAGTTCGAGAAATTCTCTGAACCTTCTCCATACTTTGCAGACTTCAGTCGAGGGCGCTGCGGAGTCATCACTGTGCTTGCGAACTTCGTACCTGATGCAGTAAACAGTGTGCACTCCTTTCCCAGGCACAGACCTCGACTCTGTGCGTATTATGCCAATGTCCGAGAACACCAACGACCCCAAGAAAACTTCTGCTTCAACAGCTTTTTCGATATCATTGGCACTAAAGATTTTTATTGAGCAGTCTTGCGTACCAACATAAACAGCTGGGAGAGTTAGGTACTCACTCCCTTTGGCTGAACCGAGACTGGATAAGCTAGATTCCCTATAAGGCAACATAGATTGCTCATCCTGCTTGACACTGGAAGACCGGTCAGTGTTCGCGCTCTCTGCGGTAGTACGCGCGCCCGTGCTTGAAGGCTCTTGCTTCGCCTTGCACGGACAGTCACCATTACCACACTCCACGCTACTTTGATCGCTATGCTGATCTGCCATGCCACTGTTGTTCATGGAAAGTATTTCGGCGTCTTCTTCCATTGAAAGTAGGAAAAGTAACACCCAGTTTAGCCATTCGGGCGTGCACAAGAGGTCGACACCACGAGCGAGGACGTTGTTGGTGAGAATGTCAACCACCAGCGCATTTGTTGCCGGACTAGCGAGGAGGTGAGGCGGCTCTATGAGCTTTACCAACACCGAAGTGACTCCTCTCAAATATTGCTGCTCTGAGGCTTCGCTCTCGAAGGCAATGTGTTTGAATGAAAATCGCCGCTTGATGGCTTCGCGCCGCATCGCTTCGCACGATTCGTCGCAGCTGTTCCTTTTGGTGCGCTCCACTGCCACGAGGCACGCCCTGTACTTTCTATAGTGAGCTTGCGCCACGGGCAGCATTTTCTCTAGCAGGCTGCACACGTCCAAGGAACTGAGCCGCAGGTAAAGGGCCCGCAACACATCTTCGATAATGTACTCGAGCTCCCTCGGGAAATCCTGATTGCTGCTCACTGCAGCATACCAGGAGTCTATGTAGTGGGTTTTTATGTTGTCCACGAAGGCTTTCACCTCTGCGGTAACGTAGTCCGGCGGACAGCGACGCTCTGCATCGCCGTCTTCGCCTCGAGAAGACAATGTGAGGCAGGTGGGGCCTATTTGCGACTCCGTGCTTGAAGTCTCCTGGCCTGAGAGCACACTGTAAAGGTGACTCACAAATTTCACGGCGCTGTCCGGCAGAATAAAGGCGTTCTCCGGCAGCCGACATTTCGTGGCGCTCCTTCCGGAAAACTTTTCAATCACGCTGTCTAGCTTTCCTTGCAGCACCTTCTTGATGCCGTAGAAGGCTATTATACTACATACTACGCTTCCGAAGAAGGGGTTCCACTTATGACACAGCATCAGACCGAGCACAAGCACAACTAAGCTGAACAGTGTCGAAAGCATCACAGGCCAAAGAGTGAGACTTTCCGATCATACTTTCTGAGGGAAGTTAATCTTAGCTTGTTAAGGCAGGGGTGAAATGAAGCTGACAGAGCAGAAGTTTAGGAGGCTATCGACGTACGCCATCTTGCATAACCCGATAATCCGCGATGCTCATTGGCTGCTGGGAATGTACGGAAATCAAACCGGCACTATCGGCTTACCATTTTTGCGTGCAGTAACTCACTGGGTGAGGTAGATCGCGTTGAAGACAGCTAGCTCTACGGTGGAGCGACCGCTTTTTGTCTATTTCACATTCAATGTTAACAACTTGGTAAACAAACTTTGTTAGTAGCTTCAAAAAACATAACACATGACTCTGGAGAGTATTTGAAACGCTAATATGGCCTTTGCCACTCGTTCACTTCCGGTATATCAGCGTATTTTTTAAAAACATTTTTGGAAGAAAACATTCACAATACTACCTTATAATTAACGTTGTAATCATTTTATATATATTTTAAAATATTAAAATTTGTAGTTCATTTTTACTGGGTTATACTTGTTTTGAACGTTACCTGGTAGGTGTTCTGTGGTTACCATTAGTAAATGCTGCGATCGCTTCAGTCGCGTCACATGAGTCACGTTTATGGTTCATCATTTTTGCCTTGCTGCGTGACGTTAATTATTTCGTCACAAGTTGCTGCAGCAGAGCACAGTTTCGCCATGAGGAGGGAGCGAATGTTAATCACACCTCTTGCATAAGTCAATGCATGGGGTAGATTTTAGGTCCCGCACATTCCCCTTTATAAGTTACACGCCTACGGTTGCAGGTGGAATGCGGTCGCATTTTAGTGCTCTGCAACATGCCTTTTTTATCTTTACTTCAATGCGTGGTTCATACCAAAACAACTTTTTGTGCCCTTTAGCAGTGCATGCCAAGAACATAAATATCTTGCCGCGATAAAACGCGCACAAAGGATAAATGCATGACATGAGCGTCCGCTTCATAACGGTGCTGTGACATATGTGCCACCTCTCTCTACAAAAAAGAAAAAAAAAACTTTATTTTTATAATGCCTTGTCTACTTCGAGTAAAACGATTCGACTACAGAAATAACAATAATAATAACAAAATTATTGCCCAGTTTTCCACCCAGTATTTATGTTTTCCTTTTCTCTGTAGCATTCTGCCATCAATACATTCTTAACAATCTCTCAATTATATTGCGGACATATGCAGCTTTTGATTGTTCTCCATAAAACTCAAGGCTTCATGTGGGCTCATGCCCAAACTTAAATGTCAATCATTAGATCCTTCATTGTTGCGTTGGTTTTCCCGCACCATGTGCTTGTCCTTTTTCTTTACTGATCTAGCTTTATAAGTACACGCCCTAAGGCAACCTGATTTCGTGTGAAACAGCTAGTTTATAAGGAGCAGGAAATACTAAGTGTGTTGTCCCCTGAGGAAACCAATATTCTAGTATTGAAGTGACCATATTTCACTGACTCCAAAGCAGGACATGCAGGGTAGGCTGGGATGTTGGCGGAATGACGAAAGGAAGAGCACACCACATAGCTGAAGCAGGAAATTCCACTTCCACGAAAACAGGCTCATAAATACCTTTTACGTCAATGTATGCACAATGTGCTTCAGCCATATAGACACGCTATCAAACCCTTTCAAGGTACCTCACTTCTGATCCGTACAGATTGAAGTTGCACTTACAGAATCACTGCCCCTCTTCTGTATGAAAAAAAAAGTCCCCTAAACTTCCCGTGCCATACTGTTTTTTGCTCTTTTCCAAGATCCGAAGCTCGGTGAAGCGTGGTAGGCATCCACATAATGAAATATGCACGCTTAAATGCGCCTGATCCTTACTTCTCACAGTCAGAACGCGCTCCCTTGCTAGATATCATTGACTCGGCGCACCGTCTGGCCAACAGGTTTTTGTACCCTTTAGGGGTATTTCATAAACCACTTCAGCGGCGCACATGGTGAACCTTTGGAGGCTTTTTTTTTTAATACCTGTGCTGCCTTTTTCTTTATACAGCACAGGGCTCAGGGAAATCACAATCAATCTGTACGAATCAGAGGTGCTATATCTTGAGGGTCCAATAGCCTGTCAGACTATGCCTCAAGCACATTGCGTATGCATTGACAAAAGTTTGAGTAACTCAAGGAATAAACAGTGAGTGCCCATCCTGCCTGTGTGTTCTGTCTTTTTTCAGAGTGCTTTTTTTTTTCATTTTCCTGTATTTTTCTTGCTAAGTTGACAATTCAGAAGTGCACCAACTAGCCTAACAGCGAGTACTACTATAGTTATTATGGCTACTTTGAGTTATCCATGTGCACTCAAATCTTATGCAATAGATTCTTGTATTCCTTCTTTGATCAAATTCAACTGCCACAGGTAATAATTTTGGAGGTTTTACGTTCCCAAACAAAATTACGATCATGAGGGATGCCGAAGTGAAGAACTCTGAAAGGTTCTTACCTCCTGTTCTTTAATGTGTACTTAAACCTAGCTACTCAAGCGTTGAGCATTTCGCCTGCATTATAATGTGGCCGGGATTGGATCCCGCAATCAGTCAGCAGCCTATAGCATCATATCTACTGAACCACCATGGTTGGTTAGGTGGTATTGAATTTATAGTTTTAGCAGCAGAGAGTCGCAAACTGTGATTAACTGTGGTGTGCAGCCCAAGAAGAATTATGAGCAGTTTCATTGCCTTCTCTGGAGAATGCATATACAGAGTACATACAATAATGAACTTCACATGTATATTTATACTTATAGTGGCCAAGTATTGTAAACAAAACAACTTCTGTACGTAATGGAGTAAGTTTGCAGTTGGTAGTTTGTATCTAGGGCAAGCAGGAGTGACTTGATGCCATCAGAAGTGCAACAGCCAAAATGGAATTTGGAACAGTTTTTGGAGCAGCAAAATGTTTTTGGAACACTAAAATACAAAGCTGGAGCAGATTAAGCAAAAAAAAAATACATCCATTTCTTATCATGAAAGACTAAATTTGGAACAGTATAAAAGGTGTACATTTAGAAAATGAAATATGTACTATAAACCATTTGACATCCCCTAAATCGTGTACAGTAAACATGATCACTGTTATTTTAATAAAATTGGTATTTTGAACCACCTCACTGAGTAATGATAAAGTCCACATTACCATTTGTTGCTTCTGTCAAATCCATTGACAGACTCTGCAAATTCAAATGGGGACCTGCCAAGCTGGTGACCTTGATGTTCAGGGGATTCGTTAAACCGAGGAATACTGGTAAAATCCCTGGAAATATAACTAAAGTAGCACCATTCGTGTCAGCGTGCGGGCTCCACTTCTTAGTGCAAGCGCCATCTTGTCCATCCTCTTTGGTGCGTTTTCTTTTGCTTCCACCACGACACCCGCTTACCCTCTCCTGTGTGGTGGGAGAGGGTATGCCCGTGTCGGCAGTTTTCTCTGCAGCTGCTGGGAAAGGAGGCAGAGGCAAAGGGGCACAGTTGGCACTACTTTAGTTTTGCACAAGTGCGACAAAAATGTCTCACATTGCTCCAAATGAGTGCCAGTATTTTTTTCAGACATCAGCGATCATATTAGTACTAACAATTATACAGCGTATAGAGGCATGAGCAATTAAAAATGTGCAGTGTCTCACGACTAGTGCCGACAGCCCCTTCCGAATCGCAGTACGCTTTTTCGCAGGCCACCTGTGTACTGCAGTAAAGGTGGCTTAAGTGAAGATGGGAGTCGAATAATGCTACTCTTTTGCAAAACTACATAGGTGTTTTTCATTTTTATTAGCTTTCACTAGTTCTCTACGAAAGAAAACCTGAGAATTGTCAATAAACTCAAATTAGGTTAAAATCTCTTTTAAAGAGAGCAAGGTGGCCACTAAAGACCAAAAGTACTTCATTCTCTACAGCCCCCTGGAAATTGTCACCTGGCTGCTTGCCATTACATTTCGCACGAGTTCACTAAAGGCACATGTGAAAAATAACCATAATTTCCGAGCTCTGATGATGGAAGAAGTCTTTTTACAAACATGGCTTCTCTGCATAGATGAGCTTTCACTTATACCTTTAAAATGTGCTCTTCTCAAGATCCCTGTAAAGGCAACTTCTCAAGTTTAGACATCATGTCTTTGGTACTTCTGATAGCCCGATCGGGACGTAATTTTGCCCACATATTCCTTAACATGTGAAGGGTGCAAATATCTCTTAAGACTTCATATCTACTGGGTAATTATTAGTAACTTAATCATCAGCCAATACTAGTAATTGCTTCCTTTATCTAATCAAAAATTTTCTTGTCCATTGGAATGTCAGATGCACATTTTCTTGTTTTTTGTATTGTACAGTCAATGTGGAACAATATGGGGCATGCATGGCTGAAAACCATGAATATTTAGAGCCATAAGAAGCTTGTCAAAAACGAGCAATACTTTACATATTGTCAAGGCGAAAAACACAAACAACACAACTTGCTATAAAACTAATTACATATTTGAAATCAGCATAAAAGCCTATATATACAGCGAAAGTTTCCTTGCCCTAGACTACAGATCATTGCAACTTTTTTTTTTTTTTTGAATCGCATGTCCCTTTAAGCAGCATTCTGCACAGGTTAGAGCAAGGCCAAAAATTCTTCCAACATGACTATGCTCCCCCCACCCCCTTTTTTTTTCATGATGAGGTTAAGTTTAGGGCACAACTTCTCAACTCGCATACAAGGCATGTTCTATTGCCGGGACGAGGTACCTAACAATTTCGACAGAAAAAAGTTTCACGAGCCGTTGCTATGGTGAACAACGTGGTCGCTGGCAACGCCAGCATTCGCAGCACGTTGACTGTTCGCACGCTGAGAAATGTGGCATGCACTTACAGCTTTAGTCGTTAACATGCCATAGCTATCATAGCCGCATTTGCCGACTTAGGAAGTTCATAGTACTTGTGAAGCGTCTGCAGCTAGGCATTTTTGTCTTGTTGCGTGGTCCCACCGATAGGTATCTGCTGTGGTCAGTGGACAGATTGACGCGAGGTGTAGCTACTTTATCCGGTTGATCACGTCTCACGAGTGCTGACCTAACTGGAATATATCTTGCACCGTAATTTCGGGTTAGGGCCCGAGTATTTAGATTCATTGATAACACAAACTGCAGGTGGAAAACGTAGCCTCTTTCTCGCTGAAATTAGCGCAACAAAAAATTTTAAGGCTGGTCGGGTATTTTGGCGCAGCGTGACGCAATTTCAGCAAATATGATTTTGGCACAGCTCGGCATGAAAATGGGAAATTGTATCAAATTATTACAATTGGCGCAGCTGTTGCACTTCTATGCCATGCAGAATGGGCACACTAACAATCTCATCCGTGAGTAAACCAAGCTTATCAATGTAAGCACAATGACATACCAAAGACTTTATTAGCAAAATGTATCATCAAAGATATATGTATATAATATAAGGCTGTTCGGTCTGAACAGCAACAATTTGTGTAACCTATGCTGTCAAGAATAAAATGTGCAAACCAGTAACCTTCTCAAACATTGCAGCACGACTCGGGACATGAGGCGGCACGGCCTTCCAGAGTGCTTATGTGGCTGGGTGTAAGCCCATTGACAATCTCCGAGTGCTTAACACTCGCGCTTTACTCTCATGTCTGCCCCAATATAGGCAAAATTCAAAATAAAAGAAGCGGGCAACAAACGACAACGGTAAAACCACAGTCCGTCCACCTAAGCAGACCAAATAGAACAGGAACAAGCAAAGGAACACTACCAGCACGTCTTGCCACTGTGCATGCATAAAACTAAAAAACAATGCCACCAGTTGCAAATCAATGAGTATGAACAGTTTGCACACACATGCTGGGAGCGCGCCCAAACTACACACAAACGTAATTTACAAAATGCCAGCAAACACTGCATAAATTAATGAAAATGATGAGCTGCACTATTGAAAGATCCGATAAAAAAAGAATGTAGCACATTGATGAATTAAGGCATGTCATAATGGGGTAGGAAAAAACTTTAGCTGCTTCTTTCACAGCAGTGTTGAAAAAACTGAAGTACTGGTGCACATACCCAGCAAAATAATTAAGTGCACCAGAAACGTTCATATTGTGGAAATGCGCAGCTCACTCCACTCAGCTGTCATCAACAGTTATTCAAACTTCATATTCTGATTGCAAGATTATTGCAGAAGAAAAACTCTGCCATAAAGTCTTTTCACAGCATCTTGCTTATGGATCATTCTGGTTTTTACAGAATATGGCTCTGAAAATTTCCCAAAATAGAAGATGAATTGACATCGGTCAACAGAGGCAATAAAAAGTAGGAGAGGACAGGACACTAAAACAATAAGTGTGAACCAAGATTGTTCGTGCATAGCAAAAAAAAAAACCTAACAAAAAGCAGGAAAGGATACAAGCAGGCACATATTATATGATCATGCAGGTGGGAAGTCCAGAACAAACAAAGTTGTCTTCACTGTATTGCTAAACGCACCACGATAGCTTGTTATCACACATAAATTACCTAGGCATGACTCTTCCTAATGCTATGCACCATATTTTGTATCCTTTTGCGAGCTAGTCCATAATCTTGAACACAGCAATGTTCAGCATGCACAACACACACACGCATCGAGGATGCCGGCTTAGCTTGGAGACTGTCCAGACACTTCTGACAAATGGATATCCACAACCGATGGAGCTCGAGAGCAACTGCAGGCATGGTCGGGCTTCCTTCTGGCAAACCTTTCCCGACAACTTGCTCTTGAAGCTATAAGAGGCCTCTACCAGAAGAATGCAACAGCAGCATGAAGTCGTTTGATGAAGGAGTCGGAGACAATGGTGAATGACAAGTCCACAGTGGTGCACATTGATGCCTTGCGGGTGAAGAGTAAGAAACTAAGAACTCATGAGTCTTTGAAGGTCCCGCTCATACAGAGCAATCACAAACATTGTCGTCACTCCCAGCGATATGCCAAGCAGCTGAATTCCAAGCTGGTGAACGGCCCTCGCATTGCCGTGGTTAGGGTTGACAGACAGCTCCGGAAGCTGCAAACAGTAAATGTGAGAGATAAAAAATAAATGATGGGTAATAGCCCTGCTGCTCAAATGCTACACAGGAATGGCTTTGGCTAAGCTTTGTCTTGAGTTAGAACCTGTACATAATACGAACTGGACAATTACATATTACATGGCTATGAAAACAACTAAAGTAGTCACAGTAGCATAGCTAATGACTATTGAGGTCTTACGGCTACCTTGGCTATCTTGTTTAACCGCCATGGCACCATACAGGTAAAAAAATGCGTGCATGCATGCTCATACCACATGTGTTTCTAGTGTGTTTAAGGGCCCCTAAACTACCTTTAATATCCTAAACTTCCTAAACTACCCTTAATATTTTTCAAACAAGTAAACACGCACATTCGTGCGCAGAATGCTGTTGCAATCAAAATCAACCATTGGCAACGCTACGAGCCACCCATGCCACAAATTTCAAGAAACTATCCCTCCTCCCTGGGACTCCAGGCTTTTTGGACTTGCACGTGATGCGCAGTACGAATATGCTGCAATTGTTCAAGCAAGAGCCTACAACATCCGGCCAGTCTGCAAGCAGCTGTTTGCGCTGCTTGTTGTCATTTGTCGTGTTGCTCGCGTGCACTTGCAAATCAGGTACTGCTTCCCGTAACAGCAGAGTCCATACTGGCACGATTCATATAAGTACAAGCTGGCAAGGCAGCCGCAGTTCGCCAACAAGCATGCAGTTGACGGAGTCGCGGCAGCCAGAAGTAGACGGTGTTTAAGCAGAGTGTCGGCGATGATGTATGCCGAGGGAGACTGGGAAGGGAGTTCGCGACGAAGTGGCCGGCACTGGCTGTGCCCCGACGAATTTTGTGAACAAGGCATTTCGAGAAAACGAAAAACGCGGAAGCAGCTCGTGATAAAATTCAACAATCGACACACCGTGCATTCGTAAACAGCTGACCAAACAACTGGTAAGTGTTTGCGCCATTTCGGGAAGTTTTACCGGTACGGGAAAACGTGTTTTTGCAACCACGAAAGGTATCCACTGGACTGCATACTCGTGAAATGGTCGTCTATAAGACATTGACAAGGCCGTCGCTCCCAAGTTGAAATGTGCAAACTCATAGAAGGACGATGCGATGAGCTGCTGCATGAGACAAGGCATAACGAACCCACGACCATGGATATTTTCCTTCAGAAACAGCTCAGCGAGCAGATTCTTCACGGCACTTTTTGTGAAGCAGGGGTGGCACAAAAAATTACTGCTAGTCGTAAGTCTCAACAAGGTTTCGTCGGTCATTGAGGACTCGCCGCGGCGGTGACGTGTAAGCATACACTGTGCCGTTCAATATTTCCTTTTTGCGGTAAACATACAGTTGCCGACCAATTTTTCGGAGCTGGCAGGGGACCGAAAAAAAGTCAGAAAAATTGAACAGTCCAAAAAATTCGTTTTTTTTTTTTCCATAAATATGAACATTACTGCATCAGGCAGGCTTAGAAGAGTCCATGATTCTGCCTTGCCTCATACTATGCTTGGAAGCAATTTGGTTCACCCATATTTGCCCCGAGGTGACATCGTCACCGTAAATGCTCGACATAAGCGCCACCACAGTGGCAATCTCCGCTGCCGACAGTTGCGAATTATCGTCGTCATCATCCGAACCGCTCTCCGGCTGCGGCACAACCTGGTGAAGAATTTCTTCGTCTGTGGGCTTCGCGCACGAAATTGTCATCGTCTGCACGAGCTAAGTCTTTAAATAGGGAGTTTTAGAATAATGTTTGCAGGCGCTGCGGGTGTTGCGGGTATAGCGGACGCATTACGAGTTCTAAAATAGGGTTTGCTCCCCCTAGAGAAAGGTCTAGGGACATTCGCCCCAACCAGCAAACCGAAATGCACAAAAGCTTCGCGGGATTCGCGGGCCGCGAATCGCCGCATGCTATTTCGGATTTTCTGCGGGCAGGCCGCGAACAGCGGCTCGCGTTATGACGCATGCGCAGTGGCAGATCGCACCACAAGGGGCTCGCGGCGCACTAATCTGAAACTCCCTAATGACGGCAGTGCTGACCACTACAGCTCCTTAAAGACGAGGAAATGGTCCCATGCCGCGTTTTCTACAGCAGACAAGGCCTCTGAAACTTGAAATACGACGTTTGCTTTGCAATCTTGGAGACAGGGAAAGCTATTTTAAAATTAAGCCACTAAGCTTAGTCAAGCCGACAGAAAATCCAACATGGCAGCGTCCATACAGGTTCGTGGCACGGCTTAAAACAAGTGATTTAGTCCGAAAAATCCAACTTTAGGGGTCGAATTCGTCCCAATATCGGTCGAAAATATGCATTAGCCCCATAGAAACCCTGACGGTGCACTTTTGCAGTCCGAAATATCCAACAAGTCCTGAATTTTCGGAGTCCGAAAAATCGGTCGGCGCCTGTAAACGGAATACGTAAAGGGGCAGTCCCCCGACATGTTTAAAAGGAAGCCTTAAAGCACTGATAGGCAATCTTAACCAAGCCTTACGTACGAGAAAAGTTCCACGATAAGTACAAGGTATAAGTTCTTGAAACGTGTTAAGGGCAGACTTATGACTAAGGATGACTTAAGTCATAAGGATAAAGTTAAGTTAGGCTTGTGAATACGGGGCTAACTCCGCTATTGCCGCACTGTTTTAAATAATTCTCGTGGCTACATGTTAGTCATACACTTGTGCAAAATTTCGCTACAACAACTGAATTTCAGCCTCTAGGTCGTTTTGAGGCCCTTTAAGGGCCCCTCACCAGGCTATATATAGTAAATTTTAGTTACGAATTAGCAATCGTTCTGTGCCCAACTGAGAACATTCCAGTACCACAATAATTTTTTTAATTCATTCAGTTACAAGCAGAGGTAAATATTTTGAAGCGGCACGCAGAGCTTACTCTTCCATATAAATCTATTGTATACAGAGATTGCTGTGAGAAAGTGTGTGAGCTCCGTAAATGTTCATAAGCAATTTTGACATTAAAGCCTCATTTCACACGGTGCACGTACTCCAAACACAATTGTGATGTCAGGCTACAGTGCTAACTTCCGCGACGTCAAGCACCACCAGGCTAGTTGCTGATGTCAAACACCAAAACATTCAAAACAGCCATTTTGTGCATCACGAACGGAGCCACAGAATGGAGCAGTCTTGGAAATGTCACGATATCTTGTGAAAGTATATGACAAGAAGCTATACAGTGTTGTAAGATTAAGGTAAAGCAGCAACCGAAACTAGCATTTAAAAAGACTAACTACTTTTTCAGGGTGTACTCTTTCTTACCAGTACATTTGCTATGCTCTTGAGGGCTCAACTTTTCATTCGAAGCAAAAAAACAAACAAACAACCGAAAAGCTTTGCATTAGCACACTTTTAAAGTAATTAGCCACCACTACGGTTGTAATCTGGAAAGTTAAAGCATTAATTTCGGTAGAAAGAGGTGCTCATATGCATACTCACCATGTCAACCAGAGCAATGTAAAGGAACATGCCACCAACACCAGCGAAAATCCACGAAGAGGCCGAGTGGACGTTTCCTAGAGAGATGCCGATGGCCATTCCTAACAGGCACAGCACAGATGACACTATGTTGTAGAACACTGCCTGTTTCACCGACATGCCCGCCTTGAGAAGCACTGCAAAATCACCTGCGGTTTCAAGAGAGTTGGAAACGCCGTGCCTTGTCTCAATATCTACATGGTGATCATCACTTGACTGCTGTCTAGCTGCTGGCCTGCAGGTCTATAGTGCCTTCCTAAATTTAAAGAATCATGTAATAACTGGTGGCGAGAATTTTATTTCAATTTCACAATTATGTTTCTACCAAGATGGCAATTTTACCATATTTCAAGTAAGGACAGCAGTTAATAAAGTCCAGTCGGACCCCAATATAAAGAAGTTGTACTAACGGTGAAAGACAGCTCGCCACAAATTTTGTTAAATGGAGGTTTTGATGTTCAAGCAGTACGAAACACCACAGCTTCCCAAGAATCAAAAAAGAACAACTTTTTAAAGGCTTTTTTTTGTTACACCCAACCAAATGAATCCACAGATAGCTTGTCCATAGCATAGCATAGACGACATTAATTGTTGTCTAAACTGTAGTGTGGTAACTTTGCAAACGTAGTGTGCTAACTTTGCAAACAACTGATAAAGCACCCTTCAATGCTTTCAAAGCCCCCATTTTTCATTCGTGGTCTGTGTAGACTGATGGCTGGGTATATTGCTGGCATAGGTTTAAGCACTGATACTAAATGATTTAGTATTTTAGTCCCTCAATGTCACTGCCTGCTGACTGCACAAGTGCGTTGTGGCGCTTGCCGAAACTAATGCGGACGGAAATGAAGGTAGGGCGAGCAAACCTAACATTGCATAGATGTATCGTATCTATGCGATTCTAAGCACCCCTCTTTTTTTTCTTTCTGCAAGCATGGTGCAGTTGGAGCCGCCAAGCGCGCCCTCTCGTCCGCTAATCTCGGAAGCCGCCATGTGTTATGTTGCTAGGTGCAGACAAGAGATGGCGGCACAAGAGTCAGTGGATAATCCAATCCAATCCGCAAAGCCCGACAGGTTGCGCTGGCTTTGTGGTGGCGGGTGGTGTGCGCACGTTTCTTTGTCACTCGTTTGATAGCCCTGGCATCGGTCAGAATGAGTGCTGCAGCCTCTGGACATCTCGGCGAACAAGCCGTTTAAGGCTCATTTTCGACAGGAGTACGAAGAGTAGGTAGGGCGGGAACCCCGACCGGAAAAAATGTTGATGGGAAAGTTGCAGAAAGCGTCCCCGTCCACCGTGTCAACAAGGATTTCGGACGCCCGGAAACGTATCAAAGTCTACGTTGTCACGAAGCTGTTGAAGTGTTATATCATGAACAATTTGGATGTCACCGAAGACAATCTGCTGCGGTAAACCGAGAGTGACAGCTCAAATGGTGTGATGGACTCGTGTGGCAGTGACAGTGACTGCCCTACTACACGAGTGGTGGGTTCACAGTGTGCACCAATTTTCCTTTTTATTGCTTTTGAATTAAAATGCGATTTCTCACATCAACCTCGTTGATGTGAGAAATCACCTCATAGAATATGTGAGAAGCACCTCACAATATGCTTAAGAATCCTCTCGAAGTTTTTCTTTTTTTCTGCCTTGCTTTGAAGTATTGGAATAATGTTCGAGAATATTAAAAAAAAAATTGTCTATTCAATTCGCACAGAAAATATTGCTATTTGCACAGCTCTTGTTATTAGTAGCACTCACGGTGTGCGTTTCTGTGTGTCTATTCTGTTTTTTCACACTATATCATGATTAGCAAGTGCAAACTAGTCTAACATTAGGTCCTTCTACACTTAACGCTTAAAAAAAAAAAAACATTTGGTTCTCATTACCTGAAACACCCTGCACACAAATGCATTTAATCCACCAATGTGTTCCTTTGTGAAGCATGACAGCAACACCAATGCAATGTGTACCTATGTAGCCAAGACACTGCTGTTCACGACATTGAAGTAATTAACCTAAATTAAGAACTCTGCCACATTTAAACTAGATCCAATTTAAAATGTTTGCACATACCCAGCTCATGTGGAAGTTCGTGGCAGAACACTGCAATGGTTGTGCTAAGGCCACCGGAGAGACCGGATGCAAATGCTGCACCTGGAAAGGGAGGGGACGAACAAAAATTGAGACAGTGATGATATGAGAAAATTATTTCTTCAGAAATTGCATTTCTCTTTGAATGTCACACATAAGGAAAAAAACTGCAAGCAGACTTCTAATTTGACAAACGAGCACTTATGCAACTTATAGGAATGTTTGATAAATATGAAAAATAAGCAATCATTTATATGTCACATAAAGTGGAAGAATCATCCACATCTGCACAAATACGCAATTACAAGGTTTGGACAGCTTCAAAGATTCACCCCTTGTGTCCGACACTGCTGATGTTACAGAAAACAGGAAAAAGAAACAGAGAGAGAATGAAATATAGAAAGAGGGGCATTCTTGTACACGAATAAGTGTTCTTCCTTGGGAAGAAATTCTAATGGGAACTTACATATAGCAACGAGCATATTAATTAATCTTTTGTGCCCACCTATAGCAAGTCCATCAGAAAAGTTGTGAAGCCCATCACCAATGATCACCATCCAAGCCATGGCAGCTATAGAAGACGGCACCTGCACATGGCATGGAGAACAACAGTTTTGTAAAGATGCGAAACAGGCCGTGTAGACAGAATATAGAGAACATGTCGTGCCATGAGCAGTGCGAAATTTAGATGGACTAATGCATTCTCTGAATACTGAGGGCGAAAATGTAGAAAAATGTTTAGCATGCAATTCAGAAAGATTTTTTGCATATTGCTACTAAGTTGCCCTTGTTCAACTGCTGACAATGACATTCTCGTCATCACTACATTCTGAGCATATGTACCAGATAACGAATTTCAGACAAAATCTCACCACTGGTCACCAGTTTCAAACAAGGTGTTTCAGGGTAAACCTATCCAGTGCACAAGGCAGGGCAGGCAGGCAACAAGACTTTGCAGAAAGATCGCCCTCAAATAGACACCAATAAGAAACAATGACTTGGTTTAGATTGACAAACTGCACTCTGGGAATGCCATGCGTATTTCACTATCACTAGTTCAACCTTGATTTTTTTCCACGACAAATGAAGTTTCATTCTTCAAAATTTTGTGCCGAAACCTGCACGCGTGACAGCAAAGAATTAAAATCATTTTTCGTATTTTAACAACAATTGCTCAATTTTCTGAAACTTCATATGCTAGGCCTATGGCATCCACATACAACAATGTACCTCCTTTTTATCGATTATAAGCTACACAAGACCCAGCAGACGCCTTCAAAATCTACGACGTCATGGTGTTCGGTGCGGGAATATTAAGGTGGAGTTTCTATCCACATTTTCTTTTCTAGCATTCTCTCTCTTACAAGGCATCAAGCCGTGAAAAGAGTGGCATTTCGGGATTGGGATACGTATTGTACTTTACAGGTATGCAAAATATTGTTTTTATTTTTAGTGTCCCTTCAATATATTTGTTTGATTACAATACTTACACTAGTGATTCAGTTCAAAATTACACATGTGAACCCCCCAGATTTGCTTTGGTTCTTTTGTAAAAAAAAAAGGAAATGCACTCATTACGTGAGCAAATGCTGGTTACAAAAAGAAATTGGGAAAGTTTTTTTACGTATACTTAACTCTTTGGACATTTTCTGTGCCCGAAGGATTGGCCTTGACTGTAAATGTACATACACACAGTCAGCCACCAAAGATTGTCTTGTTCCGATTAACTGGAGTACAGTATAATGCTATAAAAAACTACAAGGAAAAGATACAAGCTGTACAGAGGATGTCATTGGAGCCCACGATATGTAGCAACTTCATTGCCTACATTGTTGCTGGCAACATTTAGTGTGGATTGCTCCCTTAGTGAGTAAATGTTTATACAATGATTGTGCTAACAAGCTGCTTTTGCTTATTGTATATGAGGATACCGTATTTACTCGCACAATCCTCGTACTTTTTTTTGGCGGAAAACGGATGCAAAGTTGGGGGGTGCGAGAATTACACGGGGAAAACTTTCTACGAAAACTTACAGAGCGAAAAAGAAAATGAAGTGGCCGCAAATCGCGATTCTCACACCAGGAACTAAGAGCAAGCTTTGAGAAGTATTAACTAAAGCTTACCTCAACAATAAACGCACAGGTTCTACACAAGGCAATATTTATTCGAAACACAAAAAGTGCAAGCAAATAGTTGAGAATTAGAATATCATACGCCAAACTTGTGGGCGTTTCGGGCGTAGGCAGTAGCGTTCGTTGCGCAACAGGAGCCGTCGAAAAGGTAAGCGTAGGGACGTCAGTATTGGACCGATAACTCTTCAACAGAATCGTCCTGCAGCTTCCTTCTGAAGAAATAAAGTTTACCATCAATCGCAGTTTTAGGCACACAGGCAGGCCCAACGCGTCTTGGTGGCTTTCAGCTGCCGTAACCAGTAGCGAACACGAAACTAGTATGCTCCGAAAGGCCTACTGACTGCCCTGTTGCCGTTGTTTAGATCATGATCTACCACTTTCAACTTGAAAGCAGCCGTGTAGCTTCAGTATCGCCCCATACCGTGACAAGATTACAGACGCAAACATGCAAAACATGCCGCAATGCACACGTTGCCACTTTGGCTTGGCTTGGATTGGATTGAATCTCCATGCAATAATAGCATGCTCGATGCTTAAGAGATGGCGTGCGCTATCAGCATCAGTGGCTGAAACGAGCCGACGACATTATTGCGGCAGTTTTCGGGATGCGATAATTACTCCAGGAAAAAAAGAAATTGTATTTTTGTTGGGCGATGTGGGAGGTGCGAGAATTATGCGAGTGCGAGGATTACGCGAGTAATACGGTACTAGCTGAATTCGTGCTCACCATGCACCACATTCTGCCAAGAACTTGCATCATCTGCCAAAGAGCCTTGTCAAAAATGTAAATTCGCTTATCTTGAAGTTTTCCTTTGTTTTTACAACTTCGAGTTAATGAGGTATTACTGAAAAAGGAAAGTTATCGCTGCTGCAGAAACCGTTGGCAACTGTAGCGTGGATTCGGCAGTACGAAGTCAACGAGTGAAATATTCGTGGTTGGCGGAAGCAAAAGGAACGCCCTCTTTGCTTGCAGCGGCCAGCGAAAAAGTTTACACGGACCAAAAAATGGAGCGTTTCCCCAACGTGGAACTAGAACTCGCAGACTTTGTGCAAGAGCAGCGAGCTGCACATCTTGCTGTTAACATCGAGTTGCTACAAGCACAGGCAAGGGAGATCGCCCGAGGCAAAAGCCTTCAACCGCAGGATTTCAAAGTGAGCAAGCATTGGGTGTCTCTCTTCATGCATCACGCCGAGTTCTTCCTACGTCGGCGTACGTCGATCTCGCAGTGGCAACAGAAGAACTACGAAGAGGACTGCGAAATTTCAATAGTATGCAATTGCAATGCGAAAGGTTGCCCCTTTCGGCTGGGCCATATCGGCAACGGGGATCAACCGCCGGTCTACCTCGATATGCCCTCGGCACTGCCGATGGATAAGAAAGGCTCCAGGCAAGTCATCGTGCGATCGACTGGGAACGAAAAAACGCAGGTGACTTATGTCGTCTTGCACTGCAGACCATCGCAAGCTACCACCCTACGTGGTGTTCAAACAGAAGACTCTGCCGAAGGGGGAGAAGTTGGCAAAAATGTCATCGTCCGCTGCAAGGACAAAGGGTGGATGGATGGATCACTAGTGCTTGACTGGATGAAGTCCGTGTGGTGTCGACGTCCCGGAGCATTGTTGAGGCTCCCTTCGATGCTTGTGCTCGATGGGTTTCGATGTCACCTGATTGACTCCGTAAAGTGACTGATGAGCGACTCCCGCACCGCGCTCGTCGTCATGGATGACATCGGAGCTGCAGCCGCTTGATGTGTGCCTTAATAAGCCATTTAAGGATGTTAAGCGCCTCTATGTGGAGTGGATGAGGTCCGGAGAAACAGAAGTGACCCCTGCCAGACAGCTGAAACGGGCCTCGCCAGCGATGCTGTGCTTGTGGATAGTCTAGGCTTGGGCCTGCATTCATGAGGCGCTCGCTTGAAGCACATTCAAAAAGTGCTCCATCTCGAACACACTTGATGGCACTGAGGACGATGTGCTGTGGCAGAACATTTCCGACAAGGGAGCCTCGGAAGAGAGTGTGTCCAACCACGACGATGAATGAAGTGTGTCAATAAACTCATTTTTTCGTTTTACTCGGGCTGTATCAGGGTGTAAACTTTTTTTTTCTCGCGTTTGCTATTCTCAAATTACATACTGGACTATATGCGGGTTCAAGCTATATGCGAGTTCTTACGGTACTACCGTTTTACTCACATAATGAACCCACCCCCCACTTTAATCTCGTCAACAAGCGCTTGACAAGGACCAAACATTTCGCTGTAAGAATGAGGTTGGTGAGCACATTCCACAGGCGATTGTCATTCGGTGTGAACGTCATTCGCTATGTCCGTGTAGTAGCAGCAGCAACAAAAATGACATTAACACCTCATATCATTTGCAGGGCATGACATTACAGGTGCCGTGTGACAAGAGTATTGAATATTAAAGGTTCACGGTTACTGCTTAAAAAATTAAGTTTGGCTGAGCAGCAATATCAATATCCATAATGAAATTTTCAAGAAAGTTCAAGTTTATGACCTAAAACCAGTGACACAAGTGTATGTCTATATGGCAGAGTGAGCAATGTTAAGCTTGACGTCAAAAAGAAAAGGGGGGGGGGGGGGGGAGGGGTGACTGCTATTGGTTGGAACATTTATGCTAATTCTATGTGGGAGAGAAAGCAATGACGGTGGGCGGGGCGGTCATTTTTTCGAGCTTGTGACAGAGACTATATTGGCTCTTGACTCACCTCATGGCTATGAGCGTGACTGTGGCGGTGGTGGTGGTGATCGGCGACTGTTAGCATAAAGGTGTGCTCTTCACCAGCCTGGCGATAGACCAAGGTTTCTGTGTGGCACTTCTCCGTGCGTTGGTCCCCAGAGCTGTGGCAAATAGGATGCCTGAAAGAGTGGGACCACACCGATCAAAGCACCACTTTATGCTACTCATACCATGGAAACCACACAGAAAAAGAAATCCTGAATAGAGGTGTTCAGAATCTGCTGCTATCATTGATCAAATTAATATACAGTCCTCGTAAACACAGAACATTTATAGAGTAAAACAACATTACAACAAAGCTACACCTCGCACGAATAAGACTTCGCTGTGTACAAATATTCCATCATTAATATGCACTTGTAATCATGTACAGGTGGAAACACAATAGACCCTCTTCATAATTCACAAGTGCACTTACCTGAACTGCATATTCACCTAATAAATGGCCGCAGCTGTCATGCTTCGAGTGGAGATGCGATCCTAGTTGCGCATGCTGGGGCTTGTGTGTTACAATTGTTTACCGTATTTACTTGAATGTAATTCACATTTTCTTCCCTAACATTTTTGTTACCTCAAGTAGATGCTAAAAGTTAAAATTGAAGATCGAAATTTAGGTTGTCTAAAAAGTTCAATAATGCACACAATGGTTTTATATTTATATTTCACTTCCTGTAGAGTCGCCCTTGCATTACAACTGAGCAAGTACCGTATTTACTCGCGTAATGAACCCACCCTTTTTCCAGAAAAGTTGATACCAATTTGGGGGGAGGGTTCATTTACGCGGAGAAAAAAGTCACAGGAATTATAACAGCAAAAATTTCGCGTGATGGCTTTGCTTGTTCTGGCCCGCGAAATGCGCGAGAAATCTTTTTTGTAGCCCGAAGCTCTTTTTGTTTTTTCCCGTAACCAAAACGCACGAATCGACGCTGAAGTATCGTCCAGCCGCTCGGTTCCAACGCTCCAGCGCATGCTGTTAGTAACCAGCTGTGTAGCTAGTGTACCGGTCGAACGCACCCTGCATGGCAGGTGTCCCAACTAAGTTCTCAACGACAAATGAAACAACAAAAACGCAGCGTTGGATGGCGGAACACAAACATTGCAGTAGATGTTGCAGGTGCACAACGCGCCATCGACGCGGTGGGTGCAGTTGCGCATTGCCCAAGACCGAGACGATGAGCGCGCCGCGTTTCTGCGCCGAGCGCGCCCCGTTTTGGACGCCATGTTCTTTGTTTTTGTGCCTCTGTGCTTTCGTAGCGCTATCAGCAAAAAGGTTTCTCCTTCATTAGAAAAATGGCACTTTGTCATAAAAGGCGCGACTTAAATTTCACCTTACGTCATCCGTGCTGCTCGCGACTGTTTGGCATGATTGCAAAACTATGTTTCAACTTTTACTGTGCTGTTATTTTGTTATATATTGGTTTGATTTAACATTGTTTTGATGGTTAACGGCACTGAATATCATACCAAAATAAAATGAGCAAATAGATCAAAGTTTTTTTATTTATTTTTTTCAAGGACCAAGATTCATTATGTGGCGGATTGAGTAGGTTCATTATGCAAGTAAGTATGGTACGTACTAGAGTATAACAGGAGAACCAGGTCAATTTTTTATGTCATTACACAAGCAAACAGCGATTGAACAAGTTTTTTCGCAGAAGTGACTAGTTGCCATTAGTTCGACTACAGACATTGCAGGAAAGCTAGCTCCGCAATTATGAAACAAGTGTATTTATCATTCACTTTGTTACAATTCTTCATATCCATATTCATTATATGGAAGTCTGACTGCATTGACATTTTGCCCAAAGACAGTCATACCGAGTTTGTCCTTCAAAAGAACTGAAATACACACTCAAAGAACATACACTAATCAAAAGCAGGCTGCCGCATCATGACAAGAACTCATTCATGAATTGCAGCCTCAAAGTAGTTTTTCTTTTTTCCACTTTAGGCCTTGCTAACATTTTGCCAACACAATTCCTGCTAAAACTTTATACTGATGCTTTCTGCTTAATTCCATGTCTCACACGACTTTCCAATCTAGTTGATAACAACAGTAGAGTATCACTTCAATTATAAAAAAAGAGCAGCAGGGAATGCATCGAAATGAAATTGTGGCCGTGCACATTTAGACACCATGGGACAGGAGGGACAAATACCACGGCGTGGGAGTGGGCTAGTTGGTATTCCATGTCTTTACCAGCTGTAGTTACTTTTTCTGCACTACAGCTGGCAAAAACAAATACCATAATCTTGAATTTCGATTCAAGATCGAGCACGGCAACTCTTCCAAATCTTGTGTCGTGTCGTCTTTTTACAACAGTTCATGTCTCACCATATTCTTGCTCCTTTAGGGAACACACCTATTTGTAAGATACGGCAAACACACGTGCATAGGGAAGACAGGACTAAAGTTGTCAAGTGCATAGCACTTAAGGGGATTGGTATGTTGTTGTCCATCATGCATCTCCTGTGGTGCGACTATGCTCACTGACACAATACAGGTCATAACAGGGCTCAATACCAGGTATGAAATAGCATAATTAAAGATAAATTACCAAAAAAATTGCCCGCAGCTTCCCTCGGGGGAACACTGAGGAGGATGCGGAGCATATAATTGGTTAACGGGGTGTTAAAATGCGACTTACTTGGGTCGATGGCTAAATTGGTTAACGTGGTTGTGAAATGGGGTGTTAAATTGCGACTTACTTGGGTCGATGGCTAAATTGGTTAACGTGGTTGTAGGAGGGGGTGTTAAATGAGTGAACACGTACACACGTATGCGAAAGGGCGGCGCTGGTCGAAGGGACGTCGATCATTGTGTTTGTGGATTCGTTGGAATTCATTTCACCGCGACCTTGGACGTCGACGCGCCCTACAAACCAACCGACGAGCGGCAACTGAGCGAGCGAGCGCCGACCTTGAGTATATATACAGCGCGACGGCGCATTCACTGTCAGCTGTTGAATGTTCTCGAAGCGCGACGCCACATGCGCGTCCACTGGAGAATCAGGAGAATTGTAGATGTCGAACGCGGTGTGTAGAGGAGGAAGGGTGCACAGATGGTGGAGGAGTGAAGCGCGCGCGGTGTGTAGAGGAGGAAGGGATGCACAGATGGTGGAAGAGTGGGCGACGGCGCGACGGCGCATGCGCGCGCGTCAGCTGTCGAATGTTTGAGAAGCGGTGCGGACGGCGCACTACAAGGCGCGAGTATAAGATGCTTCCGCATCTAAAAGTAATCGCAATGACTTACTAAAAATAGCTATAAACGTTTAGAAAATGTGCGTGGCCTTGGAGGCAGCCTCCACGGCCACGCATGAAAGGGTGCCACTGCCTCACCAGGACGAACGCTTTTCTTGCGCTTCACCTGCGCTGCGTTCCCGAATCTGACGGGGGACACAACCTGATGGAACTCTCCGCAGACGGCGGTTATCTCGAGCGTCGTTGAAAGCAGGAGGTCGAAGCACAGCAAACAGTAACACAAATATCGCACATCGACTTACTTTGCCAATCTCCCGAACAAGATTCAACAAGTGCCGGAGAAACCCTACATGCTTACTTCAAATGCTGGTGTCATCAACACTTTGGTGAATGGAGCAGTGTGAACTCTACGAAGGTGAATTGCTGCGTCACACACTTCCTCAAGTTTCTCAGCGATAGAGCTGACATACGTTTTCTTTAATCGAAAGTTCCGATTTCCTAGCCCTGTCAGCAACATAGCAGCCACCTCTGCTGATATGCTCGACTGATTTGCGAATACAGCCGCCGACCAATTTTTCGGACCTGGCCGGAACCGGAAAAAAGTCCGAAAAGTTTAACGGTCCGAAAAATTCGCTTTTCTCAGAAATATGAACATTATTGCATCAGGCAGGCTTAAAGTCCATGATTCTGCCTTGCCTCATACTACGCTTGGAAGCAATTTGGTTCACCCATATTTGCGCCAAGATGACATCGTCACCATAAATGCTCGACAAAAGCGCGACTGTGGTGGCGATCTCCGCTGCCAACAGCTGTGGGCGATCGTCATCACCTGAACCGCTCTCCGGCTGCGGCACAACTTGGCGAAGGATTTTTTCGTTTGTGGGCTCCGCGCACGAAATAGTCATCGTCCGCACGAGCGAAGTCTTTAAATTGGGAGTTTTAAAATGACATTTGCAGGCGCTGCGGGTGTATTTACGAGTTCGAGGATAGCGTTTGATCCCTCTAGGGAAAGGCAAGGGACATTCACCCGAACTGCAAACTCAAATGCACGGAAGCTATGCACACTTTGCGGGCCTCGGGGGCGGCGATCGCCGCACGCTATTTCGGATTTTCTGCAGGCAGGCCGCGAACGGCTACTCGCGTTATGACGCATGCGCAGTGGCAGCGACCGCACCGCAAGGGCTCGCTGGTGCGCTATTCTAAAGCTCCCTATGTCAGTGTGGCAGGCGCATTCACTCCACTACTGCGCAGCTCCGTCTCCTTCCTGTACGGTGCGATGACTACAGTGCTGACCACTACGGCTGACCGAAGACGAGAAAATGGTCCCGTGCCGCGTTTTCTAAAGCAGACACGGCCTCCGAAACTTGAAATATGACGTTGGCTTTTCAATTTTGGAGGCAGGAAAGCCATTTAAAAATTAAGCCACTAAGCTCAGTCAAACCAGCAGAAAATCCAACATGGCAGTGTCCATACAGGTTCGTGGCGTGCCTCAAATCAAGCGATTTAGTCCAAAAAAATCCAACTTTGGGGGGCGAATTCATCCGAAAAATCGGTCGAAAAATGCATTAGCCCTATTGGAGCCCCGACGGTGCACTTTTGAAGTGCGAATTTTTGGAGCCCGAAAAGTCTGTCGACGACTATGTAATCGCGCACCTGTCTGCGGTGTACAGAAAAGAACATCAAGTGTAGTTGCAAGTAACGCTAATTCCTGTACCCCTCGTTTCTTTGCCTTGCGCTATTATCTTTTGCACAGTAGATTAACCAATGAGCCCACACAACACGTTTCATTATGAAACTTTTCCACTTGCCTGTGATTGTTCTCCTCGTCCTGTGGCAAAGGAGATGGCGGACACCTTGGGTTGGTGGGCAGCTTGGATCCACCGTTCTTGACTATGACCAAGAGGTCCTTTTCGGGCTGTGCCTCCATGCCAGCCTTGGGACGCAGCTCAGAGTCGCGAATGTCCATGATCTCCATGTAACTCTCGCCCAGGGGGGACAGCTCCAGTTCTTCAGCTGGAACTGCTGTTAGCCCTGCCACAAGTGCATTCAACAATGTGCTCAGCAAAAGAGGTGAACTAACCTGTCTGCTTACATCCATGTAAAAACGACCAATTACACTGCGTGATTGAAGTTATTAGTTAATTATTTTAACGTACTGTTTCCGTTCAACACTCAACTACTCAAGGTCATCGACAAATGTGCTATTGTAGGATGTTATTATAACTAAAATAACTTTATTTGCTGTAAGATGCAAACAAGCCCAAAAAATGAGACGAGCGACTGGAAAATTGTAAAATGACTTGGTGAAAAACGAAGCCCAAATCCGGTTATAAAAGTGGAACCCGTAACTCTTCCATTCAGTATTTGACTTAAACTATGTCACCATCCAAAGCTTATTAACGAACAGATGAAATTGACATACGTGCATATATTGGTTCAAAAGGCAGTATGAGCTACCTGACAATGTCATGAAATCGTACGTATCTCACTAAACATCTTTCATGCTACATATTTACAGTAAAGTCGATGCTGTGCAAGATTTAACTAGTCTCTCTAAGGTATGCAGTCAATTAGACTGGAAAAAAAAAAAAAAAGATAGCCTCTCCATCGAATTACTCAAAGAACTCCTGCGTTGCCTGACTGTGCACTTAATTAAAAAGGTAAAGAAGTATTAATCGCATGGGAGACCAATGATAGTACGTGTAGAAGCTGGAGGCATGTTCCAAGCTGCATTTCTAAATAAGGAGGAAAAAATGGGCAAAGGCGGGGCATCAGGGCATGTGGCAGGATAATCTGTGGTCATTAAGAGTAACAGACTCCATTCCGAGATAAGGCAAGAGGCAAAAGGAGGCAGGAAGTTACTCTTACTTGAAAACACGAAGACACAGAGGAAGTACAGTGAACTTCCTTTAGAACTCTGTTCAGATGTTCAGACAAATGCTTGCTTAAGACCAACAACACGGAAGTGTTTGTTTGGTTTCCCATAGACTCAATGCAAAAAAAAAAAAAAAAAAAATCTGCTTAGGACGAACTGCGTAACAGGTCTTTTCTGTTAAGAGGAACTCTCACAACGACCAACGACGACTGGAATTCTGCACAACGAACATTATAGTCTTGATGGGGGCATTCAGAGGAATAAGTGAAAGCAATAAAAAATCTTTCTGGTGCAAAGACTCAAAGCATATTGAAAGCTATTTGCAACGTGGACTGAGAAAGCGAGACGAGAAAGGTCGGCACATAAAGCTGGCATCTCCCTTACGCCCAGCATGTAGGTTCAGAAAGGGCCGGCTTTATTCACAAGGAAAGCAACAAAAAGCATTCGTCCTTTCAGATTCTCGCATTCTCTCGTTTCCCCTGCAGGAATACAGTAGAGAACAGAAGTAACACAAGAGTTTGGCTAGAGAGGAAAATGCAAGAGAAGGGAGGTGAAAAAAAAAGCCAAATGAAAGTGAAAACGGGAAAGAAGATTATTTGTACATTATATTCGCATGAAATGGAAACCACATATGTGGCACTATCACTCCCAACAGAGGAGTCGAACAGTGCACTTGACTCCTCCCAACAGAGGAGTCAAATGCACTGTTATTGTCGTCACACAATGGAGCCCGAGTACCTGTGCTCAGTATGCGCCGTTTTGCAGAGTCTGTGTGCATCGTAACTGTTCCCAGTGAAATGCAGCAATTTGTGATGCACTATTTTCATTATTAATGTGCCCGACAAAGAAAGGTCACTATGCACACTAAATATAGCTACGTTGTGTCGTTTTTGTTTGCCCGCGGCTTGTGATCATGAGTAGTGTGAACGGAAATCTTCAGCTGCCCGTCGTTCAGGAAAAGTTACTGCGGGCCGAAAATAAGAAAACATCGAACCTCAAAGAAAAGCTTGTCGACTTTCACAAGCAACTGGGCTTATACAGTAAAAGCTCGTTAATTCATCACCCATTGATTCAGAAATTAAGATAATTCAGACAGCTCTACTGGTCCCGGCCAAAGTGTCCCGGCCAAAGTGCATGTTAATCTACGAGACCAAACCTTCGTTAAATAGTCAGAATTCCGCTCCGCACCACTTCATTCGGCCAAATTCTGACGGCTGGTGCAGCACAAAAGTGTGTGGTAAAGCAGCTTTGGCACCACTGGAGTGAAACCAAAACCTGAGTGGCGTCGCCATCATCAACTAAAGAGGGCAACCACAGCAGCATCACCGAACATCGGCGTAGTCTTGTTCTCTACTGCGCCTCCGACACCATTTTCCCTTGTGTTGTGTCGGCACCATCTCTTCTTGCGGAATTCTCTTTTCTTTTTCTTCCTTTGTGACCGTATTTGCATGCCACCACCATCATGCACTACAGTGGCAATGCCAAAAATGTGGCAGAAGTTGTGGGGATCTGAGGCGCGCCCGCGACCATTTTCGCGGGCATTCCGCCACACGGCCACACCCTTTCGCTTTCCTGCTCTGTTAACACCACGTGGCGATAGATGGCGCCACGTGCGGGCACGGCGCGCGCCACTGTGCGCGCCGAGGGAGCGGTCTCTTCTCCGTTGGTCGGCGCCGGGTAAGCACGTGTTTTCCTTCGTCCGCGTCCCCTTTGGGAATCGCCGGACTGCAGCCTGCCTGGGGTGGCCTTGGGCACCTCGGCAGGCGTGTTTACTTGAGTGCTAGCTTCGGTAGCGTACGCTAAGCCCACAGCGGTGCCTAGTGCTTGAAGTGGTCGTACCACAACGAGCCGCACTTGCCGTAGGCCCAGCGCGTACGAGGTTTGCCCTAACACTCGCGACCAGGCCCAGTGGCCATCGTGAGAGTGCGCAGCATAGCCGCGAGGGACCTTTTCCCGACCGGCGTGTCAAAGCTCGCCATTGCCTGCTGCGACGTGCTCGCGGTTTTCCCCTTATTGTGAACGTCCGCGTGCGGGTGCCTTTGCTACCCGCGTCCCGGGAGCGGACGTTGTGCTGTTGTTCGGGGTGCCGCCAGAGGCAATAAAGTGTTGTGTACTGTTACATTAGAACACTGTCTATTTGCCGCGCCGCGCTAAACGCCTTATCAGTTGAGCGCGCGCGGAGCGGTGCGCTACACGCGAGTAAACGGAGTAGCGGCCCTGTGGCTCGCTAAGCGTGAACCCGCGGTGATCGTCCGCTGCAGTTAGGAGCGGGGTCACCATAAAGTACGAAGCCAAGAACTTTGCGAATAAAGTGACAATTTTAGAAGCACTGAAAAACGGCGAATCACGACAGCACATCGTGCATGCAGATGCAGCCGCGACCTCATTGCGCCTCACGGAAAGTCTCAGAGGCGCTTTTAATGTTAGAGGATGTTTGCCTGAACATTCCCAACAGCTTGCGTGCTGTCGGCAATTTGGAACGGTAACGCAAGATTGTAATGTCGGCCGGAATCTGCTCGAGAACGCAGAAGACAATCGCAAAATACTTCAGCAAACAAAAGCATGCTTCTACAGCTTGATTTTAATGTTTTTCATGTTCAATTTGTTAATTCGGCATTTGGTTGATTCATACATATTTTACGGTCCCGTGAAATCTGAATTAACGAACTTTTACTGTATTGGCTTTGTCAAGGTAGTGGTATGCAATGGAGGCATATCCAAAAGTGATAGCAATGCCAGTAAAACAGCCTCTCAAAAAGGTGAACAGCCAGAACAGTCAAAATAGCATCATGCTACAATTTATTGTTAAAATGTCGTATCAACTTATTCATGAGCATACTAAGTTTGAACTCGTGGAATCGAGTACTCTCTAGATTAGATTAAATACTCTAGTTGAAAGCACATTTCTGATCATGCTGACCCAATAAATGCTCTTTCTTGCCCCTTTCCTCCCCATTGTAAGCACAGTACTCTCTCAGTAAACGGAACCTGAAGAGACCGGGAAAATATATTCCATTTAACAGGAGTTTCATTTACCGAGAGGTGAACATGGGTGCAGAATACAAGGCCGTAGCCAAGTATTGCAGAGGAAATAGTACCATTTAAGCAGTATTTCCATTCAAAAAGATTTCCGTTTACTGAGAGTCCACTGTATTTACTTAATTCAGTGTTTTCAAGCAACATATTTAGGCATACTTAGCATGTTAGCATTTGGTTTTGGGGGGCATTTCGGATAAGACGAACTCCTGGTAAGACGAACAAATGATTGTGATTCCTTGCATTTCATATTAAAGGTAGTCTACTGTAGCAAGGGAGCAGACTCGCAACTGCCACCTAGAGGGCCACTACGCCTGCCTGCTCTTTTGAGAAGGGGAAACACAGAGGAAAGAAAGATAGGAGGAAGTAAAGAGGAAAGAAAAAAATTACACCATCTCAAGCTCAAGGGAACTAGGTGTGGATGCGAAGCAGCGGAAAGATGGTTCGCTGGAGCGCTAACACTGACGACAGAAGAGAAACCAGGGGAGGCTCAAAGCACGCAGTGATCGACTGGTGTTTTCTGCTGAAACATGCTAATCGTTGCTATAGGGCAGCGAGAGGCAGAATCCTCCGATCGGAAACAGGGACCCGCAGCCCGCTTTTAGATGACGCGCATGCTGTGAATTTTTATTTGTGACCACCAGCACTATCTTGGTGGTCAAGATCCAGTGCCGATAGTATATGCAGGGTGGCCAGTGAACGGTTGCCCAGCACTAGCAGTCTGTTTTTTCAATCAGGAAGCTTGCTAGCAGACACTGCCTGCGTCGGCATTGGAAGGCGAGAGAGGAGTACGTAGGAGATGAGAGAGAGGGGGGCAGGGGATGTGTATGGGCAATGTGGGTGAAAATGCCACAGGACTAAGGGACGCAAATGCTTTGCATCTAAAACACAAACAAGTAGTCTCATTAAAAAACATCTACTAAGAACGCAGAGCTGAATCGTTTTTGTTAGGTGGGCATCTGGGATTACAAAGTTATGGGGTAACAAGCACAGGACCAAGTTGACTGGAAAAACATGGGAAAGGCCTTTGCCCTGCTGTGACGGTGGTTAGGCTGACAATGATGACATACCAAGCAATTGGAAGAGCCAGCACAGTAGTGCATTTTTAGTGCATGTTTGATGCAGACCCTAGCCCCATCCATATATGTACTCACGTTCAAGGGCTTCCATTCCAGAGGGGTCCACATAGCCGTAGGAGCCCTGCTTGTGTTGAGACAGCTTCTCTCCCACAACTTTGCTCGGGTCATCTTGAGAGGAGCGCTGAAGTCTCTTTGGCGTTGGGTTTGACTTGCATCAAAAATAACAGAAACAACTGAAGCAAACAGAGAGTGTGAAGAAAAAAAAATCGAAGGTTATAGTTGGAAAAACAAATGGCAACCTATCATTCTGCTAGACGGCTATTATATGGTACTTCACCTGCATAAAGTTTGTGCCATGCAACACTAGAGCGATATAATATGTGAAGAAAAGCAAGTTGTCCCAAATGACCTAATTAACAGCAACACGATTTAGAGGGGTCGTGAAATGCTTCCCGAATATTTTCAACTATGTGTGTATTGAGAACCTTGGCTATTTATTTATTACTATACCTTGACTCTATTCATTGTCCAAGTTTATTTAATAGCCATAAGAACAATCTAGATTCCTCGCTCCCGTTCAGATCAACTTTTTAATCCAGCCAATATCTTTGTCAAGACAAAACCTGGCATGTGACACGGTAAGGGGTGTAACCGGAAACGTTTTTTCGGGGAGGGAGGGGGGGCCACTTATATTGTATATATGTTTGCATATGCATTGTGTGTGTGTGTGTGTGTGTGTGTGTGTGTGTGTGTGTGTGTGTGTGTGCGCGTGCACGCGAGCACACGCATGTACGCAAGCAAAATTGAACATTTTCGGGGGTGGAGGGGTTTCCAAAGAATTGCCATATACACCTGAACCACAGCAAAGTTTACAAAAGCCTTCTTACCCTGTGAAGGAGAAGAGATTAGAAATAGTCACCCTTTAGCTTGACAAAGCACAAATGCCACTGTGCCCACTGACGTAACCTCCAATGCAACCAATGTCAGTGAAAAACGGAGACAAATTGCTTCAAGAGAAAGACAAAGGAACAAATGCCAACTGCACACCTGTATGCTGTTGTTAGATCGTGGACTGTGCTTGCGATGCTTGTGGTTAGAGTGTATGGAGAGGAAGCGTTCCACGATCAGGAACAGGTAAATGCCTCCCAGCGCAGCGAGGCCGTGCCATACGTAGTTCTCTCCGTCACCACCTTCCTCCGAGTGATCGTGGTGGTGGCCAGACATGGCCTGCATACATAAGAAATGGGGCACTCGATGCTGTACCTCCTATCGTAGGAGACTCTTTCGTTACTGCCAAACATTTTAAGAAGCAATGCTCTGAGTGAAGAAAACTTTCAGTGGCCTAAATGTATCGCCCGACTTTCCCCACTACTCCAATGTTGCATTTAGGTATGCCAAGGAGCCTCAGTAGTGATCAAAATTATCAATGCTAAGTTCCTGCTGTGTGCTTCTTCCTTTTTCCATATACACGCTCCCAGTTCACTGAGCGAATATTGATTACCAACTAGTCCACCTATTGATCCTTCTATAATCTCTTCCGGTGTATTACTGAAGCTTAGTGGCTGTTGTTTCAACTGAGCAAACAACAAAAAAACAGGGTCCGAGCGTGTTGGCTGACCATTGCTGAGCAGAACACAAAACGCAGAAGCGAACAAAGAACAAGTGATAGGATGAATGCTATACTGGTCAGCCATCAATGAGCTAAACAAGTGGTGTGGGCAGAACTTCAGTGCTATGCATTCTGCTTAGCGAGGAACAGCAAGGGAACCTTCAACTGCAGACTGTTCATCATTTATATTGCTACGTAGCTGACGTATCAGCGGTGAAAAGACGACAACGAGGAAGTGGTCTGTCGGTTGCGCGTGCTGCTTTCATCTTAGTCGACGCCATACGCATCATTTTGAATATAGATTTTAAATAGACACACCTCGTGTCATTTTTACGTAACATCTTTGTGGTTGAGGTGCTGGGTACTTTCCCGTCTTCATCACGAAGCTCCGCAACGGCCGCATCATCATAGGTCCGACCATGTCACAAGTTCAACAACCATCGTCTTCGCCACCTGCCCCTACCGCGACTTCTACATACGTCGTTCTACCTCCTGCTCGTGATCCCGGTGTCTTTTCCGGTCAGGATGGCGTTGACGTCGACAAATGGATAAACCGGTACGAACGGGTCAGCGCAAGCTATAGGTGGGACCCGACTCTTATGCTTGCCAATGTGCTTTTTTACCTCGATGGCCCACCGCGCGTGTGGTTCGAGACGCACGAAGCGGAGATTACGAGCTGGGACTCCTTTAAAGAAAAGATCCGTGACCTTTTTGGTGACACCATTGGGCGGCAGATCGCAGCGCGGAATCAACTAGCGGCCCGTGCGCAGACGTCGACGGAGTCATACGTCGCGTACATTCACGACGTCATTGCCCTATGCCGCCAGATTGACGAGCACATGAGTGAGTCGGAGAAAGTGGCTTATGTGCTGAAAGGCATAGCAGACGACGCATTTAATCTTCTAGTTTACAACAACGTTGCCACCGTCGACGCCATCATTAAAGAGTGCCGGCGGTTCGAAGAAGCCAAAAGCCGCCGTATCACTCAGCGATTCACCCGGCTGCCCAACACGGCCGCGACCTCATCGTGTGAAGCCGCCCGCCAGTCCCCCACGTATGACAACGTCACACGTATTGTTCGTCGGGAAATCGAAGCCGCCTGTCCGGCTCCTCT
This sequence comes from Rhipicephalus microplus, assembly GCF_013339725.1. Taxonomy (NCBI): domain Eukaryota; kingdom Metazoa; phylum Arthropoda; class Arachnida; order Ixodida; family Ixodidae; genus Rhipicephalus; species Rhipicephalus microplus. Next base: position 10,047,004 of record NC_051170.1, read on the forward strand.
TCAGCCACCCGTTTTCGCAACGCTCGCCTCTGACCAACAACAGCCGTCAGTGGCGTTAATACAAGCTGTGGTGAGGCAGGAGTTTGCGAACCTCGGACTTCCCTCAGCATGTCCCCTGACTCGCCCTGAAGTCCCGTCCTACTCCCGAGGACACGCTCGCCGTTCACCTCCAACAATGCCCTTCCGTAACCCTTCGGAATGGCGAACACCCGACGACCGACCTATTTGTTTTTCCTGCCACCAGCCTGGGCACGTTTCTCGCTATTGCCGCCGCCGTTGGTCAAACCAACCACGTCAGACTTTCTCTACCTCGGCGCTCATGCATCCGACGAGCCCTCGACGTTCAGACGCCACACCCTTCAATTTCTATTCGTCGTCATCTTACGAGCCTTCCACTGACGCCCCTTTGCCCGGTCGCCGTAGCTCTCGCTCCCCGTCGCCGCTACGTCGCCAATCCCGCTCTCCGCCACCTCGGCGCTTTTCTTCGCCGAGCTTCTCTGGACGACCGCAGCAGGAAAACTAGATATTGCAGCTTATAGAGGTGATGCTGCAATACCAATGACGACCGAAAATCCTCTACTGACGCTTCCCACGCACCATAGCCTGCTTGAAGTACAAGTCGACCATGTTCCTGTGACCGCCCTCATTGACACAGGTGCGCACCTGTCTATTATGAGCGCTTCTCTACGCTGCCGCTTACAAAAGATTATGACGCCATCTACGACGCAGGCAATACGTGTTGCCGATGGCGGTACTGTTCCAGTAATCGGAATGTGCACTGCTCGTGTCAGCATTGCCGGTCGTCCCGCCGTGGTCCTTTTTGCCGTGCTAGCCTGCTGCCCTCATGACCTCATACTTGGCCTTGATTTCCTTTCGGCACACTCGGCCTTAATTGATTGTTCGTCTGGTACCCTCAGCCTTGATCTACCAATCTTTGCCGACTACTCTGCAAAGCCCACCAGCCGCTTGAGCCCAACCACTTTCGTTCGCCTGCCACCTCGAGCCGTCACGTACGTGTCTTTGTCATCGACCCCTCCCGTTCCTGACGGTGATTATATCGTTACGCCAATTACTGACGTTCGGCTGACGCGCAGTGTTACTGTGCCCTATACCATCGCGACCATAGCGGATAACTGTGTGTTACTTCCGCTCCTTAACTTTGGTTTCACCCCTCAAGTGTTGCCCTGCCAGATGTCTCTAGCCGAGCTAACTGCCATAACAGAGGACGATGTCAGTGTTGTCGCTGTATCTGCTCCTGATCGAAGCGCAGTCTCACGGTCACCCAGCTCAGACGATGGTATGTTTCGAAACATGATTGGATCGGAGCTGTCGCCTCGCCAGGCGGACTCTCTCTGCCAAGTTTTGGCCTCATACAGTGACATTTTTGACACCGACGATCGTCCCTTGGGCCAGACTAAAATTGTCACTCACCGAATCAACACTGGTGACTCTGCGCCCATTCACCGTCGGCCGTACCGCGTGTCAGCATCTGAGCGAGAAGTGATTCAGAAAGAAGTGGCCAAAATGCTTACGAAAAACGTAATCGAACCATCAACGAGCCCTTGGGCATCTCCCGTGGTATTAGTAAAAAAGAAAAACGGCTCATGGCGTTTTTGCGTTGATTATCGCCACCTCAACAAAATTACCAAAAAAGACGTGTACCCTCTACCACGCATTGACGATGCCCTTGATTGCCTCCATGGCGCCACCTTCTTTTCATCTCTCGACCTCCGATCTGGCTACTGGCAAATTGCCGTATATGACATGGACCGAGAAAAGACCGCCTTCGTTACCCCTGACGGCCTTTACCAATTCAAGGTCATGCCGTTCGGGCTCTGCAACGCTCCAGCGACCTTCGAGAGAATGATGGACACGCTCCTACAAGGATTTAAATGGTCGACATGTTTGTGTTACCTGGACGACGTGATCATTTTCTCACCTACCTTTGCAACCCACCTTGAACGCCTTTCGACCATTCTATCCATATTTCGACGGGCCGGCCTGCAGCTCAATTCCTCCAAGTGCCACTTCGGTCTTCGTCAGATTACCGTATTGGGTCACCTTGTTGACGCTGCCGGCGTACGGCCAGACCCGGCGAAAGTACGCGCTGTAACAAACTTCCCAGTCCCACGCTCTGTCCATGATGTTCGCAGTTTTGTGGGCCTCTGCTCCTACTTTCGCCGGTTCGTGAAAAACTTTGCGGCACTCGCACAGCCACTCACCGACCTTTTCAAACAAGACGTCCCATTTTCTTGGGGCCCTCCTCAAGCTGACGCCTTCTCTCAGCTAATCACCGCTCTAACGACACCTCCTATTCTTGCACATTTCGACCCCGATGCTCCCACAGAAGTGCGAACAGACGCGAGTGGTCACGGAATTGGTGCAGTTTTGGCGCAAACTCAGCGGGGCAACGACCGTGTAATCGCGTACGCGAGCCGTCTGCTTTCCAAGTCTGAACGCAATTATTATATAACAGAACGGGAATGTCTCGCTCTTGTTTGGGCGGTTTCGAAATTCCGTCCTTACTTGTATGGCCGCCGTTTCCGTGTCATCACAGATCACCACGCGCTGTGTTGGCTTTCTTCTCTAAAGGACCCCACTGGACGACTTGGTCGTTGGGCATTACGCCTACAGGAGTATTCCTACTCGGTTGCTTATAAGTCTGGACGTCTCCATCTGGACACCGATTGCTTATCCCGCTACCCTGTTGATCAGCCCGACGAACCAGACATCGAGCCTAGCCTTAGCGTCATGTCAATGTCCCAGTTTCTTCAGATTGGTGATGAACAACGTCGTGATGCTTCTCTGCGACAACTTATTGACCGTCTCGAATCTGCTCCGAACGACACGTCACTTCGCATGTACGTCCTCCTGAATGGCACGCTGTACAGTCGTAGCCTCCAGCCAGATGGCCCCGAGCTCCTTCTTGTCGTGCCGAAAAATTTGCGTTCAACCGTGCTGCACGAGCTTCACGATGAACCAACTGCTGGTCATCTGGGTGTATCTCGGACGTACGACCGCGTGCGTCGCCGCTTCTTTTGGCGCGGTCTCGCCCGGTCCGTTCGCCGTTACGTGTCCTCCTGCGATAAATGCCAACGTAGGAAGCGACCTACTGTGCCCCCGGCTGGACTTCTTCAACCGATCTCCATCCCAACCGAACCTTTCTTCCGTGTTGGTATAGATCTTCTCGGTCCTTTTCCCCGAGTCGAAATCGGGCAACAAGTGGGTCGCTGTTGCTATAGACTACGCGACTAGGTATGCCATCACTCGAGCGCTCCCCACCAGCACCGCTACTGACGTTGCGGACTTTTTGCTCCACGACGTCATCCTACAGCATGGCGCTCCTCGCCAATTACTCACAGATCGTGGCCGCGCATTTTTGTCCCGTGTGATCGACGATCTTCTGTGCTCTTCCTCGACGCACCACAAGCTGACCACTTCCTACCATCCCCAAACAAATGGCCTTACCGAACGGCTAAATCGGACCCTAGCGGACATGCTCGCGATGTATGTGTCCTCCGACCACCATGACTGGGACCTGGCGCTACCTCACGTGACCTTCGCGCACAATTCTTCGCGCCACGACACCACTGGTTATTCACCCTTTTATTTGCTTTATGGCCGTGATCCGACGTTACCACTCGACACCTTACTTCCAACCACTACAACGCCGTCAACCGAATATGCACGCGACGCTATTGCTCGTGCCGACCACGCACGTCAGATCGCCCGCTCTAGACTTTCGGCTTCGCAAGCCACCCAGAAAGCCATCTACGACAGCCGGCATGCTGACGTTCACTTCTCACCCGGTTCTCTTGTTCTCCTGTGGTGCCCAGTTCGTCGAGTTGGCTTATCAGAGAAGTTATTGTCTCGCTACGTGGGTCCTTACCGTATCATCCGCCAGGTAACCGACGTCACCTGAGACCACAAGCCTGCCTGCAACCACACCCAGTGATGTGCACGTCAGCAGGCTAAAACCTTACCACCTGCCTACTGAAGACCGTAGTTAATGTGCACCGAGACGGCGCTTTTACCACCGGGGGGTAGTGCTACGTAGCTGACGTATCAGCGGTGAAAAGACGACAACGAGGAAGTGGTCTGTCGGTTGTGCGTGCTGCTTCCATCTTAGTCGACGCCATACGCATCATTTTGAATATAGATTTTAAATAGACACACCTCGTGTCATTTTTACGTAACAATATTTTCCCACACAGCAACAACAGCCTTTTCAGCTATTATTCAATGTAGTACAAAAGACACAGAAAAGGAGAACATAAACACAGTGCTATCAACTGAATTTATTTGAAGAACATACACACATAGTATATGTAATAAACTAGACACTTGACTGGAATATAAATAGTTAGCACTGTGTTAGTCCTCTCCTTTTTTGCGTCTTTTGCGCTATGTTTATTAATAGAATATTACCAACTCGCCCAGCAAGACACCCTTGATTCCGACTTTCCAGCTATGTAGCCATCCCAACTAATCCTTGAAAGATACTGCTGCTACCCACCAGCCACGAATCTAGGCATATTGCAAATTTTGTTACATTCTAAGGTACAAAAAGTACTAAAGTGAGTCATTGCCAGTGTGCTGAGCAACAGTGACCAGTCATGACAGGCATAAGACTGGTAATAGTTTTCAAAAATTTAGAAATTGTTTTATACTCTTTAAAGTATTTGTTGTTTGTGCTCTTGAGGCTGTCAGCTGGTCATGTAAAACAGATTAACACTTGTTTATGTTATGTAAAACTTGTGACAAAAGACTCGCAATACTTGTTGATGTCATCACCTGGGCTAATTCTGTCATCTGTTAAGGTTTTCTTATTCACGCACGAGTTGCATGTAATCCCTTATTCATGCTTATTTTTTTACACTCCTATGGCCCTTGTAATGCTGCGCATTTTTTTTTATTTTGGTGTAATTTTAAGTTTAGATGTGACAGGCCCCTTGTCAGGCTTTATTGCCTTTTTGGCAGTTCCCCAGGTAACTCGGACACTGTTTTTGCCTGAAATAAACTTCAATTAGATAAAAAATCATAACCTGCTCACCTCACGCACATGTATGCCTACACAAAACAAATGTGGAGTAGGACTCACGTGGGGCAACAAGTGCAGAAGGGCATCGCCCGTTAGGCTCCCGACAGCAAGCCCCACCAGGAACTGGATGAGCGTTTGGTAGAAGACTTTCTGCATAAGTGGCACTATGGCCACACTCAGCAGGCCTGTCAGACTGATGCCGAGCACGCCCAGGAAGGCGTACATCCACACTAGTGGGCGGGAGAGAAGCACAGGGCCCTTGAGACAGGAGGGCACTCAAAATACACTTACCTCAGTTTAAGTACATACAGTAATTGTAAGTAGGTATTTGAACTAATGCAGGTTAGTTTCCATTATAGCGAATCTGTAATAGAAACTAACCTGTGCCGCCACTGCCATCGCAGTAGTAGTAGAAGTCACGCAGGTCCCGCGACCAGGGGACAGTGGATATAATATTGTAAGCGTGTGAATGTTCAAAATTTCGAATGTTTTTTTAAATAGCGTTTGCTATTCTATTCGCATTCGAATTTTGCTATTCAAACTTTCCGAAGACAAGTGCTATCAACATCCGATCGACAATGATCCCTACACAATTTCAACATGCTTCGCCCCACGACATTCCAGTATTGCAGCAAAGCAGCCTTTCAGACTCTGCTAGAATCTTAATGTATTGACTCTAGAAAATCATGTAGTACATAAATACATCGCGGCCACTGCATTGCCTCATTCTTGATAAAAAAAAACTATGAAAGACCAAAAGCCAGCACTTCATCAGCCCAGCAAAAAGGAACACTTTCATAATGCTATCCCACAGTACGTAATATACTTGGGAATCCACACCAACTTCTTTTCTGCAATTTCACCATGAAGCATGATTCACATTCACACTTCATTATTCGGATTTGCCTCACGCCCGAAATTTAGCTATTTGCACAGTTCTAGATATGAAGCGAAATATTAATGACAATGCTCAAAGTGGTGAAGGTGATCACGACAACTTTTGGTATGAAACGCCGAGAAATCAATCTGAACATTCATTCACTACATTAAGTAGACTTAAATGAAGAATTGTAATAAACCTAGGCAAGGCACCAGGGAGTTCGAAAGGGTCCCGTAGATAACAGGGAGTGCACACTTGAAACGATTTTGGTTGCATCTGTCACGAGAGGCGTTTGCCGACACTCCATTGTCTGAAGCCAGGAGGTCATGTTATCTCATTGTCACAAACGACTCCAATTTTCGGATCATCCGCAGGCCCCATCTTCCAAGGAAGGGCGCTTTTGTGTTGGGAGAACGGCATCCGGCGACTATAACGGCACAGCGTGGCGCCGGCTCGTCTTCCCTGCACCTGTACTGAAAGGGGCACTGGCGGTCTAAAAAAGGAAAATTACCCCCAGATGGGACGGGAGCACGTGTATGCCCCTGAAGAGGTTTGAACTGCATCAGAATAGGCAGTTGACATACAGCCAGCAAGAAGTGCGGTCGTCGGTGTCGCGGGTCTCGCGTAGGCGGCGAGCATGGAGTGACCCGTGCAACTTATTGAGACGGCTGCAATTCCGGCCCCCCTCGTCGTCTACCAAGTCCGCGAGATCTTCAGCGACACCCCGTCAACTCCCCTACGTGCACCAAGAGCTGGCCTGGTCCGTATGGAACTTTTTATTGTGACCTTTTTTTTTAAACTGTTAATTGATCATAACCAGCCCCTTTTTTTTAAATATGTGTAGTTGTGTGCGCTGCGTCGCACGTTGAAATTCAAAAGTGCCACCATGATCATTCTGTAATTATTTCCTTGTATCTCCTTTGATTAATGTCGTTAGTTTAACATTCCGCGTATTTGTCTTTAGTCTGTATCTTTTGTAGTGTTTTTTTAGCATATTTTATTATATAGCTGTTCTTTCCATCGCGCGTCTCAGTTTTCCTCCTCTGCTATTTTTGTTAACTCCTGCCTTTGCCCTTGTTTTAATTAAATGCTCGTTTGTGTGTAATCAAATCTCCGTGTCTGCTCTATGAGTGCGTCGATCAGGCTCAGTCATCACCACACGTGCAACCCCGCACGGGTCGACCGACCCGCAAATAAATTTGAAATGTGCCACTTCGAGGCCTTTCAGGCGTCGCAGGCCGAAGCGTAAAGTGGAAGCCTGCGAGTCTGCCGCACGTCGATGTTGGATCGGCGGGGCCTCACCCGAAGTGTGTGACACTCATCCTGCAGCTTAGAAGACAATATTTCAAATCTAGCGCCACATTAGCAACACCACGTGATCTTACTAGCTGGTCACATACACTGGCGCGCTTACAGTTTTGCTGGCCAACAGTTTTCATGGTGTGGAAAAAATTTTTGTTATGTGTGCTATACACTCTAAGAATTGCAATATTATTAATTCATACCACTGGAACCAACCTTAGAATATCAACACTGTTTTAGTTTCATTAATGTGTCAAAGGCGTAAAAGCCTGAAAGAAGCTGAAACACGAATATATTTTCAATAATGGGAAAACTCGTTAATTATGAAAAAAATGCCACTAAAATTCCAAAGGGTGTTCAAACAATCGCCCCATTGTTTTGTACGATGAAAATATGCAAACTATGAATTAAAGAGCATGGCTACTTTTTAGCATTGTTTCAAAGTAGTTTCCATTCAGTTGAAGGCAAATTTGCAAGTGCATGATTAACCTTACCTTAGCCCCCCTTGATATAGGGAACCCTGTGGACACCTATGCACAAACACTATTAGTGAATGACAAACATGCATTGGGGAACCTGATGATCACTAAATACTATATTTGCCAAAATAAGCAAAAAAAAAAATGCAACAAGCGACTCGGCAAAAAAGAAAAGCCAAAGTCCGCTCATTATAAGTGGAACTGCAACTCTGCGATTTCGCAGCAATCATTAGGAAAACTTCTCGTTTTGTTCAGAAGCAGAATGCTTCTCAGCCCAGCAGGGCTTACCTTTGAAGTCCACCGTTGTCTCTTCTTCACCGTCACTATGATGGTGGATGTGCCGGTTTAACTGTGGCTCGGAACAATGTTTCTCATCCAGCTGATAGACGAGCGCCGGACATAGCTGCTGGAAGTCCTTCAGGTTTATGACACTCGCCTCAGGACTTGTGTCTACAGTGTGCAGAATTTCTGTCGCTGTGAGGCACTGCAACGGAAAATCATTGGAATAAAAAGTCAAGAGTTAATGTTGAGGCTCTGTGCATGCCCCAAAAGAGTAAGTATACTCGAGGGCAACTTTTCTTGGCAGTGCTGTGCACGCTACAGGACTGGCACACGTGCGTGCTAGTACCAAACATAAATATAGAAGCCAATTTTATTGATACTGTTTTCGTTTCCCAGGCTTAATTGACAGTACTGCTTTAATTATCACGAGATTAATAAAACAGCTACAGGAAGTCGTAGATGAAGTTATTGTTTACTGTATAAAATACATACCTTCATTTGCATTTTTTTGACACCGCCACATTTTCTGCGTGCCTGTCCTACTTAGTAAACATGGCATCCCTAGTGTTTTGGTTCGCGTTTGTAAACATCTATAAAACTAGCTGTTTAGGTATTTTAAGAAAAAGTTATTTGAAATGATATGCTGAAATATACATTGAACAATCGAAATGTCTTTGTCCCATTCAAATTTGTCCTGTATATGCTTTTTTTAACAGACAAACACTGCAAGCAGGCAAAACCAAAACTGTAATTGAAATCCGCTGCGAGCTACTCTGCAACTAGCAGAATAAGGTGAATGTGCAAAAAGCCCCACCTCCGTAACCTCCACTCCATTTCAAAGATGAGTTCAAAATTGAATTTTGTTACATATCCATATAAATTATGAAAAGATCACATTATCGGCATTGAAATATTATTATGTACATTGTGAATTCGGTGTGTACATAACCAAGTTAGTAGCATGCAGAACAAGCTTTACAACATTCCCCCCGTGTACCCTTTATGAATTTGTGGCATTGTAATTGTGGGGATATATTGCCACACATGCACCAAGTGCGAATGCACCTCTGCCCAGATGTGCTTTGAGATTACTCAGCGTTGAGCTGTTGCCAAACCCAGACACATTTTTCAGATGAAACATGCCTATTGAGATACAATTTTTTTTTTTCAAAAGAGGCAAAGCAAACAGTGGGCCAACCTTTTCAAATGAGACTTCTGCTGTCCTTGTGGTGGCTGAAACCTTTGGCACACTGGGAGCTTCTGTTCTATTAGAGGAGTCAACTGCCTCTGTGTGATCTAGAAAAAAAAAATCAAAATCAAGTTGTCCCCTTTCTTGATGGAAAGTCTTCAAAAAAACCTTTTGAAATATTTGTGGGATAAATGCATTCTGACAAACCTGACAATGCATCTATACACTAGTTTTAAGGATGACATCAAAACATTTTCGTCCAACAGGGCAACATTATATGGAAGTTTTTTCCCTCAATATACATAGCTGGCCCACAAAGAACCAGGTCTTTGTAATCACTAGTGTCAGTGACTAGATTCTACATTTGATAAGACATTCACAAGTTCAAGAGTGAAAAAAAAGTTTTGCTTAACAAGGCACCCTATTCCTTTGTATTCATTCACTTTGAACTGGCTAACACTCCTAGGATTATACAAACAAATGCGTAATAAAGTGGATGGGAAGATAACTGTTGCTGCAGCTCAATTGGTAGAGCGTTGGATGTGTTAGAAGGTTGTAGGCTCGGTCCCTACCTCTGGCTAATTCATCGTTCATTTTAATTCTTTTCCATTTAAGTCCAACTAACTGTAACCACCAACATACAAGTAATGTCTCCCATACATTCCTTAGCTTGATTGTTAGCTGGTTTATTAGGGTTTCTAGAGTAAGTGCACTGGACATTTGAGCTTCATTTCTGCTTCAAGGTAGATGGTGCGAATCTTGGTGAAACTTGTCATTTAAGGGGCGAAGCTCCTCTTAGTCTAACCTTGTCCTGCATCAGGCGCAACCGGCTATATCATACTAACAGATGAACAAACAGAGGGACGGACAGACAGACGCTTTGCCCCACTAATCAGCATTCACTCCACAAATATGCAGCGAGTTTTTGTTTGTGCAGCGTTATTCTGCACTTTTTACCTTGTCATATTACTCCTAGGATGACCACCAACAAACAACGCTGAATAAAGCATTATAAAGGATGCCGTCCTGCACTACACACAAGCGTGTTATGCTTACCCTGACTAGAGAGGTCCCTCTGCACCCTCGCATGACGATCTCCCTCAGATGCATGCATGTGATCCGAACTGTCCCTACCATGTCCGTGGTCGTGGTGGTCATGGTGATCGTCCACAACAGCGGTAGCACCCACCCCGTCAACATGCACGTGGTGAGCATGATGATTCACAAATCCGACGTTTGCACCTTGAGGACGGTGCGCTGACAGGTCGTGATCTCGGATGGTGATGTGTGCCAGGCCGAGGTTTTCAAGAAGATGCTCAAAGCCCTCGAAGGTCATCTTGCCGTCGTGCCCGTACTTGTCAAACAGCTTGCGGAGGAAGTACTCGTGATCTCTGAACCGCTCAGGTGTCTCTTTCGCCTCCAGCGATGGTACCGCACTCAGTACGCACAGGAATATATGACACCAGAAACACATGGCTCGGTAGCACTGTCCCACACACAGGCAATGGAGAAGAGAAAACAAAATAAAGTTGGCACATAAGCAATACGTTATCAAGGAAGGAGCTACACAATACAGATGTGCACAAGAAGAGCATAATGATGGGTGCATACTATCTACTGGGTTTCATTTAGAAGAACATCCATACGTATACTATGAAGTTGGCAAAATTCATCTTCTATTCACAAACTTGAAACCTGCTTTCATTCTGATGCAATTCGGACACGTTATCATGGACGATTATTTCATTGTTCGTTATGAAAGAAGCCTCGGCACGCTCCCATGCCAAATGGTTAAGATTGCGTCTCAATTTTTTTTTTTCTTGCCAGCAAAGGCCAGCACGGATACCCCCAAATACTTAACAGACATGCACTGCACTGCTGGGGCAAGCTAGACCTTTGTCAAATCTTCATTAAAAGCACGTTTTTGCCTCAGTTCACACACACACACATGCACACACACACATATATATAGGCTCATCGTACTGGTGTAAAATGTTCCACAAGTCTGAGGAATACCATTCTTGGCACACACCCAAGAAACCAAATGGTGTGGCACTTTTAAGCAGTGTTGAAGAACTCTCTGGTGTTCGTTCTCATTTAGGACAGGAATCACTGAATGTAATACGTAGTGTGTATGAACCGAGAAAAAAGCTTGACCTGCATCTATCATCTGCTCATATTGGTTAAGTACAGCGCAATAGCAGGCGCAGCAGTTGCCAAATACATCAATATATAGAAAGCTCGACTGACTGTACCGACACGGCCATGACATTGGTCACCGACTTTTCCAGCTACGAAATTCTTTAGTGTGCCTACATTTCATAATAGAGTATTGGCCTTTTTTGGCATTCATGTTCATGTTTAATATGCACGTTAAAATATACAGACAAAAAAAGTTTACTAGAAAAAATGAAAAATTAAGGGTCAATAGGCAGTCTTTGCCTGCTTTTTTACCATCTAGATACAGGTCATGCTAGCATGTGCTTGGCTGGGAAACTTTTTCATGTGGAATGCAAATGCATGATATCAAGTCTTGACATTTCTCTGTCACCGAACAAATATACCTCACAAATAATAAGGCACTGTTTTCCTTTCCCTTCAATAGCCTTGCACTAGAATGCTCCCTTTTTAGTCCTCTGCTCTGTAACGAAAAGGGAGCTGTGAAATGTAAATTTGTGGAAGAGAGAGCAACTGGAAAGCTTTCAGAAGCAGATACTAGTACGAAACAGTGAATTAAAAACCTCGCTTATATACCCATCCACGTTTATTGCCTACTAGCACTGAAAGATTTCAAACAGTAATAAATCTTTTCACATAAGGGTTAAGGTTTGATAGCATGTGTTTAAATATCCAAAACTTGACAACAATCTAGCCTTACATTTTCCGTTATTTCAAGCGTGTAAATTACGCATAGGAAGCCCGTATGCTTCAAAGACATACTGATTGTAAGCAATAATGCTAGAGATTCTGGCTTACAAAACAATGTTGCAAACTTACATGAGTACTTCTGTGATGCCTTGACTTGAGAACCTTTATTAGCCTTTGTTTCTTTGCCTAAAACAAGAAAGTGTAAGCAAAATAAATGCATGTAGCATTAGACCTCTGCTGCAAAACGATGTGCTGCATCCTAACCGTTTTGCCGACACGATTGCAAACGTAGATGTACTAAAGCCCACTGTGGGTACTCTGATGTGTTTAGTGTTCTTCCAGTAGGCCCGCCCTTTATGCTGCTTTACGCAGTTATATCCCGAGCATTTTTTCATACAAGGTGCATGTGAAATTGTCAACCACAGACCAACGTATGTTTCCTCTATCAAGGCGATTCAATTCCGGGTTTACCGTTTGGCCCCTTCAGATAATGCTCAAGGTGCAAGACGTGCTTTGAAACTTAAAGGAGTAGGTCGGCACCTGAAGAGAATATGCCCAGGTGAACGTTACAAGAAGCAGAGATGGCACCACCTTGACAAAGAGAATGAAAGGCTTCTGTGATGGACAAAAAGGCTGTGCATCCATCCGGTGGAGTTTTTAAGCTTAGATATCATCGTAAGTTTCATCAGCAGCAAGGGGTCGATGCCTTGCGCTTATGTGTGGATGGTGTCTCATTCCGGTGTGAATTGGCATAGCAGATATTAAAAAGATGTCTGTGTTCCTGTATGCATGTAACAAGAATACATGTTTTCTACAACTGTTATTCATAAATTGCCTATTGTGTTATCACAGTATTCCATTATAACAGTGCCATCTTGGAATGTTAAAAACGACAAAGGTAGACATTGTTAGATTTTAGCGCAGAGGATGATTTCCTCATGCTCTGCTGACATACGCTCCTTCAACAGTGGTGGCATCTGTACACACATGCCTGCCTACAATGGCTAAAAAATAGTGAAAAGCAATATGAAGCAGTAAGGCAAAGAGGTAGACTTACCAGCCCACTGGCAGGTGCATGCCCCGGTCGTCTTTGTTGGCACAGTCCAGCCAGTAGACAGGCCTGCTGGCACTGATTGGCCACCAGTTGGTGAAGGTCCTCTAGGCTGAACACCCGCATCTTCACGACTCTGCACAAAAACCAACAGGACTTGATCACAACACAGGAGACTTGCTACAAATAGATCAAAGCTGGCCCCTGCGTGAGAGTTAGCAAAACCATATGGAAAAAAAGTGTTGCATCTCAATTCTCCATATTTTGGTTCGTTAGGGTCACAACAAAAAAATTTAAAAAATATAGCATTAGCAAATTACTCAAACAAAATGCCAAAAGCACCACTTGTACCATGGGTAGTTCCTTGATAAGCTGGAAAATCTGCAAAAGGAAAATGTAGGTGGCGTCGCACATCACGACCCTGAACCAACTCGCAGTGATGTCACCATGTCATAAATTTTGATAGTGTGTGCTTCAGCCAATGCCATTCTCAATCCGAAAGATGAAGTATATTGTCTTCTAAAAGGGCCTGGGATGCTAACCGGTCGCGGTCCATTGTTAGGCTGCTATATACAGCCATCAAAAATGCCAACACACTGGAAATCAGATGTCTAGAACAGCGGCTAATTATTTAGCCACAGTTCGCATGCCAGTTGTTTTGCTTGAAGTATGTATGTATGTATGTATGTATGTATGTATGTATGTATGTATGTTGCAGTATTGCAGTTGAAGAGCTCTATCACATATTTTGATGGTTTTTTTTTTTTTTTGAATTCCAGAGGAAATGCCCCATACAGCATGTACGTTATATAAAAAAAATATCGGTCATCTTGAAATGCCCCCTGAAAAGTAATGAAATGCCCTCAGCCCTGCAGTGAATACTAAAAATTAAAATACTGCATACCTATCAGTTAATTAACTTAAGCACGATATAAGAAGTACCCCGACAAGCAAAACACGACAGATGACTACATGTCAGTTTAATTCAGCAGCAGTAAACCAATTTCTTTTGCTTTAAATTCTCGTTCAAGTCTAGTGAAGAATCCTGCATATCAGAAAGGGAGATCACATACACACGCAGCGCATATTTAATACACACGCACGCGCGAGGCGTAATGACTCCGAATCCCCTTCCCCCCCTTTCCCATTTACGCTATAACAGCGGCCGGACGTGCAAAAATGGAATGAAGGAGAGAGCTACAAAAATAAGCGGTGGTGGGTCGGCGAGGGTAGGGGCGACGCACGGCGCTAGCCGAGCCGCATAAAGTGGGCGTACAGCTAATAAAGAAAAGAAGCGAAAGAACAAGAAGAAATGAAAAGCAACGGGAGCGAAAAGTTGGCAGTGGCTGTCAACTCGGGCCGGGACCGCGGGGATGCCGTGCGTTCGCAGTACATACGTAGGGTAGCCTGCAGACGTCCCGCACTTGGTGACCGTGTGCAGCAGCAGCCAAGAAGTTAGCGTGCGTCTGGGCGCGAACGCGGTACGAGCCGCGGTCTTGTCCACCTGTTCGTCCAATAGGGGGCGGCTCTCGCCGAAAAGGGCGGCGTTGCACGTGACGCGCCGTCCAAGACCTCCTCCGGACGCTCGGGGACGCGTACTGTTTCACGCACGCACGTCGTCGTCGGGAAAAGGAACGCGGGTCTTCTTTTTTGTCCGGCAAGAAGAGACGGACAGGAAGGAGGCGTCTTCTTCGCGCCAAGTCGACGCGACGTCACGACGGCACCGGCGGGCGCTTTGGAGGGCCAGGCGACACCGCGAACGCGCAGGGCGATTCGATCCCAGGATAGAAAAACGACGCTGGCGGCTTAGACGCCGGCGGCACACCGCTCGGCCTGGCCCGTCTGGAGCAGCGGAAGCCTGCCACGGCTGCGCTGGCCTACATATATGCGATGCGAATCGAACGCGCTTCGCGAGACCGCGCGTCACCCTTACACAGAGCGCTCGTAGACCAGCCGCTTTCGGTCGCTGAGGGAATATTCATTTCACGCGGGCTGGCTGCACATCTTTTGCGCGCGCTAAGGATGGATGGATGGATGGATGCATTGGCAGGGAGCAGCCTTGGAACGACGGGCCTTGCGCAAGAGCAGGTTGTCACATTTTTTTTTTCTTCGCTACGGAGAATTTCGATACATTGCGAAATCCGCAGAAGCCGCGAATACGAGCGTCCTCGGCTGCGCGCGCAACATAAATTTCCGTTCGCAGAAAGCACCAAGGGCGGCGCGCGTCTGCCGTGACCGTTCTTTCGTGTTTAAAAGACGAAAGGCGTGCCGCGATTCGCGTTCAAGTACGGGAAAGGAACATCAAACACCTCACCGTTAGATTATTATTTTTTTATTTTTTTTATTTACAGGTACCTTACAGGCCCTTGGTTAGAGCATTGAGTAAGCGGGGCTAACAAAGACATGTACAACAAGTAAAAGGGCGAAAGGCGCCAAAACGTAAGCTCGAGACACGAGTAACAAATAAACAAGAAATAAGCAAGTATAAATTGACATCATACATCGTTACCAAAAAACTAGAAAGATGCAGTTCATGGCAGGCAGCAGTTAGGAAGTGTACAATACGTGTAAGTTAAATTGGCACAGTTTGTGGTATAATACACTGGGAAAATCATGAAAGCGCTTGCAGGAAGTGTGAACAGTTCGTCCTAAGCAAACAAAACAAATAAAGCACAAAAAATATCTGCACACAGTTTGAATTATTCTTTCAACACCATTTGCCCGCTCATTTTTTTCGGATGTAGTAAGCTTTAGAACCACAAAGCGAAAATTGAATGCACAGTCGTGTTTAATCTGCGATAGTTGTTAATTATCTACCGATGTGGCGCACTGAATTACAGGAGGTATTTCCGCTTGAGCATTCAGTGTTATGAACGCTACAGCGCTTGTCTACAGCGTTTAGCCGCAACGGAGTTGAATATGTAACCTCTCGGTGTTCCCTCTCACATTCCTTACGACAGTATGCCTGTTGTATCATTCGGACAGTTGTGGTTCTACGAAAGTCCATAGATACAATATATATATATCAATATATATATATATATATATATATATATATATATATATATATATATATATATATATATATATATATATATATATATATATATATATATATATATATAGGGAAATGCTGAGCGCCGCAATTTTTTGCGGTACGTCGTCATTTTCTTCTCTGCGACCATGCACATCTGCCAACTGCGTTCTCTTCATCGGGCCGATTTCTCGAACATGCAGCTCCAAAGTTCCGAGTTTCGATCATTAAAGAAAAGACAAAGAAAGCAGTAAACACATAATAAAATATTAAGCGAAATAAGACAGAGAGAAGCAACAGGCGTAGGCCGTAACTACATTTCGATCGAAACGAGTCGCCGTCCCTTCCGCGAGTCGAAAGGATTAGAACTTAAAGGTCACGAACAAGAGGTCCGGCTATGCGAAGTTTGACGCAGCAAATCGCATACATTCTCGTCCTGCTGTATTCCACTGCAAGACGGAGGCCTCTACCGAAGATTGCGTTCATCCTAGAGCGGTTTCGTTTTATCCCTACGAAGTTATGAGTGGTTCTTAATAAAGAGAGAAAGGAAGAGAAAAGTGAGCCCCATTATTGTCTGCTTCAGTGAGCGACACCGCCACAGGGCTCACAAGGGATGGGGGTGAGGAGGGATATAAAAGTTAGGAGTAAAGGTATAGAAAAGAGGAAGAAGAAGCAACAACAAACTGAGGGGATAGGAGAGACAGGAAAGATGCAAGCACGGTCACTGGAGTCCGAGGACGGGGTACACTTGCGAGAGATGTTGTCGACGTCTGTAGATGGCGTAGAGCAGGTCCAGTAAGTCAGAGCTTCACTGTCGTCGAAAGCCGTCGGCGGCAGGAGGTGGCGTAGGGCGAGCCCAGTCGGCCAGAGCTACGGTGACGCCGAAGGTCGCAAGCGCGCGGGCGCACAACCGGTCGGCACGAAATCCAGCGAGCGAGTCTGAACCTACGAAGTTAATTTCGTCACTGCATACAACTCTCTGGCTTCCTCGATTGCGTTTCCGCTGCCTCGATAGCCA
This sequence comes from Rhipicephalus microplus, assembly GCF_013339725.1. NCBI lineage: Eukaryota > Metazoa > Arthropoda > Arachnida > Ixodida > Ixodidae > Rhipicephalus > Rhipicephalus microplus. The sequence goes on from NC_051170.1 coordinate 10,064,148, forward strand.
TTCTGTTGCTCTCACTGCCCACAATTTATCTGTCCTACGCATTAATTTACGTGGCACACCCACGTCAATTTCTTTCGCTTGACGTCAGCTACAATACTGCAGCCTACGCTTGTAGGATCCCTGACCCTCTCTACCGTTATCCGACATATTAATGTTCTTTCTACTGTTTCACATCCCACTACACACCTCGTGGTACTTAAATTATTCTCGAGTTGCTTCACCTTTCAGTTCCATCTGTTAGAAGTGGCAGTGTGCAGGGATTGTACCCTTTTTGCTTTAATGGGAGCTTGTCTGTTTCTCTTCTGCTAACCTTTTTTTTTATTTCCCCCTTCCCCACCGTGCTCCCTACTAGGCTGCGTCATTTCCTTAACTAACTGCTACTAGTGAACTTACACACGACATTTTATATTCAGCACATTTGTCCCCACAGTTCGCGCACAGGTCGGCTCAAGCCCTTGCCTTCGCCCCGCCGCGGTGGTCTAGTGGCTAAGGTGCTCGGCAGCTGACCCACAGGTCGCGGGTTCGAATCCCGGCTGCGGCGGCTGCATTTCCGATGGAGGCGGAAATGTTGTAGGCCCGTGTGCTCAGATTTGGGTGCACGTTAAAGAACCCCAGGCGGTCGAAATTTCCGGAGCCCTCCACTACTGCTGTCTCTCATAATCAATATGGTGGTTTTGGGACGTTAAACCATACATATCAATCAAGCCCTTGCCTTCGGCATGGCTTACGATGGCTGCAAGTGTGACGCGAAACATCACTGATTTCGAACTTCGTGCGTTATTCTAAACTTGCAACCGAAATTCGAAAACGCTGCTTGACCAATTTTATAGAGAAATGAAACGACAATGGAACACGACGTACATTTAATAGAGAGATGAAACAATCGAACACGGCGCGCAATAAACGACTGGGAGAGGAGACAAACAACAAAGATTACCGCAGCCATGTTAAATAAAGCGAACGCGCAAACAAATGACGTAACCGAGGTCGTATATACTACACAACTGCTAGCGGCCGTGCTCCGTCCCGCAAAACGAGAGAAAAAACAAGCGAGAAACAAACACGGCGCGAAAAAGTGAGTTGCGGCTAAACATACACGGTCACGATTCGCGCGTGCAAAACAAAAACGGCGAGGTCACATTGGGTGCTGTATAATTAACAGCACAGGAAAAACGTGCACAAGCGCACGCACGCACGGCGGTAGGTACTACGACACGAGCGAAAAACGTGACGACCAAGTTGCCCCTGTAGGCGCGGCTTTTCTGGAAGGCAGCCTTGAACTGTGGCGCAGACGACACGAAAAAAGAAGGGCAAGGGTCACTATAGACATGACTGCACACGAGAGAGAGGGGTGTGTGAGTAGTCACCTGAAACGTGGGAGGCACAAAATCTGTCCCATACATCGAGCTAATAGGGAGCCCAAACGCTGCAACCCCCCCCCCCCCCCTTCAAAAAAAAAAAAAACACCTACGTACGCTTATGCTCTACAGGTACTTGGAAACGCGCTCAGTGAACTCGACTAAATCAAAACGGCACGTCATCTACTTTAGAAAAAGGTGCACAGTGACGCACTGCAGTATATCATACGAGCCGTGGTTGAAATTTATCTTCTGACGCATATGGCCAGCCTACAAGCCAACGCTCCGACGCATTTGTCGTTCGAGGCCGCGCGACTTAGGACACACAAAGGTGAAGCGCTCTAGACTACCGAGAATGCCGGCGCAAGAGAGCAAACCTTGAGAAGTTCAGCAGCGGGGAAGAATAAGTGAAACTCGTTTTCGTGAAGCCCGGCGCCCACCCAGCATGCCACCATCGGTCGGAGTGAAAGAAATGGCGCCAATGGCAAACAGGGTGGGGGGAGAGGGGGCATTCATTTTCATGTCGAGAGGCAACGCTACAGGAGGCTGCAAGGCCCTGGAACTTAGAAGTGTGGCAGCTTGGGCTAGTTGGTATGGCATGATGATAGTTATAGCGCGAGAGCAAAACGACGACACTTGTCTCTGTGTCGGTCGTCGTTTTCTTCTCGCGCTATAACTATCGTCATGCCCTGGAACAGTTGGTTGAAGCACAAAGTTTGACGACGGTGACTGCGGGGAACGCCTTCTGTAGTAATTAAACGCACCGCCTTTCGAGATTTTTAATGACGCCGTCATGACGTCATGATCACAATGATAACTACGATATATAACCCTGTATACTACTTTCCGATCGTGCACATGCTAAGTCAACAAATATGAACTTCAGCAAAACATTTCGTTACTTTTAACACAGCACGAGGCTAGTGCATGGTAAGAAATAGCGAAACCTGTTTATCGTCTTAATATGTACTACATGACACTATGTCGTCAAGAGCAGCAAGCTTTACAGGATGAACTCGGGCCTTCTTCAATGGTATAAACTTTAAAAAGTCACGTCTATGGCACAGCATGGTAACTGCAGCCCTAAGGCTGCTCCTGCCCCGGAATACTGTATACCCGGAATACTATATAATGTCCTGCAAACACGGCAACAAAGAGCATTGCACAGCGATGGGCACTCGAGCGGAAAACTCGCCCAAGAAACCAAACGACTAAACCAATCGAGTCGGCAGAAGCTTGACAGTTTTCGCACTGCCAATTTTTTCACAAGTCTTACGCCAACCACTGTCGAGTCTTCCACGCATGGATCACGCAGGCCGCCCTATACACCTGCAATGCGACCGAGGTTTCGCGATAGATAGTGCGAAAGTAAAAAGTCCAGCTTTTCTACATGCCGTTATATAGGGCTCAAGACCAAGAAATTTCGGGGCACGGGATGGGCAGGGCCGCGCACAGGCCTGTCTTCGAAGTAGCGTGTGCTAGCATTGCTTCTTTACGATTATTGCGTACTCAAAGACCACCACTCGAAGACCGTATAGAACGTCGCTGTTAAAAAAAAAAGGGGGGGGGAGGGGGAATGGGGAGAAAAAAAAAAACGCTTGCATTAGCAGTACGGGCTTCTCAAAACAGGTATAGTATTACGCACATTACCGCTGCGTTTCCAGTAACGTGGACAAGTTTAAAGTAACTATGACGTTACATCTCAGACACGTTACAGCAAGGCGACGCGACTGCGCCAACGAACAAAAGAAAAAGGAGGCGCGGAGCGAAAAAAAAAAAAAGGTACTGACAGCCGTCGTAAGCATTTCTCGCGCCTGGCACCCAACCAAGCGCCGACATTCGACCCGGCGTATTCAATCCACAAGCGCATATAAGGGACACTATCGAAATGCGTCGGCGGGAGAAAGCACACTCCAAAAGAAACAAAACTTTAGGAAAGATTCGAGCAAAACTGCGCGGCATAGTTCAGACGGAGAGCCCAGTCGGCTAGCCAGACGAGACGGGAGGTCACCGACGTCCACGGACGCCGTCTAGAGGAAGAAGAGAGACCCAGTTGGATGCTTACCAGAGGATGGAAGGCTCAGCTGACTGACTCTCCAACGGCGCACCGCCAGTCCCCTCAGGGCAAACGCCACTCAACGGAGGCTGCACCTCCTCACCGACGCTCCGAAAGCGCGCGCCCCGCAAGGAAGAAGCGGGCAGAACTTTCGTTCACAGAACCGGACGGTCGGCTGTGCGACACGCCCGAGACGCTTGGAAAGCACGAATCAAAGAGAGTAAATTGAACGAATCAACGAGACACGGCATAAGTGGGCCGGGCCAACAGGTGACCGGCGTGTGGCGTCTGGCAGAGTCGCAGTAGCCAGCCGGGCCGAGTGGAATGGAACACCGACAGACGGTCACGAAGAAAAGACACCCGCACGCACTGTCCAGTCAACACGAAGTAGGCTCGATGATCGAGAGGCATTTCGGCTCTCTCTTCCCGTGCAAGCCAGGCGGCCCGACGACCGCCCCAGGAGAAATGGCAACAACAAACACGCCGTCGTTACGCCACCACCCCTTGCGCCCAGCTCTGCCAGACGAGTGCGCGCCCCAGAGCGCTGCCACGAACGAACGAGAGGGAGGGAGTCAGGAAACCGCGTGACCCACCCTTCCCCCACTTTCTCCGGACGAATTTGTCCACCGGTACCAGAAAAACACCCCAAGAGTGTGTGGACTGCTCCTTTGTGCTTCGGCCGGCCGGATAATGGTCGCTAGTGGGACAAGAGAAAGTCGACACACACACACCTTCGGACGACAAAGATGCACTTAGGTGCGGCGGGGTGCTCCCGATTATCAAACCACCCGTTGGCTTTTTATTATGCACATGCACACAAACCAAGGTAGGTGGACGTCTTAAAAACGAAGTTTTACAGGTCTCTCGACTTTATGCATGTAACAACACAACGATATGTAAAGTGTTTTGACGCCACAAGGCAAGACAATAGATAGAAAGAAAGAAAGACCAAAGGAAAAAATATTTCTTTCGCGCTTCACGTCTGCGTGAACGGTTGTCTGGCCGAGCCCCGATTTCAGTGCACGGTGTTGAGAAGGTTTCTAATGTGGTTTGTAAAGCGGACTCATTAAGGATGCACTGCAGCGTCACAACACCTGAACATCTTCGTAGCAAATGTCAGCAGGACTGCCGGGACGCCAGAGTTACGATACTAGTAGCAACACCTTACGAAAGTTTTGTAGATTTACAAACCAACCTCGGACTTCCCTAATCTACGTCTTTCGGACAAAACTTTCGTCTTTCGCAATCTGTCAGACAGCGGACTCTGAAGGAATTGCTCTTAGATATGTTCGAAACATTTTGATTATTTGTTAGCTCAACACTAACAGAGACGAATAAAGAACATACACGGACAACCGCATGTCCGTCAACATCCTTCGTTCACCTCTGTTAATGCTGCGCTGCCAAATCTTCAAAATGGAACCATACAAGCTAGCCCAAATGTTAACGCTTTTATGTTGCATTCAAACTGGTTTGTCAAAAAAAAAAAAATCGCAGCATATCCACGGAGTGAATGATTCAATGATGATGAGTGGGGCGAAGCATCCATCAGTCCGTGCCTGCGTCCGTCTGTCCATCCGTCCGTCCATCCGTGCGTCCGTCCACGCGTCCATCTGGTGAACACTTCAAGTACTGCCATCTCACATCTTATACATTTATCATATACAAGTACCGCCATCCAGCGGGCATTCCAAGGACTAAGGGAGAAGTGGCTACCTAGTACTACTACTACTACTGCTACTACTACTGCTACTACTGCTACTACTGCTACTACTACATACATCGGGAACGCACGACCCACAGCTCAAGGAGGTTCGGCTCCAAAAGAATGTTATAGAAAGCGCACGGTTCGTTTAACCAGGGATGAACACCCATCAGCGTTACTGAACAAACACCACCGCTATCCGGAACGTTCAGCTTGGCAGCATCAGGACACTTTCGCAGCGCTGCAGTGCGCCTCATACGGACAGGACGCAGAGGAGGAAGCGACAGAGGCGTAGAGAGAGTAATGTTTTCCCAGAGGGAGGAAGCGAGCACCGAGGACGTCACCGACCCATCTCCGCCGCCAAGGCAAGGGCGGCATGCGAAAAAGCCCGCTTCCGCAAGTGCGCGAGGATAATTCCAAGTCGGTGACCGCAATATATACGGCTCGCATTTTCATTCGAACGCCCGCCGCTCATGTTTGCCGCTAGAGCTCGCCGCAGTCGCCCCGAAAGTGCCTTATTTTTATTCGCCGTGTCTATTATTTCTATTTATTTCCAGGCAACAGACCCTTTTCGTGTCCGCGCCCGGGTGGCCCTTGAACGCTACACGGTCAGAAAGTCCTCCGGCCCGAATCCAGTCGTCGGCCCGAAAAAAAAAAAGGTTACGGCCACAAACTCTCCCCCTCTCATCTTCCTGTCGCCACGGCGATGATTTATACCGAAATACTTCCGGGTAACCACGGCGTATGAACAGTCACCAATAATATAGCTCGACAGTGGCAGCAGCGAAACTACGAATCCGAAAAAAGTTGGAATCTGGTGCTGGTATACGCTTCGCTTTTTTTCATGTTTCCAAATTAAAAGATATAAACAGGCAAGAGGAAGTGACGCACGCTCGTCGTTTTATTTCCGCCCGATTGCGCACCCCGACCGAGGAGCGAGAGGCGAGAGAAATATGATGGGGAATGCGCTGAAACCCTATAAGCTGAACCGAGACGACTAGAGGAAAGCGCCATTAGTGAAAGGCAGAAAGGAGTTAAATTCTGTTGCGCGTCTTCAGTGAACGCACGTTTCGGTTCTAGAACAAATCATCCGTTCCTGCTCGACAATTTATACGCTGTACAATTAACCGCCTTGCAGAACCAACTCTACGCAAGACACGAGCAGCTTTCCTATACTTCTAAGATGCGCGGTGACAGACTCGCTACTTCGTATACTATCCGCAGAAGCCACTTAACACGATCGTGGCTACACGGCGCTTTTTTTTTTGTCTGTCTCTGTCTGTCCCTCTCTGTCAAGTCTGTCTGTCAGTCTCTGTCAGTCTGTCTGTCCGTCTCTGTCAGTCTGTCTGTCCGTCTCTGTCAGTCTGTCTGTCCGTCTCTGTCAGTCTGTCTGTCCGTCTCTGTCAGTCTGTCTGTCCGTCTCTGTCAGTCTGTCTGTCCGTCTCTGTCAGTCTGTCTGTCCGTCTCTGTCAGTCTGTCTGTCCGTCTCTGTCAGTCTGTCTGTCCGTCTCTGTCAGTCTGTCTGTCCGTCTCTGTCAGTCTGTCTGTCCGTCTCTGTCAGTCTGTCTGTCCGTCTCTGTCTCTCCGTCCATCTGTCTGTCCGTCCGTCCGTCCGTCTGTCCGTCTGTCTATGCGTGTCTGCGCGCGCGTTCCGGAGCACAGTTGTGAAACGGATGAACCACAGCTGGTCAAGACAATCGATGAAGATAGGCCATCAGAATGAGATAGTACGAGGTCAGAGCAGCAAAAGGAAAATTATGCACGTATCAAGAAATAAAAAAAAAACAGCGGCACATGAGTAGGGCCACATACGCCGGACGTCGCACGCTTATTCGAATAATAAAGTGAATAATACGAAAAAAAAGGGGCTTCTACGAGGTCACGCGCTTCTCCCCACTTGATGCCATGATCGCAGGGCGAAGAATCGGAGTTTCCAAACGAATTCGCTCGATACGTCATGAAAATCCAGGAAGACAAAAATAAGTAGCACGTGGAGATCGCGTTCGACACCTGCCAAGAAAGTATTGCCGTACTACACGCAGAGCATGTGGATGTTTGCGTTAAGCGATCGACAGACAAGGTATAGGAGCATGGAAGAGGTATTGCCTCAACGTATCGACGAGACGACCACGCCGCGTGCTCGCACTTCCTCGATTCTGGCAAAACAGTTTGCGCAACGGGCGAACGCAAGCCGTTTCACTAAAGAAACGTGCAAAAGCGGGTACAAACTTGTTCGAGGGGTAGCGGCCAACGGCTTTGTGCAGCAGAGATACAGAGAGCGAGAGAGAGAAAGGGGGGGGGGGGGGGCATATAGTAGGCAAAGGGATTTTCCCAGGTCTCGATGAGATAAGGTAGCAGCGATTGCCCGCCGCGTTATGTTTGCGACATGTATGCTGCTGTAATGTGTCGTCGTGTTTTAGAAATTATGAACCTGCCCAATGAATGGGCTGAGCACGAATCAACCTTCTAATTCCCCGGGCCCCAATTAAACGCAATTCCTTTAGAATGAATACTTATGAGCTAATTACACTCTGCTATTCTGCGCAGCGGAGTGCGCGCGGGGGAAGGGGGGCAATGGGGGTGATCTCTCCACCTTCAAATAAGATTAGGTGGGCCCAAAGTCTTCCCAAATCTTTCCACAGCCGTACCTTTCCCAATATTGTTTGAAGTGTACAATTATGAGCAAGCAGACTTTCGAGGATAATGTCGGCCGAGAAATTCTCGATGCTGTATTTCAATCATTCTTTATATAGTGCCTCAAATCCTCAAAAATACTCCATAAATGTGGTCGGGGAAGGCGGGGGAAAGGGACAGCGTTGCACTGCGGTGCAACTTCGCTCTCCTTCACGCGCACGCAAGTGGTGATGCGACAGGAAACTCATCAGTCACACGTTGCATTCATTCTGCAACGCCGTCTCAAATGTGCAAAACACGACGCTGACGTTACACGAGCGCCCACTTTGCCACCGTCCTGTGCGTCCGTGAGGGTCTGCCGTATTAGCTACAAGGTATTTTTTTTTTTAGATATTGCTCGCGGGAAAATGCGCTCAATCATGCACCGGCACTGACGTATCTCTGGACATCTACGCCAGTGGTCTTCAAAGATATATCTAAGGAACCGACAGAAATGCGATTGTGATTATGTATAAAATCAACGTTCCTATTCGAGGGCGGCGGGTACGGCGATTTTCGAGGTGGGCGTGACAACCATATGCCTATGCATTGCAGACCGATCGGAATGGGCTTAGTGGGAGGGGGTGGGAAGACGTCTCCAGTGAAACTTCGCCCCCACCCTCTCTCCTACACTCTAAAAAAAGGGGGGGGGAGCAAGAATGGAGAAACGGGCTCCGTTCCTCCTTCGGCGCAGCGACTTCCTCCCTTTCGGGCGCTTTACCCGTCGCGCCCTCTTGCGGCAAGGACCAAAGGAGCAACGTTCCTCCTTCGGCGTTCAAGTTTCTCCTCAATCACGGGGGTCTTGCTCGCGCGCATGCGCACGCCAAGCCTATAGCCGGCCGCGGCCAGTCGCGAGCGATTGCTTTTACCTAAGATTGTTGTAAGCAATGCAGGAATGACGTTTTCTTTTGTTTTATTAGTATAGAGTAAAAGCCTCTCTTTTTTTTAGGGGCAAAGCTCCTTAGGGCGTGGGCTGTGCGTCCCATGTATGTAGCCACCTCTAGTTTAGTTCTTGCAGTGTTCATTAGATGGCGGTACCGTCCCCTGTATGTAGCCACCTCTAGTTTAGTTCTTGCAGTGTTCACTAGATGGCGGTACCGTCTCCTGTATGTAGCCACCTCTCGTTTAGTTCTTGTAGTGCTTACTAGATGGTGGTACTTGTAGCTGATGATGAAAAGATGCAAGATGTTATAAACTAGAAAGCGGTACTTGTAGTTGATGAAAGACGCGAGATCTTATAAAATAGGAATGATGTCACATATGGCGCGTGTCATTGGTTGAAGGCAATCGTTCGATTTAGTGCGGCGACGTACGCTAGGGGGAGCGATGAAATAAAATCGAGTGGGCAAAATGTACAAAGGATTCATGGTTTACCAGGCTTACCTCCGGAGCTTCGCCCACTCATCATCATTCACTTCGTGGATATGGCGGCACTTTTTTTTTTTATCGTCAGGCACTCGCACGATGCTCCGCACACTTCCATGTGTGTCTCGTGTTGTTTCATACTACCAATTTGTCACGAATACAAGGAGCTCTGCTTCCCAAGCAGTCTTGCTTTATCGATTACCTTAGAGTGTAAAAAAATAATGATTTTTTCGGTGTCGACATACTTGGTAAGCCCACGCATATTTAGTTTCGCACGGCACCAACAGCACTCATGAATTCAACGAGGCGCGTAAAAAAGCATCACACTTATTTTTTTCAATAGTGTAGGAAACCTGATACCACTCTACACTCCATGCGTGAAAGTACGATCATATACAATTGATAGAGTTATACGTGCCACTACCACCATATGGATGTTCTTTGCAGTTTACCCCCTTTCGAATACGGCCGCCGTGGCCGGAAGTCGAACCTGCGTCCATCAGCATAGTCACAGGACACCCAATAAGGCTATGCTACCACGGCAGGTGAAAGCACAAAGGGAAACAGGCTGCGAAGTTTCACCGAGCGTTTATTCGCCAGACTAGATTACAACCATCAGAAACTTTTTAAACATCATCATAACTAAACTTTTGTGAAAAGTGAACCAATGACTTCTGTAGGTTAAACCAAATTCTCAATCGCATTTGTTTTGAATTGCCCATGCCAGCACTGAGAAGTAGGAAGGAATTATGCACGCGAGCAGTATGTCTTTCTCGCCCATGATTCTCCTTTGTCGTGAGAAACTCAACACAAAATGCACTTCTAGTAGCAGCTGTGCACAGCAAGTCAGTACTAACGCTCGCTCACCTTTGTAAAAAGAGTATTCCGAATCCAGAGTAATAACCACCACAGCCACAGCACTAACAACAAAATTGTGGCACGCACTATGATTGCAAGTTGACACGCGAGGCGAATCGCGAGAGGCGTCTGAAGCAGAAAAGTATGCAGGCACAACATTCTATAAAGTTATAGTAAACTTGCGCACTGCAGCGATAGTTCCTCAACTCAAGTATGAGAGCTGCCGCGACGCCAACAGCCACTGTCATGGCTCACGAAAAAATACCGTCGGATGCGAGGTCATCGCTTATTTATCTCGCAAGACCCGCGTTGTAACGTGCGTATACACTGCTAGGACGGTCGTTACCGCATCAAAAACATTGTCATTGAAGGGCTAGTGGTGTACTATATCCACGGCTAACGGTCACACTTGTGGTACGCACGTAAAAAGAATATAAGCAAACGTTAAGACGAAACAACTAAACGAGGTCGACGTGACCACAGAACACCTACCACGACGGAGACAGAGTTTGGTCTGCATGCTGCGCCCTCTCCAAGTAACAAGAAAAAAAAAAAAAAAAACGTGACATCCGAAATGGCTAACGCGCGGCAAGTGTTTGCACTCTCAAAAGCTTCAAGAAAAAAAAAGTAACTGTGGCAGTGGTCGACAGATGGCGCAGCGTTCGAAATGCCGTGGGCATTTCAAGCACGGTTTGGGGCATCCGCCTTCGTGAAAACCTGATAAGCTCTAGTAATTATTCCTTTCATTATTGTGCAACCATTGATTAACTAAGGTTTGCCTAAGCATCAGATACAATATATTTACGTGTGCGCATGTTGTGGTATTCATAAAAAACGTAAAAAAAGTGTAAGGAAACCTACTTGTAACCTGTGCCACTCAGGTCAGTTGAAATACATCGCTATATAAGCTGGCGCGCTTTCATAGTAGAGTGTGAGTAAACACGTCGAGGTTAAATAAAGAAAAAAAAAGTAAACACGTCGAGGTGTAGGCCGTTGGTTTGAATGGTTTATTGTGCTCTTGTTGCGTACTATTTGTGTACTATGTGACCATGTGACCATGTGTAGCTATATGGATTGTATCAGCACATAATAGGCTTCCGGTGTCCGTAAGTGGTCTTGAATGGGTTGATGCGTAAACAATCCGCAAGAGAGCCGTGATAGTGGGTAATAACAACGAACGCAGCAGTCAACTTTTTTTAAATTTTTTCAATCCCTCCAGATGGCGCCACCTACCACCTACTTCATTGCTATGACGCTCTCACACCTCCAGCCATTTATATATCGTTGAACATCTATCTATCAAAGCTGCACTACGGATTGGAATGGTTTCGCTGCGATCGAGTGTACGGTTTGGAGGCACATCTCGTGACCTGCGGACCCGTAAGCGCATGGATAACGTCGCTACACTATGTGAATCTGCGAGAAATAAATACAGCAAGCCTAGCATGCACTCTTCAGGTGAGGGCTCTGCAGAAACCGTGTCTTTCGGAGTGAACGTGGCTTCGCTGACCGAACGAAACGTACTTGCTCCATCGTTCTCTTTCGCGATGTGTTCACCGCCACAGGTTCGTCTGCTTGTTTTTATAACAATTTCGTTCAATATCAAGCTCAGCGGGACCGTTTTTTGTAACTTTCAGTGCCGTGTACTCCTTACCAGTCGAGAATCGTTGCATTTGCTAAGCCTACTCGCTTCGCCGGGGGGCAGCCATGTTGATTTTCATAAGGAGGAACGTGTTTCTCCGTGGATGAGGGAGCAACGTTTCTCTATTTGAAGACGAACATTGGGGACATCGCCGTTCCTCCCTAAACGGAGAGTACGTCACTCCATTTTTTTTTTTAAGAGTGTATAGCGCAAACGTATGGTGACGTTAAAGCTTTATAAAAATTTAAAATCGCTTACAGCTAGGTAGTCTGTACGAGGAAGCATCCGTTCGTTGTGCGCTAGGTCCGGAAAGTAAGCTTCTCTGCACACAAAAAACCGTGGAGACATCGGCAATGTGCTCGGCAGTAAAGCTCGCTTGCAAGGTACGCTGGCGAAGGAGCGTTGCTGAAACAGATGTATATGCCGCGCTCCATACACGAAGAGTACCGGGGAGCTCGGGAGCCCTGCGGGCTGCATAATACGAAGCCCCCATGCAATGTTTAAAAAAAAATGTTCAGGCTGGCTTTATCAATCTCTATACCGAACGAATCTCCACGTAACATCTCCCTTGTAATCTCAGCTCGACGGAAGTTTGAAATGCGGGTCGTGCAGTCTGGTAAAATAAGCAAGTTAATTCGGCCGCCGCGTATACCAGCCACGCCACAATGCAGAGCCTCGAATCAAACGAGACATCGAAAACCTCGAATTGCGCGAGTCTAATTTAAACTTGGCTTAAACGGTCGCAACCCACCTCCTTCGCACGCACGCGAGGCAGAATGCGGGCTATCGCCCGAAGCCATCAGCGGCACCCTTTTGTTGTACCACGCTGCACGCAACTACATGCCGGGCCATGAGAGTACAGTACGCCTAACCTCAGCTATAAACGGGCGCAGGGCCAGTTGGCACGACACTGTGCTGCAGAGTGACTGTGCACTCGGCGTCTGAAGGCGGGGCCAGGGCAGTATACAAAGAAAAAAAAATTCCCGCCCTCCCCTACACACTGTTGAACCAGAATTTATTTCGTTTGTCGCTATGCCATGTTGTGAAACGTGCTACATTTGAAGCCCACATTTATTCATATATGAGGAGCTGCTGTTCGTACTAACCGCACACTGTATTCTAGTGGTCATGGTGATTCACTGCTGACCCGAAGGTCACGTAATCGAATCCCAACGCGGCGGCCGCCTTTCGATTAAGGCGACATGTAGAGGCCGCGTGCTCAGATTCAGGTGCACCTTCGAAAACCTCAGATAATCTAATTTCCGGCACCTTCCACTACGGCGTCTCGCAATGATAGAGGTTTTGGGACGTATGAGACCCGATTATGATTTCCTAGATACGAACCGTGCCATTATGGTTCAGTAGCCCCACGCAGCAATTTGTGATACACATTCCAACCACAAAGTACGCCCGAGAAAAACTGCTATACTTTTCTCTTGTAGCCGGCGTTCGCAGTTTTGTCAGAATTGCCAACGTGTCTTGCGGTCAGTCACCAAACTGCTCGTCTTGTTTGAAAATAATTAGCATATGTATACAAGGGCTTATCATTAGGCAGCCATATTGTCACGGGGTCGTGACGTGGCCGAAGACAGGAGACTTCGTGTTGAGATTTAACTGTTTATTTGGGCGAACCTGTGCCCGGTAAACGGAAAGTCCAATTACAGCAGCAGTCTCGCACAGATAGCAGTCTCGGACTGATAGCGGCGAACGGAGCGTCGGCCTTCGATCAACAACTGACAAGCAGCGAAGCGCGTCGGCATTTTATACCCTTGCCGTCGAATGTTCTAGCGCTATCGCTGGCGGTGGCGTAGGTTCCAGAACAATCTGTACCGTTTGCACAGTGGGCGTGATCTTATCGAAATGATCTACTACAGTCCGGAACCTTCTCGAAAACTGCAGGCGCGGTTTGCGCCGAGAATCGTGTGGTGTTTTGGGACGATAACAAAAACTTGGGAAATGGAACGTGGCAATATCATCAGGTTATTCTGAGGCTTTTTCCTTCTTCCTTTTTTTGTTTTAAAAAATGAGGGGAGGGGGGATTTGTCGACTTTTGCTTTGAAAGCCCGACATTAACCATATTTCTGAAGCAGCACCACGGTCACCTTCCCATCTAAGGTGGAGTGAGGCCACTAGCATAAGCATCGCAGAGTATGCGTTACTTCGCCGCTGCGAGCGTGCGCCAAGGTCTGCAATACCCTCTGCGTAGACCAACTGGCCAAGCGTATACGTAGCACCCATACTTCAATCCAGCTCAGAGCGAGTCTTGCTTTAGTAGACTGATGAAAAGTGCAAGGACAACACATGTTTGTACTAGTGGCAATCGAAGCTCGGGCGTAAGAATTGTTTTGATTGATTTATCACATAGGACGCCTCACTGAAACTTGACACGAACTTTTCACAGATGCAGCGTACAAATGTGCTTTGTTTATGGTTCGGCATTATACTCAGACAACTTGACCGCGACGTCACAGCCAACTTCGTCTTGAAAGACATTGCTTGTCCCAGTGAAGGTCAAATTGCAATGTTCACCTATAGACCTACGCTTCGACAGAACGTTTCGCCACACACACACACACACACACACACACACACACACACACACACACACACACACACACACACACACACACACACACACACACACACACACACACACAAAGTGGGAACATGTCTATGTGTGGTAGAGCAAGAAAAAACTCAAGACGAAGTCCTGAGATGTACTTTAGAGGTACTGCTCTGAGTGGCCGGCTATGGAAGACAGCCGCTACTGCCACGACCCGAAAGCCGATTTTATTTGCTTTCCAGTTTCGAGTTTCCCCATATTTTCCCACCCTTTCCACTCCCTACAAACTCCGCCATGCTCCCCCAGGGCTGCACAAAGTCTCCTTTCTTAAAGTCATATCTTCCTCTTCCTCTCTTCGGACTAAAACCAGGGGTGGATGCATGAGTTTCGCTAAATGGTGGTCAGCTTATGGGGTGACCCGACAGGTCCTGTTGTTAAGGGGGTACACATTCGTAAATTAGGGAGAGGAGGATCAGGGCATCCCGATCTTCATTCCACTCTGATGAGCACATGACTCGAGCTATACGAGGGCACATCAATCGATACGAGATGTTTACACACTATAGTGTTGCATTCACACTATACGTTTAATCCAGCACCATTGCTTCTGTCGCCTTCAGGCATTGTTCTTCCCTTATAACAAATGGAGCATACAATACGGCTGAAAGGCGTTTAAAAACACAGTTGACCCTTCCGCCACAGGAATCGGCAAAACACAGAAGTAAAACGTGCCCTGACCGAAGTAGTTTACTGTTTGCTGTACAGAAATTAGCAATGCCGATTGCTGTTTGATTGATATGTGGAGTTTAACGTCCCAAAACCACTATATGATTATGAGAGACGCCGTATAGTGGAAGACTTCGGAAATTACGACCACCTGGGGGTCTTTTTAAGTGCACCTAAATCTGGCACACGGGCGTCATGCCTTTTCGCCTCCATCAAAAATGCAGCCACCGCATCCGGGATTCAATCCCGCGACCTGCGGGTCAGCAGCCGAGTACTTAAGACCACCGTGCACGGCGGGGCTCTATTGCTGTTTGACACCAGTAGAACACATAAACGTGAATGAATCTACATTGATGCTTTTCCATCCCGATGACTGACGTCCATCATTAATGATTATACAAGCCCTTGTGGCCAAGATGCCTGTGGTAGCTGTAGTAGTTGACGGCGAGAGCGGAACCAGTGAAAGCGATGCGACAGTCAGAGAGCGTGACTGACTGGACGCCGAACTTGGGCTAAGGTCGACTATACTCGCGGCATGTTAGAGTTATTTAACAGCACTGCCCGACAAGAGGGAAACGTAGCGGCACAAAACCAGCAAGCGTCGCAGAGCTATTTCAGGGGCGAAGCTCCTTATAGCGGCACCCGTTCGTCCCTCGTAGTCGTAGTGTGTAACCAGTCTTACATTCTGACCTCCAAGGTGGTGCCGGTGAGAGATTTCTTCTGTGCGTTGTTGAACAATAAAAAATTCGCAGCGTGCGCGTTTACTAAAAGCCGAATTCTCCTGTCTCTCATTCCCCCATAGCAGCCATTGGCATGTATACATTGAGCACTATCTGACAAGAAAGGGTTGCTACGTTACTCGCTAGGCGTAACCTCTTAGGTTTTAGAAAGGTTAAGCGAGCGTTGGGCCGCAGTGCTACGAATACAGTGAACTAGTATATACCATGAACTCGAGGTTGTTAGAGGTGGGAAGTAGACTCGAAGCGCAAGCCATAAGAAAGTGTGCATGTGCCACCTCTCGTTTAGTCCTTGGAATGACCGCTGGATGGCGGTGCTTCTATATGGGGAATATATGATGAAAAGATGCGAGATGGTGGTACTTGGAGTGTTGAATAGGTGGACGAACGGACACACAGAGAGATGCATGGACGGATGCACGGATGGCTGCACAGACGGATGGGCGCATGGACGGACGCAGGAGCGGATGCATGGACGAAAGCAGGGACGGACGCACGAACAGACGCACGCACGGACGGGCGCATAAATGGACGGAAGCAAGAACGAATGGACGGACGGATGCTTCGCCTCACTATTCATCATTCACTCCGTGGATATGCTGCCTTTTTTTTTTTTTTTTGGTATGGATGCATGCGAAGACGACGCTTGGGGTAAGGTCGCCACCTGGGGGTGTGCTAAGGCGTTGACAAAATTGGACTTCTATTGGAAACACACCGAATGGGACGGACGCTTAAAAATGACGCGTTGAAGGAACTAATCGCGGATGCCATGATCATGATGCATTATTCCGATTTGCCAAGAACGCTGTGAGAGGAAAGGGGTAATTATAAAAGGCGCATTTTTAAAGCGCACAACGTACATGTTCCTGACGCAGTGGATAGCGTGCCCACAATCTGCTGTCGTGAACCTAAAGGTCATGAGTTCGACTCCCACTGACGGAACTTTTATCGTTGCCTTCTGATCAAGCGCTTTTCGACGTCATTTCCGTGACGGAAATGCGCCACTGAAGTTTTAGTGGAGCCCGGCATAATAAAACACTTTCATGTTGAAAAAAATGGAACGCGCCGGCAGGCAGTCTCAAACGACTGTCCGAAACAAAAAGCTGCTCACGGGACCAGCAAAACACGACCGCGGAATGAGCGGCGGCAAGCTGGGATCCAAGGCACGTGCTTCCTCGGCCGACCTCAAGTCACGCGGATCGGCCAGGAAGAAGCTCGGGGACATGGTGGCCCACAGCGCGGCGGCCAAAGCACACGCCAGCGGCAGTTTTTACGAGCGCCTCGACGACGGCGAGAAGCGATGTCGCGCGTGCGATATCGAAATCATCGACGCGGAGGTCAAGGCGCCGCTTGTGGTTTGCCCGCCGGCACATGGTCACACGACTTGGGCCACGTCATCAGCCAGCCACGTATGACATCCTCGTGGTCAGACGCCATCGGCATAAATTAAAGCGCGATAGGATTGAGAAGAGAGACGATTACTTTCGATCTTCTTGAACCCTTCAGGCATTCCACGAGAACTAACCACAATAAGACAATACGACTGCCCACAAGTCACAACAACATTCACAAAAACTCTGTTTTTCCGTCATCAATTGCATATTGGAATCAACTTCCATTAATAGCTGTGAACTGTGACACCGTAGAATCCTTTATTGAAAAGATTAGTTTTGAACAATAGACGCAAATGTACGAATAGGAATTTATTGTGAGCAGTTTTTTTCCCTTTGACTGGTTTGTCCTTTTAGCATGATTCTGAACGTTGCATTATGACACTGTTGTTTTGGCTACTTGGAATTCAATAGTTTTTTCTTTCTTCTTCTTGGATTGTGTCGGTGCCTTTCTGTACGTGACATCATTGTTTGTATATCCTATGTACCACTCCTGCTTGGACCGAGAAGGTCTGCAGTATACTTAAATAAATAAATTAAATAAAAAAACGAGGCGTATTCACGGAAAGGCATTCTGACAGTGACAACGCTGCGCCCCCGTTAGTTGCATCCACGCATCGAATGGACGTTCATTTGCTGTGTCGTCACACACACTGGTAACCACGGAAGCCCGACTCGTTACATGCAGCACTGTAGCTCAGCGGACAAGCGCATGGTTGCGGGTTTAATACTCGGCCATGGCAATAGCATTTCGATTGTGGCGAAACGCGGACATTCCAGTGTACTTTACATCAATTCCAAGTGCCCTACAGCTAGACTCGCCACAAGCCGGTCCGGGCCTGCACAGCCCCATAATTTGTTGCGTTTCTTCCGTTTTTATTATTATGTCGATTAAATATTTCATACACAGCACGCACTATATCGAAGGCGAGCGCCAAGAATCACCGCTCAAACCTCAGACTTTGAGGAAAACGGACTTTTACGACCTCTTTTTAGAGCCTCTTAGTAAAATTTCGTACTTTTCCTTGTGCATATATACAAGACGAACGATAAAATTTGCATGCCACTAAACTACAACACGAGCGGAATCCACTGATAGAACAATATCCCCCGTGGCGCAGCCAGAGAAATATTTTTCGGAATGAGGGGGGAGGGGGGGGGGGCAGATATACATTATACGCAGGTATGTGGTTATGTGCATGCACACATACAAACGCAAATTAAAAGTAGAAATTTTCGGACGCTTCTAATTTTAACATCACCAGTCTCCACATTCGAGTTACGCCAACAACAATCGGGAAAGGATACAAAGCCTTGCATTACCGAGAAAAACGCCCATCATTTGACAACATACCTTTTCAGTGTACCAAGTACAGTAAAATTTTAGGCGCTACGTGCAATGCACATCGGAACGCTCGACAAGTGTCGGAGTCTTCCCCAAACATCTATATTACGGAATTTATATGTGTACCAGAGGAATCTTTGCACAAAGGGGATAACTGCGCTACACACGTATACAAACCAGACACAGTGTCCCATGCACTTTACATATGTGTGCAGCGCAGTTATCCCCCAAGGGTTAATATGCACCAACTCGTTAAACAACAAGTTCTTCTAAAATCCACTTCTGCTCACGGCTAAACAAAGCACGCATTAAAATTCTACGCGCAGCTCGCTCCACATTTCAAAACCTTTCAGAGGCGCTTACAAACAATATTCACTCGTTGATCAAGCGGGATTTCCAACCAACAACGAGTTCAATGTCAATAGGCACGAGACAATTGAATACCATTTGAAAATGTGCCAAGACAACGATAAACAAACTCGAGTGACGTCACCAATAATGTAGTGGCTCAACAACACCCGACGACTAACCCCGAGAGCAGGTGTGCATGAGCTTTTAAAATGCACATGGTGCATAAGTGGCCTGCGTCGAGACGGACGAATATCTCGTGCGAGAGCGACTTTATTGGACATTTACCGAAGATGGGCGTAACTTTGCGCATATGATGAATCAACAAGAACCGGCGCCAGCTTATAGCATCCCGGCTGACACTTCTCTCCCAACAGTCAAAAGGCGGCCGAAAGCCGTTCTCTTCAAGCCTCACTTCATTCACTCTAAAAGCCGCAAAAACATGCAACCTGAGTGTTACTGTACTCTCCGATAATTGTGGGATTTTAAGTGGAGAGCACCACGCTCTTGGAGTGAACGGACAGAGTAGACGCGGTCGGACCAACCAAACAAGAACACACATTTATTTAATTACTTTTAGAACGACGATATCGTCAACCAAATTATTATAACAACAACACGCTAACACATCTTTACACAATATTAAACAACATGACAAACAAGGCGGTGCAGCTAACGCCCGTCTCACCCCAAGGGCACCCCCGGGAGACAGCCCGCGGTACCGTGCACCGGGGTCTCACTTCGAGAGACAACCGTTCGCGGCGAACGCCACCAGCCAAACAGACTCGCTCAATCAGCTCGTGCCGCCACCAAGGTCTGCCACCAGGGGTCACTGCCGGCACTCCTGATCTAACCATGATGATGATAGTGATGACCAACGCTCGCGAACACAACGCCGCCTACCGCTCAATAGTTGTGACCCCGAAATGCGACTTTTGCGCGAGACACGTGCGCCACGCGGCGCAAACAACTTTACAGGCGGTGTTATCAGCACCCCCACATAATATACTCGTTTATTTCATATCATCCGAGGCGACAATGACCAGGAATCACCCACCCATTGGGGCCACGTGCGCGCGTTACCAAACCTCGAAGGTTACGTTTGATCGTCGAGTAGATATAGATTAAGCTACCCTTATTGAGTTTAATTGGCTCATGGCTGCGCGTGCTATCACAAGAAATCGCCCAAAAAGATCATTTCCAACAAATTACTTCTACGGAGCGTACAAATTATCGCACGGGTTATGCGAGCGAGCTATAGTTTAGATATATAAACGTGTCAAGAAAATAATGCTTCTTCGCTTCCCATTACGAACGACGCACTAAGCCCTATTGTTATAGTTGCTACGCACGTGCACAGAGCGTTGCCAGCCATGATTGAGGCCCGCGTACCTGCAGCTGCACGTTAAAGAACCCCAGGTTATCAAAATTTGCGGAGCACTTCACTACGCCGTCTCTCGCACTTATGTGGTCGTTCTGGGTCTTAAAGCCCTGTAAATAATTATTAGGTTAATGGCTGCCAGCCGAAGCAAATAATGCGGTTGGAATGGCCCGAACATCTTGGAAGACCGAGTCCCGGGCGACTGAACTACGGGAGACATCAACTGCATCGCATATATATTTGCTGGTGCATTTATAATATTAATCATAATAAATAATAATATATGGGGTCTGACATCCCGAAACCATGATACGATTGTGAGCAACGCGGTTAGGTGGAGAGCTCCGGGAATTTAGAGCATCCAGTTTTTTTTTTTTTTTTTTGTAGCGTTAGCTACACTGGCCTCGCTGAGCCAATTTCGCGTGGCACTGGTCTTGCGCATGCGCAATGATACTGCGCCGCCGGTGTGCGCGCAATTCGATGCGCTGCGCAGACTATCAGTGGTGTCACGCACTGGAGCCGGCACCTTCCTCGCACTCGGCCGCGCGCGACTCGCCGCCGCCGCCGGTGTGCGCTTTCCAGAGGAGTGCCGTCATAGCCTTGGTAGACATATGGACGCCGACGCGCGCGCCTTCCCTGTGCAGCCGCCATCTGACACTGCGCTGGAGCCGCTTGATAGCGCCTCTGACTGGCGTTTGCCACTGTGGTATAGCCATGGAGAAGGAGAGTGCAAATGCTGCTCAACGGTGCAGTAGAGCGGAGAAGCTTAACTCATCGGATCCCGAAAAGTTTCCCGGCAAAATAAATATACATGTGCCACATAATACGTATACCGTGTGTGTGTGTCATTGGAACAGCAGTAAGCATGATATCTGGAAAGCTAAGAATGATCAGCTGAACCTTTGCTAACGCTACGTATATCCTGGCATAGCTGAGCTAAGCCACTGGCATTTTTTTTTTTAACGTGCACTGACATCGCCAGCATACGCGAACATCCACAATAATCCCCTTTGTCTAAATGATATACCGCCACTCCAACATCTACCACAAGCGCAGCCACAAGGGCAAAGAATTGGGGGCTTTATTTGGGCGCTTTCACCTATCGCGACCTTCGAAACGCGACCGCCGTTGCTGGGAATCGTACCCGCGTCGTCGATCTGCAACATCGCAGATCTTAGCAGATCTTTGGTCGCTAAGCTACCAGGGTAGATCTGAGGAACACATCGTGAGGGAGCCCGAATCACGCTAAAATTATGCTTGAATAAAAAAAAAAAAACGCACGTTTTCGGCGGAATGTGACACGGCACGTATGAAATGACGGTAGACGGAATCCTCAACGTCACTTGTCTCTTGTTACTTGTTACACAAAATTAGATTTGGCAATGCAACTAGAAATAGCTCAACAGAAACGCGTTCTTCCACGCATTTTTTTTGTCGTCATGGTAAGATGAATCGAGGCTAATGTGTTTATAAGTTTGGCAGTGGCTGCTGCATCGCCTTATACCGCTGTGCGCATTAGAAGAAAAGGGGCACCAATTCTTGCACCGAAAGCGTTTACGCCTTGCAAAAGCATGAGTGAGCGGAGCACCTTGGACATGGCCGTTAGTACAACGTTTTGCCCGAATCTTGTTTATATTGCTTGTTTATATTGAGCTCAAAGATGTGGTTAAAACTCGACGAGACGCAGTGTAGGGCCTTCTTGGCGCAGCATAAATGTCACTGCGAGAAGCGCACTTTAAGGCATTCCTTAACGAAACCAGGAACAGAACGAGGAAAAAACTTCCTATTGAAGGTCTTATTGCACACTATGGAACTCTAGGAAAGCAAAAAACAGGCGGTGAATGCAAGATAAGCCGGGCGCATATCCTAACAGACTGGATTCCAAGAGAAGGCAAGCGGGTGAAGGGGTGACAGAAAGCTAGGTGGGCAGATGAGATTAGGAAGCTTGCGGGTATAAAGTGGCTGCAGCAGGCACTGGACGGAAGTCAGTGGCGGAACATGGAAGAGGTCGTTGTGCTGCAGTGGGCGTAGTCAGGCTGATGATATATAACAAAAGGTGAATGGGGGGGGGGGGGGGGGTCCTTAAAATTTTCGAATACCCAATGTGTCGCGAATGCCACGCTATTTAGGCAACTTAGGTACATCTTTACATATTTCCGCAGCCATACATAGTTGTTACTTCAACATGGTGTCCTAAATTTTGTCGATGTGCAAATGCATGGGCATTTTGAGCTTTAATAAGCGCCCAACGAGCGGTACACGGGCGTTCTTGCATTTGGCCACCATCAAAATGCGCCCGGAATCGAACCAGCAACTTGGGAGCACAGCACCACGACTTCATGACAGTGAGATATCTATCACGGCGAGCAGAATGTGGTAAGGTTTGGAAAAAAAAGACTCACTAGGAAATTAAAAAAAAACACAAAAAAAGCTGGAGGACACTTCAGCTCTACCTTCAGGAGTAGGTCGCGAGCACGCAATCGCACATAGTGCGCATCACCTTCTGAACCTGCTTCGGTACTCGGTGCATGCCTCAACCACGCCGTAAGGAAACGAAAGTATCATTGAATATCCAGTTTTCAAGTAAACGGCATAATTATTTCTTGTGCAAATCAGCGAAACACCCACTACGCGAACCTACGCAGCTGTTCACCTTGTTGATGGTTCTGCTGCTAATGATTAAATACATCTGTGCGCTTTGTAATGGGTGAGCCTTTGAAACACCTTCTCCTCGCGGCAATTCCAATCTTTTTGACCCCTGGCGCCATTCTACGCTTCTGCAACGCAAAATATGATGCTTTAAACACGACAGTCATTGTATTTTTTTCCACAGAATTTTCAACTTATCTCGCGACTCTGAGACAGAACACCTGCTTGCTACGCAAACGGCCTAGAAGGTTAACCCCCGTATTCAGAAACGCTCCTCGACTCGAATTTCATCCTTCACTTGACTGAGTTGGCCACTGCGCCGCTGCTCGACTAAAATTGACACTGCATGCGCTTCTCAAGAATCGCTGCAGAATATTGCCGATATGCAGTGACTTGGTCTGCCAAGAAATGGCACTCTCATCGACTTCTTCAAGTCGAGGAGAGCCCTTGAGTGAAGGAGCGTTTGTGAATACGGATGTTAGATTCTCACTCGGACATGGAATAATCTTATTTCGTTTGCATAATTCTGAATTTTTTTGTTCGTCACGGACAAGACCGTGATTTTTCGCTCCCTCCCAACGACGCCCAATATGTGCACGCCGTCACCGACGCCGGAATATCAGCGAAACGAGCTCTGAAACGTTATCGCGTTAAAAAATAAAGGTACCCGAACTTGCAGTCCCTGCCAATGTCAGCAGCCCCACTTTAAATGATTCTTCAAACGCTGATAAAATTAGGTATGTCGGCGACTGCAAAAAAAAAAAAAAGTGGAAATCGGACAATCTTAAAGCAGTCCACAATAAAGAAGCTGGTCGCACCATATTCACAACATCGGCATGAAAAAAAAAATGCACCAATATTATACCAGGTGTGAGATTCAAGGCCACTCCTTCGCGTTTGCATATTTGTTTGAATGATATGTGGTGTTTAAGGTCCCGAAACACATTATGAAAGACGCTGTATTGGAAGGTTCTGGAAATGTCGACCACCTGGAGTTCCTTAACGTGCACCCAAATCTGAGCACACAGGGGTATACAGCATTTTCGCCTCTATCGAAAATGCAGCCGCCGAAGCCGGGATTCAATTCCGCGACCTGCGGGCTTCGCGTTTAAATATTACGCATGCGGGCTGCAGTGTATGTTTCCCAAATAAGCTTACCACGTATAGTATATATCAAACCTCGTGCATGATATGCGAAGATACGGTATCACCGCATTTTCCGTTTCTATCTAATCTTCTCGCCCTCCGTCCTAGGCCACCGCGGTTTGCACATAAAATCTGACGCAGTCCGGCACATCTACTACAGAACGCGAGCTGCGTGCCCATGCATGTATGCACGATTTCACAACACGCTATGTACGCATGCATGAATACACGACACACACGGGAACGAACTTGGCTCCAGTACAACTTAGCCTGTTTCACTACAGAGAAACACCAAGAGATGCTACAGGGCCCCGGCTCCAGCTTGTGTGCGCGCGCATAAGCACTGGCGTCGCGCAAAGAGCGCGTGATGACGTGTTTCCCCCGCCAAATTGACGTGTGCGAGAAACTTACCAATCACCGTGGAGGCGGAGTCGTCGGACCGAAGCGCGGTGGGAAGGGTCATCCTCGCTTGGGAGAGACGAACTATGGCGGCTAGAAAGGGACCTTACTAGCCACTATAAACGAACCAAAGCCAACTCCGTCGATTCACCGCAACGCGAACAGCGGCACTTCGTCCACAATGCACCGCGGACGACTAAATGCTCGCTCCATAATGTCGAGTGAGGTTCGCGGGCGCCCCAGCTGCCGCGCATCGGTGTCGTTCGGAAAAAGCCACGTGCGGGCGGTATATTTTGTCAGTCCAACACAAAAGGCGGCCACAAAGGCCACACTTTTTACAGCCTGCGCGGTGCAGCCGCAAAACGTGCGGCAGCGCCGGCAGGAAGACGCCTCGCAGCGAGCGCGTCCGCCATGCACAGGCGACATTTCGAAGCGTCCTGGTAACGTCACAGGCGCTTGGCCGCGGTCGGGACCACGCGCCCGACAGCAGCTGACGAGGAATGAAGGAAGAGAGGGGGAAAAGAGCACAAAGTGCATTCTGAAACGCACAGAGACTACACAGAGAGACGTTTCACAAGGAAATAAAAAAAAAAGCATACGCATCCGACGGCGGGTCGAGTGTCGTCCTCGAGTTGACGCTGCCGCATGTTCCGGCGCGGCGGCAGGTATGCGAGCTTTCAGCGTCAGTCCGGCGGCGATCACGCTGAACCACGAAACGTACGCCGTATAACGACGACCGGTGGCAAATATCGACGACACGGCGCTCACACAAGCCCCAACAAGTGGACGGCCGCCTCATAACACCGAAAAGGTGGGGAAAGAGGGAGAGAGTCGGCCTGTTGATGCGGGCGCGCTGAAACATCTCTCGCGGACAAAGTGCGCGCGCACACAGACAAGAAGACAGCTGTAGACAACGCGAGCCACACATCCTGCCCGAGCGCTGGACGACATCGAGCGGCGACGGCTATTGGAACAGGAAGCGCTCTTTCCACTCGCGAACCTCGAGTCCTGGCCGAGATCCCGTCTCTCCGACATCGCCAAGCCAGAGCCGCGCGGGACCGCGAGGTTCGCCTATAGGTTGTGTTACGCGAATCCAGCACCGCGCCGCAAGTGGCGCATTTCGGGGACGCTATAAATTCGGCGCTTCCAGCGGGGTTCACCGAGCAGCTGCATCGCTCGTCACCGAAGAGCTGTAAACAGAACACCGGCGCGGGGCGATCACGCCACGATGGGAGTAGAGCAATGATGGAGATGCGGGACAGCCGTGCGACAGGGAGTCCCAGCGACCGCCTGGTGGTGGTGGCATCGCGCTACGACGTCTTGAGGGTGAGTCAACGTATAGTACTATCACGTCACCACGCGCAGCCGTGTCATTACAGCCGCACGCGCTTGGCTCGTAGAACGCCGTCTCCTGAGCCAATCATGATGCAGACAGGCGGTGAATGATTACGCCGCCGTTCACTGAGCACGGACGTGGGATATACCTAAGCTGAAAACAAACGCGCTGTGAAGATTATCGCTCCTTTTATTAACCCGCCGCCGCGGTGACAGGTCATAGGCCCGCGCATATATGTGTGGCTGTTGCCAACATACTGCAGAGAAATACTTATCGCCTCTTGTACCAGTTTAGAATAGCCTAGATAGGGGGCAGATATGTACTAAACGAACGCACTAGAAGTGACATTTGGAAAGCGAAATTCCAATGAACTAAAGAACCGCTTCATACTCATGGATTGCTTTCTCCATTGATTAAACCCTATGCAACGGACTGAATGATGAGATATAATTGAGCTTAGGCAGCACCAAGGGAGACTGCAGATGCCTTGATATTCAAACAGCACACCTGCGAGCCCGATCTAGACACAAGTAGCGATAAGAAAAACAAACATTGTTTTTGTGCGCGAGCGTGTGCGTGCTTAACCAAAACAACCATTCAGTTGAACGTATACATGCAACGTCGAAAAGCACGTACGGTCGGTCGTTCCTCCTCGTTTCACTTCCTTTGCGTAAACGAAGGGTAGACATTAAACGAAATGTACACATTAAACGAAAGGTAGACATCGATGATGATTATTAATGGTCTTGTGGGACGTCATTGTCGCGTGGCAAGCGGAAGAAGCGACTCCACAGTCGAGGGTCAGTTTATTATTATTACTACATTCAAGGGAGACGTCTATTACTGAAAGAAGAAATTTGCACAAGAAAATAATGAAAAACACACAAACGCGCATTTATTTTGGCAATTTATCTTCACAGCCTCATCTAGTGCCAAACGTTTCGCACCCTCTGCGGGAGCAGAGAGCGCCTACATTTTCGGGAAACTATTGGGATTTTACGTCCCAAACCCACCATTGTCAGAGACGCCGTGGTGGAAGGCTCCGAAAATTTTGACCATCTGCTGTTCGTTAACGTGAACCTGAATCTAAGTAGACAGGCCCCTGACGTTTCACCTCCATTTAAACGCGATTACTACGGCCAGAATTCAATCCCGTCGAGCACCACAACCACTAGGCCACCATGGCGGGTAGATGCCGAAATTAAAGAGAAACTGAAGACGCCACGGACAAATCCTGTCACGGGCACGCCAATGCACCCAAAGTATGTGAAACTTCGGTACATGTCTACCGACTACAGCTGAAAACGCGTCATCACGGACAGATTTCATCTGAAATCGCTTTTTCAAAAATTGAAGGACACTTTTAGGAAATTCCAAATGTATTCAGCAAAAGCCTGTGGCCACCCCCACGGAGATGGCGTTTCCGCTCAAGCCGCTGTGCCGTGACGTGATTGTCGAGAGAATGTAAGGGGGGAGAGGCCACAGCCGGCCCCGTTCCAGGACACGGCCAGACGGACGGTGAAAAGCCTCGACTAAAGCTTTTGCTATCTAATCCCTCAACGGAATGAACGGCCACCTTCATTCCATCTAAACAAAGTCACTGACTCCTTCACATGCATTCCCAATATATTACATGTACACGATTTCATCGATGGCCTTTTTTCGTTTAATATTTTCCAAACGATATTCCCATATGGACGCATAAACGTCAATTTGACGCGCCTCGGCAAGTGACAAGATTGAAGACTGCTTTACGACTATTTCAGACCGTTTTCCTCTCATGGCCTAAATCGGCATTCTGCTTATATATCAGTGATATCACAAATAACGTGTCTGCACGAGCTACTCCTTACCTCAAGTGGGGTCATTGAAATGTAGTTCACAGACTGTTGCAGAGTTCTTCCCCTGAGGGCGAACGATGGGTTGCACTGAGAGCCGAGGAAGCCGCCAGGAAGAAGACGATATAGTTATAGCGCGAGAACAGAACGATGACAAGAGACAAAAAGGACACCTTATCTCTTTGTAGTCGGTCTGTTCTCGCGCTATAACTATCGTCATGTCATACCAACTAGCCTAAGCTGCCACACTTCTAAGCCAGGAAGAAGTGCCGGCCATGATCTAAGCGGGATTTTTCACTCGTTCCACCACCTGGCAGGACCGCATACCTTCACAAGTGACTAAAGCAAAACTTGCCTTTGTCGCCTTCTCTATATGGCACAAGTATACCGAAGGTTGCGGTTCGCTCCCGGACGCAGCAGTTGCATTTCCATTAAGGCGAAATGCTAGAGCGACGTCGGTGCTCTTCAAGAATGCCATGGATATAGTTGAAGTTATCCCGATATCACGGTGACGTCTCTCATAACCGGAGTCACTTTGTAACGAAAAAAGGGAGCGACCTCTGGCCAGAACGTGCGTTTAGATCTTGGTGGAAATGTTTGGGCTGCATTATAGTGACAGATTTAAGCAACCAAAGGACATAGCTTTTCTTTTTTTTTTAAAGAAATACCCAATTTGCACGAAATATCTTCCTGAAGAACTTGCCCTGAAAAAGTATGAGAGGAAAGGTTATAGCCCCCCCCCCCCCCCCCCAACTCTAGCCACGGGTAAACAAATACGAGGTAACGCATTGTTGAAGTATCTTCGAATCGAAAGGACTTGCTGAAGCCGACAGAACGCTAATAGCAATGCTAAGGATGAGTCCACAAGCCCATGAACCCCATATCGAAACGAAACTGCGCCCATTGCAGCAGCAAGTAAGAGATCTTTATCACTGATTGATTGATTTGTGGGGTTTAACGTCCCAAAACCACTATATGATTATGAGAGACACCGTACAGGGGGCTCCGGAAATTTCGACCACCTGGGGTTCTTTAACGTGCACCCAAATCTGAGCACACAGGCCTACAACGTTTCCGCCTCCATCGGAAATGCAGCCGCCACAGCCGGGATTTGATCCCGCGACAGATCTTTATCGCTAAAACAGCGCCTGAGCCTCCTCGCCGGCGGCAATGACAAGCCGGAACGCTATTGAGACCGTTGACGGAGAGCGATTTCGTCTGCAGGCTTTAGAGTCCTTTACAGAGTTAGGCCACGCTCCTCGGCAAACGGCGAAAACAAATAGGCCTTCCGTGGCTCAAGAATCGTGCGCTGTTAAGCCTTCCGTGCGAGTGCAGCGTGCTAACTAAAAGACTTGACGCCTCCGCCTGACAGAAACGAGAAAAGCCCCTCAATAACGTGAGAAGTTCGAGGCTGCCCGAGGCACCTGCACGTTTCTTCTGTGCTCTTTTCGCCGCGTCAACTGCTGCGCATCGCGCAATGATATATGGGCGACATTTGAACGACGCCGAACGCGTTTAGCGTATACCACGAACCGGTGCTACAAGAAATGGAAGATAGATCAGGCACAGAGAAAGGGAACAGTCCGCCGTGTCCCTAGCGACGGACTGTTAACGAACTAGAAAAACAAGGGTGGGGTGAGTCACACTCGGCAAGCATTCACAAATCATGAACGGTAATCTGCGACTAACCCTCAAGAGGACCGTATATAACAGTTAAATATTACCGGCACTTAAGTACGGATCAGAAACGTGGAGGCTTACAAAGAGGGTTGTTCAGCTCAAATTGAGGACGACGCGGCAAGCGATGTAAAGGAAGATGATAGGTATAACCTTAAGAGACAAGAAGAGAGCAGGGTGAATCGGAGAACAAGTCGGGGTAAAGAATATAGTTGAAATCAAGAATAAATGGACACGGACCGGGCACGTGCGCGTATACTTAGACAGGATGACCACTGGTCATCAAGTGTACCTCACTGCATTTCCAGAGAAGGCAAACGCACGAGGGGGAGAAGTTTGCGGGTATAAAGTGGCAGCAGCAAACAAAGGACCGAGTTTACTGGCGGATCATGGGAGAGGCCTTTGTCCTGCAGTGGACGAAGTCAGGCTGATAATGAATATGGTGCACAATACACGCGAAAAAGTATACTCAGTGCATATCGGTATTGAACATAAGCAAGGAGGAGAACTTTTTTAGATGCGTCAGTGCAGGGACGTGGCCATCATATATGTATACGCATACGTCAATGAAGGTGGCAAACATGAGACCAACTTCACGCGGCCTTTCTCTAAACGCCACCTCTATCAAGTTCTTTCCATCCATACATCGAGCCAAGGCAACACCCTCTAGACTAGCTAGTCTAGAGGGTGTTGGCCAAGGCCGTCTCTCTGTTTTTCTCTCTTTCTCAAAGCTGTGCTTGCAAAACATATCGCCGCCTTTTTCTTTCATTTATTTATTTATATTTTAGCAATAACCGCTCAAACTAAGGTGTTTCAATGTACGAAAATCCTCAAAATGGAACTGCGATATCGGCTCGCAACCTTCCGCTGTCTTTGTCGGTAACGTTTAAGATACATATTCAAATGACTAGAGACTAGACGAATTTAACTTGGAGGAGACAGACGGTCAGGTAGACGGAAGGATTAGGAACTTTCCAGCGAAGAGTTCATTTTACGGAGCTGTGAAATCCGACTAATGTCGCCGGTGAAACCAACTGCCAAACTACTCCACGACTTGCTGAATGACGCTGCGATCAACAATCGACGTACTTCATTTCACGAGTGCGCGGGCTGCACTAAGACGAAGGTATCGTAAACAGAACACCAGGGCAATCGCTGTCATAATCGGCGGCATTAATCCGGTTATCCACTCGGGCATGGCCGAGTTGCTCTCTTGGGCGTTATGGCTTCGGTTTCGCCGCATAACTGCGTCGAAAACAATTTTTCACACTTTACTTAAAAAAAAAAACTTCCCGATCCCGAAAACACCACTGATTGATTGATTTGTGGGGTTTAACGTCCCAAAACCACTATTTGATTATGAGAGACGCCGTAGTGGACCGAAAACACCACTGTTACCGCGACACGACGCCTGGAAAGCGACGAAACACGCGAAGGAAAATGCGAGGAAACACGCGAGGAAGCACGCGGACCAAACAGCGTGATGTCACGGTGTCTACTAGATATTTCGTAGTTTATAATCGGTTAAAAATTGAGCACAGCGTCATCTATGGGGGCCATGGAGCCACATACGAAGTTTCAGAAAATTTCATCGAACCAATGTCGCGAAAGTACGACAAATGCTCTTGCGTAAAACAGTTTATCACTATCAAGAAACTCGATCCACATCTTACTCGATCGCTATCATAACTGTCTGTGCAAACCACCGGTATAGTTTCCAACCTGGGCTCCACAATCCTGCCGGCACGCCGTTCTTATACTTACCGTTTTGAAATTTCGGACGTCACGGGTGGAGATTTCGGCACGAAAGTTGAAAAATGTAGCTTCAACCTTGATTTTCTCCACTAATAATTAACTTGTGATAGTGATGCATATGCCGGTAGAGGTTTCAGAGTAGTTCTTCAAACTAAACCAAGTCATTCTTCCTCTTCAGTATCCTTTAATCATCCCTCGAGGTTGGCCAACGGACGCTTTTTTTGGAAATCTCGAATCGGCAACGGGCTACTTCCAAGAAGGACATCAATTCAGCTGTATAGCTTGTGTTTATATCACAATTGCTAATGAATAAATGCTTGTTAAACAGCTCACGACACTGCTGTCGTGTCTCGAATAACAACTCGAGTAATCAATACAAGCGACACGACAACTAGGCTGCAATAGTCACAAAATTAAATCTGACATCACCTGACATACATCGCCATATAAGCCACACGCAGTTCTCAAAATTATTATCATGAAGTTTTGTCGTAAATTGGCGGGGATATATGTACCCGTTCATGTGACAACTATATGAAGAGCTATTAATGAGAACTCATAGCAGTAATTCTAACGTGAATGATGCAGGGACCAAACAAGCGAGCTTCGAAAAAAAAAGCACCCGGTGCTAAATACGTCTGATTTTCTAACAAAGAAAACGAACCCTTGAATTATTTCCTTCAAATATATTGACGCATGTATAGAACTGCCACTCCGACGCAAGCGCTGAAATGACACCCAAAAGGACGAAGACGACAACGTTGTTGTTGTGGGTTGAACTCTCGAGCTGCCCTGCATGTTGGCCTGCAGTATACACTGCGCTCTGCACGGCGTCAGTCAGACTCGATGTGAGCGAATAAATCTTCCCGGTAACATATGTTGCCACTTATTTCTACAATAAGAGAATACAAGCTACAGAATTATTTCGCAAGAACGCGGCCGCCTGCGTACGACTGCCTAGACTTGCAGTGTTCCCACCACTGCCATCAACAGCTCAAGCGAGTCGTCTCGGCTATAGCTTTAACTACTTTACCGTCGTATAAACGAGACGCCAACCAACCTATTTCACAGCTGTTCAAAAGTTTACGCAAAATGCTTCCTGTGCGAATATCAAATGGGCACTTTGCACTATTCTCTGCAAAAGCAGGAACACTCCACGTGGCCGAAGGCAGAGCACGAAGCCGGCGCTAGGCGAGCAATCGAGTGTGAGAATAAAACAAATCTTTTTGTGTTGCATTCAATGGTTGATAAGTATTCCCAAGTGCAGGCGCAGTTATACAAAAAAGCAAATGGTCTTTTCTGGTGAAGTTCTGATAGCCGTGTAAAGGTTGCATTGGAACAGACTGAATGACGTTATCGTTTTCCCGATAGAACGACAGAGTGCTCCACACCGCACGACAGCGCCATTGTCCCGCTGTTGGTCATGCAACGATAGCCAACCTTTACGCGGCGTGGTGGAGCACATTTCTCGCACTACGGCTCGGATTGGCTAAAGCGACGTGGCCGAAATGCAACGAATCACACGGTTGCATGGCATTTCGCATGCGTCGATCGCAGTTTTCGTACAGCGCATTAGGACTGTCGTGATGTTCACAAACAGGAGCAGATTCGAGATTGTTCAATGAGAGGAGATTGGGGGAAGCCGGCATATGTGAACTCTGGTACCGAAAGCAGAGTATGGGGCGCATGTATTTATATCCTCGCGGTATATGCGTGTAAAATGAAGGGGAGGGGGGATTCTATTTATATACGGAGCGGACACATAGCCACAAAGGTGGAAACAGCGCTCAAACGAACCACACAGATAAGGAAGACACGCAACAAGTGCTGGTTATCTTCTCTGTGTTGTTAGGTGGTCCTGTCTGCTTTACAAACACGAACATGCGTAAAATAACGCTTACGAGAGTAGCAGTCCGGCTCTCTCGATCGTGCACAGTTATTCTTTAAACGCAAAAACAAAGCGCAGCACGTGACAGCTGCTTCCCAGAAAAACGACATTCCCCGGTCTTTCGTCGAGGGTCTGTGCTTCTTGCTTCCACGGCGCTATAGTAACGCGACAGACACAGTTCCCGAGTCAGGGACGTCAGAAAGGAGAGACCTTGTCGAGGAGGATGGGCGCAGCGCGATATCGTCGAGTGCCTCCAAAACAGGCCTAATGCTGCGAGGAGCACCGTGCGCTATAGATATCACTAGTACATCACAAGCACCTTGAAGGAACGCTAAGGCGAGGCACCTGCCCGTCGCTTTGCGTTCTACACCTTATCACCTCCGAGACTGGCGAGCATCTTTCTCCGCGGTCGCACATGCCTTCGTTTTCGAAGATAACTGCCAGATGGCGCTCGTGTTTAACGTGCCTAGACGCACTTGTTCGCCTCCGTTACACGCTCGAGGCACTCTAACGCAGCGCCTTCAGAATACCATTCACCGATTTTCTCGCGCAGAACATCCAATAAACGTTTTGTTCACTCTCTCCAGACGCAAGACTATCGTCTTTCGATGACATTCACAGTGTGGCAAAGCTATTCGCTAATGCTACCATCATAGGTTTATCAATGCAAAAAGAGAAGGAAGTCCCAAGTTTCATGATGAAATGAACCAGCAGCGATCGTCTAGTGGTTATGGCGCTCAACTGCCGATTCGAAGGTCACGGGATCGAATCCCGACAGAAGCATTTTCGAGGAAATGCCCAAGGCCCGTGTACTTATATTTAGGTGCACGTCAAAGAACCCCTGTTTTATATTTTTACCACGGAAAAACCCCAGGTGGTCGAAATTTGCGGAGCCCTCTAGTACGGCGTCTGTCAATCATATCGCGGTTTCGAAACATTACACCACAATAATTAACATTTTCAAATTCAGCGCAGAAAGCTCCGCACGTGACGTCGACATGTGTCAATAATTTTTTTTGATATCTTGACGGCATTGCCTCCAATTTTTTTTTTAATTTCATGATTTAAGTTTCTAGATCCCCGAGAGGACAATAAATTTCATTTTTGTCGCTTAGGGATCATTACACGTAGACCCTGGTAGACGCTGTAAAAATCTATGACGTCACGGTCATTGGCGTTGGAACTTTCACTATGCAGTGACCACGGATTTTCTCTCGGCGAGCTTTCTCGCTTACCAAGCGTTTTCCCGCGGTAAAAAATAGTTCGCTTAGTGGCATGAGGAAATTTTTTAATGTGGGAAAAATCAAGCACCAATGAGCGGGACGCAAAAACACAACGCCCGAGAATGTAACGGCCGGTTGAGCAGAAAAACAAGCCATGCAGGCGGCGGCAGCAACTCGAGCGTGACCTCATTCCCGATGAGGCAGGCCCTGCGTGGCGCCTCTCCATGGCTGAGGCGGCTCGCAGAAAAAAGCCCCGGCACCAAGGACCAAAGATAAGCACGCGCCTCACTCACCGCGTTACGCAGGGGCACTCCAAGAAAAAAAAAAAAAACTAAGTGAGGCCTGCCCTCGTTTCCAAGCGAGCCTCAGAGGGGAAACGGAAGTTGCACGTACGTTGCATCATGCTTCGCAGCCCGCCGAGGCAGACGCCGCCGCTGGATGTCCTCTTTAACCTTGAAGGGATTCTTCGGCCTCGAACGTGCAGGTCACGGTTGTACCACTTAGATCACGGCTTGCTTGCAGGAAAAAGCAAAAGGGAATCAATCGGGAAACGGGGCAACGAACACAGTGCGCGCACAGGACGAGACCATAACAGTTTCGCGCGTACGGCGGGCCGGTCTTGAAGTGCTCCAAGATAAAAAGTCGCCAGGGATAACTTGCGTCAGGCTCTTGTCGATTAGATTTAGGGTTCGATTCGTGGAAAGCTATACACTTGCGAAATTGAAATTGGGGGAGGGGGGACTTTCTCTTGCAGAAAGTGGACAGGCCTTTTGCGACACGCGGAACTTGCTGCACATGACTTCCTTTTTGTCACGCGGACAAGATATTTTTAAACTGCAAAAAAAAAAAAAGAAAAACCAACGCTAGGAAAGGGTTGCAATGTGCGTGCGTGCTGCTGAATCATCCGTCAACTTTAAAGGTAACGCAAAAAGACACTGCTGTATATGAAAGAAGGTTATGGTCGCGTGGAGACATGACGTTGTTCATGCACCGGATGCATCGTTCCTCTCTGATCTATAGATACAACAGACATCAGTGTACTTTTGTGCCTTACTTAATTCTTGTGCCAGTACGCCATTTTGCGATACATCAAGGTTGTACAGTCGGCTACAAAATAATACAGACCACTGGAACACGCGCCGAAATCACCGCCACACCATATTGGGTCAGGCCATCGGCTGCTCAGAGCATTTGTCTGGCCTTTGCGAGGGCGGCGCTTATGCTCTCGCCAACATACTGCTTTTTCCCCACGAGTTCGAGTGCCCCATATTACATTGTGACCGACTACTATCTTGAAAAGCCCGCGCTTACGCGAAACACCAGGCATAATTTCGAAACTTAAGATGATGCCGCACAAGGTTCAAGTTTGCAGATGGCGAGAGAAACACCTATCGGGTACCAGTAACATCGAGGTCACGTTCGGGCGCGAAAAGCTGCAAGTCTCTTACACAGACACCGCTTTTTATTCCTTCACAGAAAAAGAAGCATCTGCCTGAGCAGTGCATAACGTTGAACGGCGCCTACATTTGCTTCTTTGAAAGGATTGCGTCACGAGTTCGACATTGGTGGCTTTAAATATGCGCACTTTGCCGTTGCTATGCGTGGTCACCCGCGTATAGGCTATGGGTGAAGTTTAACTAAGGGTTGTCGCTTTCCTCCACTTTGCTCTAGGATGCGTGCTATAGCTGAAACTGCAGGCAAAAGTGGGTGTACGTACGTGGACGCTGAATGCAAATATTTCCCCACAAAGGCTCTTATCTGTAATGCCAAACTGCGGTTCAAACAAGAAACAAAACGCTTTGCATAGTTAAAATCTAGGATAGCTAGCTGGAAACGCTCAGGGAATTTCGCTCCCTATTCTTTAAAGAGATACTATGGTGAAACAATACATTAGCTTAGACAGATAAAATTATACTCTGAAAACTGTAGCGTCATTAAATTCACTGCCACAGGTTTATTAATAAATGAGAAAATTAGAGTCAGAAGATTCATTATTGAATGTCTCCAATGGTGACGTCACAAATTTAAAGGTGGACTTATCGTATTTCGGACCCACTGGCCCAACGAAATTTCTTGAACCGAATACGAGAACCGCAAATTCTTTTTACGATCCCCCTTTAAAGGGTCACTAAAGAGCAAAACGATTACTTACGTATTAGGAAAGTACAATTTCACAGTCCCGAAAACGCCACCCTTACCGCGACACGAAGCTTGATAAGCTAGAAAACGCGCGAAAAGAAAATGCGGGTGGAGACGCTACCGTGAGATTCCACCACAATACACCGCGACGCAGAAAATTTTGAATGCATCTGCTGGGTCCTACACAGGTTCTACTCAATAAAAATTGCGTACATTGTCATATCTGGGTGCCATAGACCTGGCATACGAAGTGTCAGAAAATTTCATCGAGCCAAGTTCATTCTGTCACGCGCGAAATTTAAAGCAAATTGTACGCTTGATTTTCTCCGCTAATAATGAACTATTATAGTGAGGCTTACGGCAGTGGTGTTCTCAAAGTGCAGTTTATCAGTCTAAACAACAATATAAACAAAGTCATTGTCCCTTCAAGATATCGAGTATGATAGATGGCTCAACGCGCCAACTGCATTTTCCTGACCGCTCAATCGCTTTTAATCAATCCTGCATCCTCGTGATCGCGCTTTGTTGGAACGTCCCCGCCGATGAGCTGCATCTATCGAAGAAGTCAATCAAACGCGCCCAACAGTGCGTGGACAGTGAGCAAGGACAAGACGGCGAAAGTGAGCGAGGCAACACATAACCAAAGAGGCGCGGCCTCGCAGATAACCCAGGGGCACTCGAAAAGAATAATAGCGCGGTAACGCTTCGTATCAGCGCGATAAGCGAGGAGAGGAGAGTGGCCAGCAGGCTGGGGAACTTGTTCCACGTTTTGTGAAAGATCGCGGGCGACGCAAAGCCTGAAAGCAATCCCAGAGCACGATCAACGAGACTGCACGCAAGGAGTAAGCGCACGTCAGCAATATATATGGTAACATTACTCGTGCCGATAGTCATAGCGCGAGAACAGAACGACGACACAGAGACAAGAAAGACACGAATGTCCTCCGTGTCCTCGTCTCTGTGTCGTCGTTCTGTTCTCGCGCTACAACTATCGTCACGTCATGCCATGAACCCTTCCAAGCTGCCACACTTCTAAATTACTCGTGCGCCAAGTTGCGGGGAAACATTGACCAGGGCACACTCGAGAACGGCGAGAAGAAAGACGGAACAGCGACGAGTTCTCGTAAGCCGACGATATTACTACGCTAC
The DNA here is from genome assembly GCF_013339725.1 of Rhipicephalus microplus. Taxonomy (NCBI): domain Eukaryota; kingdom Metazoa; phylum Arthropoda; class Arachnida; order Ixodida; family Ixodidae; genus Rhipicephalus; species Rhipicephalus microplus. The sequence continues at coordinate 10,101,495 of NC_051170.1, forward strand.
ACATGCGAGTGACAAGTCATTACGAAAAGTGATGATGGCGAAATGGTCATCTTCGCCGAGCTATTCGCAATGCCCAGGGGCTATAGGCGGAGCGCCCGGCATACCAAGATGGCTGCGGAAGGGTGATCAACCCGTGAACTCGCATAAGAAAAGATACGAAGCACGTACTGCCTGTGCCGCCTTCACCGGATGAACTCTTGATCGTAAAATGAATGCATATCAACCAAAGTACTTTCCCAAATACAGGAACTGCTATATGTCCGATAGTTAATTTCTTGCCGCAGTGCGAAGGTTGGTGGTGTCAGCTGATCGACCGTGAATCAACGATGCTTTGCGTAATAGTGTGCTACACAAAACTACGCGAACTAAAATTCACGTATTAACTGAACAGCACTCCGAGATAATTTGTGTCGAGCCTGCCTGGCAGATTTGCCGCAGCAGTACTAGCGGGTATAGCGCACCGGCGCGGCTGCACAGGACCGAATGTTTAACGTATAGTGATGGTTTGCAAACATAATACGCCGTCGTCATTACTTGCGCTGTAAGCATCATGCAGCTGCTTCTTCAACGGAACACAAGCATTTAACTTTCCTTTAAGCAGCGCTTGTGCCACAGCCATGATCAGACTAACAGTGCGCCATTCGGCACATTCGAATGTTGCAAGTTCCATCAGCGCAATCGAAACAAGGATATCGAAACCAATTCACGCGTAACCTTTTTGCAACGTCAAAACTCTGAAAATTCGTCTAACAACAACGTCGTTCGGACGGCACCGGTGAAGTGCAGGAGAAGTAAGCGTGGACTGATGTCGTAACTGCACTGCATATTTCAATACTCTAACCATTTCGCTTCGCTGGTCGAACTCGAGCGTGTTGGCGGCATGCGCCGCTTTGTAATATCCACCGTAATTGGGCTACAACATGCAATGCACAAGAAAAATTATGCTTCTATTTTGAGCACGCTGAATAATATTATACAATAAAAATACAAACAAATGACTTACGAAAGTGGAAAAAAAAAAACATTAACGTACGACGGGGCGTGAAAGTGCAACTCGCTGCTCGTGAGCTATAGAGCTGTCACTCTCAGCGCTTTGACAACCATCTACGTCCTGTGAAAAATGCTCGACGTCAAGACGGTTTCTTCGAACATCACTGCTGAAAGTAATCCGAGGAATTCTCTCCACCGGACGACTTCGATAGCACCAACAACGAGTCATTCACCACGCGTGCACAACACCAACACGGCGTCACTTAGCACGTTTATCTGGGGGTGCGGAGAACATTTCGCTCCAGTACCCGCCAAGAAATTGATTGATTTGTGGGGTTTAACGTCCCAAAACCACCATATGATTATGAGAGACGCCGTAGTGGAGGGCTCCGGAAATATCGACCACCTGGGGTTCTTTAACGTGCACCCAAATCTGAGACCACGGGCCTACAACATTTCCGCCTCCATCGGAAATGCAGCAGCCGCAGCCGGGAATCGAACCCGCGACCTGCGGGTCAGCAGCCGAGTACCTTAGCCACTAGACCACCGCGGCGGGGCTACCCGGCAAGAAAGAAGTCACTCGCAGTGTGCTGCCATCAAAGGCACAGCGTAGGCCAAGGTTTGGAAGCGCAAATCGCGAGCCTGCGCTACTTTCCGCGTACAATGAATGTTACGGGATTCATGCAGTATACAAAAGCACTGACGAATGCTGCGCGCACGTAAAACAAGGCGATTTTCAACTTTCAAGGCCAGACGATAACGTTTAACTATCCCACGTTTGCTGCAGAAAATTTCGTGAAGCTGATATGTGTACTCTGCGAGCTATATCATCGAAAGCGCGAGTTGCCACGCTTTTTTCACGAAAACTTCGCGTCTCGCAAGAACGAATCAGATTTATCGTGTCACGGACGGTCCGGTATATTCACTCATGCCCAAAACGTACAAAGTGGTCTGTGTTCGTTTCTTGGTAACGCGTTAACACTGAGGCTAGCTAGCACCGCCAAACAAGGAAGCCTTGGGAGCGTCTGCTATACTGATCATCCCGGAGAGGACGCTCCTGAATTCCGCCAGGCGGCGCGACAGTCTATGAACATTGCGAATAGTGAATATGTGCGAAACAGTATAAACTTTGCTGGCACTGTGTATACCGTTCTAAACAGTTTCTCCCAAACAGCCCACTTGAATTATGGGTGTAGAAATTACATATACGGCGCTGCCATGTATACCCCTGGCACGGTTGTACAAATATGTGCTATCCCAAAAGGCATACGCAGGGTTCCTCTTCAAGAGAGAGGGAAGGGGGGGGGGGTGCGAAAGCTCGTTACAGCGCTTCGCCTCATGTCAATGTATAGAGCTGACGTTGCTCCCCCCCCTCTTAGATTACTATATGGGGGGACGCCTCCTCTGCACACGGCCTAAGCCCCTCCCCTCAAATTACAAAGGTCCCTTATACACACGCTAAAGACGAAAACCATCTTTTTTTTTTTTCATAATCATTGCACTGATCCTTCCCAGCTCACCTCTGACGGTTTTCCAAGATCGTGGGCATTTCCAGCTTTCTGCAGCTCAACTGATTTTACACCACCTCAATTATCGGCCCACCTTCGATCAAGTGACGATATCATGCGATAGCATCGTGTGGCGCCACGGTGAAGTGATCAATTACGGCGATGCGTCATGAATACGTCATGCAACGGCGCCTATCGCTCGAGTCGACATCGACTGTAAGTTTTCGCGTTTGACGAGGCATCCAAGGGTCTTAATAAACGGAAAAATCCCGCAGAGACGGCCGCAACCGCACTCCCACGCAACCGGGCGCCCAGAGAGGAGGTTCTTCCTCTCTCAGATCAGGCATTCGGCACGGCTACAAAGTTTTCGAACAACCGCAGGACTTGTTGTGCGCATTATCACGCAACGTCGCGGGTATGGCAGATTTTTTCAGGGCGAGAAATAAACGATACGCGCAGACCTCGTAGTCGCGAGGGTCCTCCGCGTACAACGGGCGGTCCTGCGAGACGTGTAAAAATGCTGCCAGCCGCTTTCCAGGGAACACGCACGAGCTGGCGCCGCTATTTCGAGGGGCTGCCGGGTGGCAGTGCACGGCGTCAAGGTCTTCTGCGCCTCACAGCCTCATCCGGGCGGCAACTGCCAACGGCAGCACAGCCGCCTCACGCAGAGCACTGTTGCCGACCGCCCACACCGCTCGCCCGATCCTATCAGAGCACCTGTAAGGGCACGGGCCGCTTTCCAATTTCGGAGGTAGGCAGAAACTTCAGACCTGTATAGGTTGCAATTCATGGCCATGTGAGAAGGCACCTAAACGTGGTGCGCTGCGTTTCGGGCGTACAATTCACACAGGAAAAAAAAAATTAGCCTTATGTTCTCAGCTCAATTGATCTGTGGGGTCCCAAAACCATATGAATGTGAGAGACGCCGCAGTAGGGAGCTCAGAAAATGTCAAACACCCGAGTTTATTTAACGTGCACCCGAATCTGAGCACATGGGCCTACAGCATTAAGTTCTCAGCTAGAAATTCCACTTTAGTGCAGCACCAACGGACAGTCATACATTTGGTGGTTAAACACCCGTTTAACACCACAAGGTTCTGAGAGGTCGTTTCGCGAAAATTCTGGCGTCAGCATCGGTGTCCTTGGTTGTGAGCGAAAATTCTTGTCGGCGACCGAAAAATGAGAAAACAGCAAATAATAAAAATTTTCAGTTTGAGTGAGAATAGAATTAGCAGAGGCCGTCTAGGTGGCAAGCAGGTGTTCCACCTAGGAAACACCCTATTGCTTGAAATTGCTACACGAGAGGGAAAGGGAAAAAAGGGCACTATGAATGTGGAAAGTAATATGAATAATTTTTTGTCAAATGTGCGGTTTCAGTGAGAATCGAACTCCACCCGTTTCAGTGGCTAGCAGGTGTGCTACTAGAGCGCCACGCTAATGTTAAAGACAGTTTCAGAAAAACAGACATATGAATGTCATATTGCATGGCAGAACGCCTATAGAATCGCGGCAGGAGTGAAAACCTGTGAATTGCACGTTTCGTTTTTTTTTTTTTTTTTTTGACAGCACACCCACAAAGTGCTCAGACGTATACTTGATCATCATCAGTTCGAAAAAAGCATCAACATAGTCGGCAGCTGCATAGGTTCGCGTGTTCCCTTACGGGCCGTCCACCGATTCACAACAAGAATTATGGCGAAGTGGGCACTGACTACACGTACTTGCAGTGGGAATTTCAGGGTAGCTTGATACAGTCAATGTTAAGCGCGCAGTCACTTTTCCTTACGGCACTGTTGAGGCATGCACCGGGAACCGAAGGCAAGCTATTATTCGAGAAGGCGATGCGTGCAGGGCCAGATTACCTGGCCTGCGAGTTCTTCGGGGCGAACATCAATTGTCCTCCAAGTTTACGAGCGTGTATGCAAATCTAAAAAATTCGGGGGATGTGGGATATTTCCCTTCCACCCCCAGCAACGCTCAAAGACAACTAGAATTCGCAGAATCATGAAGTCTTGCGACATTGGCACACGTACGACAGGCTGCATTAACCACGCGAACACTCGCTACAAGGCCGATAGTGCGCAGAGCTAAAGCTTTCAGGAGAATCGAACGTGTATTTTCATAGACCGCAGAAAACCGCAATATCCAAACTAAAAACAAGTGACGTTGCGTAAAGTTATAACAACCGATGCAAAAAGGGAAAAAAAAAAGAAAGACAAAGAAACACGGAGATCTAAGCACACAACGACGTCGAAGCGCATAACCCATCTTTGCACAGCATTCGGGCATGCTGCAGTCGGCGCCACTATATACGTCCTCATAGAGTTACAGTATACGGTATACCTTTAGCTAAAGGTAGCATATACTACTACAACGTCCTTACACGTATTAGCATCCGACGCCCTAGTAACCCCATTCTACCACAACGCTCGTTAACTGCGCGCGCCGCGAACCATGGGCGAGGCCAGGGCGCGAATGCAGTAGAGCCGTATATAAAACTCGCATATCACGGGGCCTTCAGCCGCGGCAGCTATCGCGCAGGTTATTTATACGCGATTCCAAGCGAAAGTAGGCTCTGCCAGGGCAAGACTCGAGCACTGCGCACCGGACGCCCCGTAACATGTATAGTTCTTTCTTTTTTCATTCTCTTCTGCCATATATTTATACACTGTACTCGCTGAAAGGATCCCGCGCTACTGCAGTGTGTCTACGCGTGCATATCCTGCGTGTCACGCAGAACTATCAACACCACTGCGGTCGCTGTAGTGAACAGTGCCGTCATTCATGTCGTCTGTTAGTTTAGCTCATCGGGGCCTCGTTCTCAGTTTAGGCAGCAATTGCGGTCGAATTCGATCACACCGTAATAACTACCGGTGTTATACCAGTGTAATTACCTGTAATAACTATCAGACACCCCCGCTTTCTTCTTTATCTCAAAGCGGCAAATGGGCTCTTCGCAAGAAGGGCTTCAATTCCCCCATTAGATGAGACTTCCAATCTTCCTCAACTTAGAAGTTCAATTAGTTTGCCTACTGACGTAATTTTTGTCTACTTATCAAAGGGTATTTGCCCCTGCAAAAAAACAAAAGGAGGATTCGTGAAGGCAGTGAATAAATATTCTACTCCGCTTACTTTAACACGAGCGTCGAAGAGCTCATTTTGCGGAAATTCCGGTGTCGTAGGTCGTGAGCGATAAATCTTGTCCGCGACCCGAAAATCAAGAAAGGTCCAAATTAATAATGAACTTCGGCTAGGTTCGGAATGGCCACCAATGAAGCAAGGAGGTGTTCTACCTCAGAAGCACGAGATCAGTTGGAATTTCGTAGGGGAAATACATGAATATCATGTAGTGGAAGGAGTCTCCCCTTGGCCGAATCGCACAAGGGAGGATTATGGCGCAGTGGGCAACGACGGTTTGAAACGGCAAATGATAAGCGCACAGTGCCTTACGGCACGGCTGCATCAAGCATTGGCTCTTGAGAAGTATATGCGTGCGGGTCTGTCCGATTAGGCGTTCTGCACTTGAAGGCGAAGCGTTCTCCAAATTTCCTGAAACACCCAAACGATACCCGATTTCGGACTAGAAAGTGCGTGCCACTCTCGAAGTTGACTAACGCGACCAACTACCGTGCTCACCTTCGTATTGGGTAACACTATGACTCGCTAATGTTTGCTAAATAATGAATACAGCTACGACAAAGACATGACTAAATATCTGCTGTAATAAATATTGTCTTTATTATATTGCAATCCAATTATTGGAATGTCTATTATCCAATTATTACATAGAAGCAGTGCAGGGTCTATGGTATAAAGCGGCGGCGTTTGCAAGCACTTCTGCATCGCGATCTCGAAGCGCTATACACAAGCCCATAACCAGCATCAGCTTGTCATATTAGCCCACACCGGAGTTAGTAGCGGCATGGCGCGCGTGTTTTGATGTGTGACTATAGGAACCACAGTGCACGGGCCGAATTTCATAACTCGAGGCCGCCTAATGCGTCACGGCTGCGCAAGCGAGCGCGTGCATGCTGTCTATAGCCTTGCCGTGTATGCATCGAAGGCCTGCCCGATCTTGACGCTGCATGCCGGCCAGTTCCGAAGGTAGAATTCGTTCTTATCGTAGGAAGGGGGGGGGGGGGCACTTGTATAGAGCTTTGAAAAAGATTTTTATTATTCGTTTTCGGTAACCCCCCGCCTCATTCCAAATTTCAAGGGAAGGGGGGGGGGGGGGTCCCAATATGCAACGATTACAATTGTGTGAAAATAAGCTGCCCATTGATTCAGGCTTCGGACGGGATGTGTGACGCAGGAGTGCGGCACTCCTGCGTCACACATCCCGTCCGATCGAAGGTCCGCTCGCACTGGTAGCCGGAGTTGCCGGTATATTTTTAGGAAGCATAAAGCAAGATACCGAGGGGAACAGCGCAAAAACGGGATGGAAAGAATGATCAGCCAACACAGCGCTTGTACTGTGTATGATCATTTTTTCTCCGTCCCGTTTCTGCGCTGTTCCCCTCAATATCATGTACCAACTGGCCCTTTTAGGCGCCCTTCTGCCCATATAGCAGGCTTGGAATATTTAGAACGCTTGTTCTTCTGAAAGTTTAGTACCTCAGATGTAGGAGATGATCACAAAGTACATCTTGTGTAATGGTGATCACAAAGTACATAGATGATCACAAAGCACATATTGTGTGATGATGATGATCACAAAGCACATAGATGATCACGAAGTACATCTTGTGTGACTTCACCCTCTCCCCTTGCGTTTGGAACCGAGAAAGGGCGCGGTCGCGGAGAAGGCGATACGCTGTGGATAACAGTTACGGCACAACGTCTATATTAGAGGTTATTAGTATGTCCAGCATTCGGTTAGCGCAAAGGCGTAGCGTAATACCGGATGGCGGGTACCGTAGCTGCAACATGTTGGCTGCCACCATGTCGCGTAGCGCCATCTATGAATCACAAAAGACAACTAACCAGGCAATGATCTCAGAGGTTCTGGGAGCGCTACTCGCTAAGCCTACAGTACAGCATCGATTATTTCTGTAAGTCTCTCGAAGGCAGCGCCGAGTCGACACAAATAATTTGCTATCGAGACTAATAATCTCAAACAAATAAAATCATACATCTTCGAAGCTAGAAACTACAGAGCGCATGACGACCACTGGATATATTTTATGCAGACGGCAACTGCTTGCGGCGCCACGGCCACGTTTTCCGCGTGAGCGCATGCGCCGTTCACGCGCCCGGTATCGCGCCTACACGCAAGCGTGTTGCGTTATAACGGAGTGCCGGACAGACTAAAATTTTATATTATGAGCTTACGGCCTATCCGAAGCCCGCGCACAACGCTGGTGTCTACCACCCGTGCACCACCCTACACCCTAATCTCCTCGTCAGTGACATTCGTGCCCCCCGTTCTTCAATAAAAAGAATGCATCTATGGTAAAAGCACGCAATGGAGGATCATGACATCAGCATCAAGAGCGAAGGCTTTCTCTGATACATTATTAAAAAATGGTGCGACTCTGCCAGCAACCATATTGACGGGAGAAAATGGAACTGCTCTGTCCGAAAATGGGCGCTGCAGGCCAAGTACAAAACAAGAACAGTTCGGCGACCGCGGGGACAAGGACGAAGCAGTTCGTTCAGGTAGCACGCAGAAGGAATTTCATGATGGGGCTACATAGACCGAAACATGCTTGCTTGCGACGACCATGAACTGCGCCACGATGCGACCCGAGGATGCATCGGACGATCCCTAAAACAGACGCCTTCAGATCCGCTCGGAGATCGCGAGAAGCAATTGAGACTTATTGAAGCGTTTAAGCTACTGAAATTGCTCCGCTTTTGGGCATGCAGTAGACAGACGGCAATATAGTTTCAGTACCTCGCGCAGGAGCTAAAAGATCCAGCAAGGCCTCATCAAACATAAGTTACCGTTAACGTCATGACAAAGTTATTAAAGGTATCGTCATTATGTGATGGTACCGCAAGGATTTGCGACATATGACGCCATCACATAACACCGTCACTGTGTGTGGAAGGGGGGTATCAATACAGAAAAATGAAAGAAAAAACGTCGTTTTTGAATTCTTATTCGATTTATCTTGACTTATACATAAAAAAAAAACTTTCGCACTTTTTCCAGAGCGTGCTCTCATATACGAGGTCAATACAGCAAACCAATAAAGCCGCAATACCGGTTTTGCAACATTTAAGCTTTTAAAGGTGATGAAATGCCACTGGGGAACACTGACGGTAGCCTGCTGGCCTAAATGCCGTGCCACGGAAGAATATATTTTGAGAAACGCGCGCTTTTCATTGGCCATTTTGAAATACGTCAGCGCCACTACTCGGAAATGTAGAACGCGTAACCGAACAACGTCCGTTAGCCCATAGAACAGAAACTATAGAGTATATCACGCCATATAAGTTGGCAAAGAAAAAAAAAAAAACGCGCAGCGCGGAGCAGAGAACGGCACGTCAGCTTATACTCAGGCCGCAACAGCTAAGCGCCCACAAAAAGAAGAAAGGAGACGAGAACCACAATGTTATCTGCTGACGATTGAGCTAGGCTGCCTTCATGAAAATGCAAGCGCTACTGCTGATGTCAGTGCAGACAGCTCAGTAGACGTCAGACCATAACAAAAAACAATAACAGTGCACAGACACACGGTACTGTTGCATGTGCATCGCATTACATGCCACGGATATGAAGGCCGCCGGCGCAATCGCCACACATTGGAACTGTGCAATGCATACCCTTCTCTATGTTCCACTGATTCGCAGCTGAGTTGCACGCAAAAACAGCAAGTTGCCAGCTAGCTTCTAACAGGCACCTTGTTTTAAAAAGCAAGACTTTTTCAACCGACGTTTTTCCGCTGTTTTTTTTTTTTACTGGCGTTTTTCCACTGTTTAAGTCACACTCTGTAAACATCATCTCTTTGAACCGTAATCATACGACCCTTATTTTATTTTAATTTTTTCTCTAGTCTGAATCACCCGCCTTACGCAAGCTTCGTCACGTGAACCCTTTACGCTCTCTACTCATCAACAAGCTCCTCTCCACTCTAGTCACGTGACATTTCATAACGCGACCGCGAGGACAATGCCGACGACACAGGCTTCGCAAGAAACAGCGTCGCCGTAAGAGTTCTCCCGGAAAACTATGCAAAAAGTGCTACACACCCGTCGTGTTCAGACACAGGTCGATCGCGCAATGACTCGAGAAGAGTCCTTGTCGCGATAGGCGGTACCTGCTCTGTAGAAGTTGCTACACTTGGCATCGGCGGTTCGCGATAAAGGAATAGTTCGTCTCGTGCGTAGACGCTTCGGACGTCACGCCGCGGAAGAAAAAGGCGGATAAATGCGGAATAACGACGGTGTCAATACCTGCCCTGAACAAGCACGCGTAAGTGAAGTGTGCACGTGGACGCAGCTGGCAGAATGGCACACATTTGCTTTCTCATTGTAATCACTTACACGTTGATTGATTGATTTGTGGGGTTTAACGTCCCAAAACCACCATATGATTATGAGAGACGCCGTAGTGGAGGGCTCCGGAAATTTCGACCACCTGGGGTTCTTTAACGTGCACCCAAATCTGAGCACACGGGCCTACAACATTTCCGCCTCCATCGGAAATGCAGCCGCCGCAGCCGGGAATCGAACCCGCAACCTGCGGGTCAGCAGCCGAGTACCTTAGCCACTAGACCACCGCGGCGGGGCAATCACTTACACGTGTTGAACAGCTCAGAGCCTTCCGATAGTGCTATCCGCTGCATAGTGCATGAGGCAGCAACTTAGATTTACTGCGAGCAAAAAAAAAAGAAAGGTTCCGGCGGACATTATGCCAACTTGTTTTCGTCAAAACGAGATTTTTTCTTAAGCGACGAAATCTCCAGAATTAACAGTGAACAACAATATATATACGAGGTTTTACGTGCTAAATAAAATCTCGATGTCGTTATGCGGCGCACGCCATGGTAGATTAATTACGGCCACCTGTTTTTTTTTTTTTTTAACTCGCACCTAAATCTAAGTGAATTTCGTCACCATCTCAATTCGGCCGCTGCTGCCGGGAATCGAACCCGCACCGTCGAGTTAATCAGCGCGACATTTCAAGTTACCACTTGGCTTATCCATGGCCTTTAAAAAAAAAACTTATTGAACAGGTCTCACTGGCATTGACATACACGCCTAACCAAGAGTGGTCAAGGACTCGATTGACACTTGACAAAAACGAATGACGTCAACGGCAACATACAAGCACATTTGCGCTTCTTTAACGTCTTACAACAGCAAACCAGAGGTCTTTGCGAAAGGAACTAAACTAAATTCATCTGCTCGATGCGCGAGACAAAGGTAAGAGAGGAAAGAAAAAGGGAAAAGAAAAAATGACGGGTGCACGTACCGATCAGCGTCGGTGAAGGGCGGTCACTCATCTTATAAGCTCTCCCGGCGCACGGAAGTTTCGGCGATACTCTTGCTGCTACACGAAGCCCGACCAGACAGGGCAGCTTTACGCAAACCTTTCCGCTCGCCCGCCTATCTGAAGCAGTTTTATAAGCGGTTTAAGGCCACTTGCCCTGGGAGCTAGACAGGGAGGAGACGCCGGCGGCGGTAAACACATCAACGCAGGATAACGGATAGGTGAGCAAGTCGAGTTGCAGGGGGAGGGGGGGTCGGTGTTTTTAATTACGTTTTCGCAGCACCAGACAAAAACAAATACGAAGCAAAAGACGCATGTGCTGACAAATTACTAGCCTCTTTATTCGTCGCTTTGATTGATTTGATTGATATGTGGGGTTTAACGTCCCAAAACCACCATATGATTACGAGAGACGCCGTAGTGGAGGGTTCCGGAAATTTCGACCACCTGGGGTTCTTTAACGTGCGCCCACATCTGAGCACACGGGCCTACAACATTTCCGCCTCCATCGGAAATGCAGCCGCCGCAGCCGGGATTTGATCCCGCGACCTGCGGGTAAGCAGCCGAGTACCTTAGCCACTAGACCACCGCGGCGGGGATTCGTCGCTTTGAGGCGAAGGTCTTAGATGCGTTAACAAAACGCGATAGTTTACCATCGGCAACACTAGTGATGCAAATCACCAAGTGACGGCGGCTGCATATGACGTCGCTGTGACGTTCCATAACGTGACGTCACCGCATGACATCGTCGCTTGACCCAAGATAGGCCGATCACGGAGGCAGTAGAAACCACGCCAAGTCCAGAAAGCCTTCAGACAGGGAGGGATCACTATGTCGACTTGCGCATTTGCCTTCAGGCGCAGCGGGAACATTTCGATAACGGAGAAATGCGAGAGAGCCGTGTACTTAGATTTAGGTGCGCGTTTAAATTGACACTAAAGGGAAACAATGCCTACCTTTAGATTAACAAACTGCAATCTGAGAACACTAATGCTACAAGTTTCACTATTATAGGTTCATTATTAGTGAAGAACATCAAGGTTGAAGTTTTATTTTTAAATTTCGCAACGAAATCGCCGCAAGCGACGTCAAAGGTGTGAAAATGTACTTTTTGTATTTTCGCGACATCGGCGCGATCAAATTTTCTGAAAGTTCGTATGCTGAGTCTATGGTTCCCACACATGACAGTGTACTTTAATATTTATCGACTAGAAGCTATGTCGGACTCAGTCGACGCTTTCAACATTTATGACGTCACTGTTTTTTGGGGTGAAGACGTCACCTTGAGATACCCACACCGATTTCTTTACGCGCGTTTTCTCGCTTACCAAAAGGCATCGCCTCACGGCAAGAGTGGTTTTGTAGGGATTGCGAAATTGTACTTCACTATTATGCAAAAAGTCATTTTCTCTTCAGCGTCCCTTTACAAACACCAGATTGCCAACATTTTCAGGGCCTTATGCTGCGGTATCTCACATCCTATCGTGGACGTAAGACTTAAGCCCCCCCAAATTATTATTACTTATGCTTTCACCATCGTGTCGTCCGAGAAGAATGCAAGGGACCGAGTTTCAGTATAGGGCTACCCTGGCAGGATCAGGGAAGATTTCGCTGCGCAGACTATCAACAAATCGACAATGCAGGAAAGGGGCAGTAAAAAAAAGAAAGGCGTGGGGTTTTTATACACGGTTATATACGCCTCATCGCCAAGCACGTTTGCGGGGGAGACAGACGAATCCACCGAACCGCGTAGATAACGCCGACCCACAAGGATGCGCGTTGTTCGTCTCGGATGTCCTCACAACACGGCCAAGGCGACGGCGTATCGACGGACGCACTCGACGACATGACGCCGTGTACACGGCAAGCGTAGCATCCTGTCTGAACGGCAGTACACGAAGTTTTCCTTTATTTTTATATCTTTATAGGCAGTATAGACCTTGTTATAAAAAAGCAGAAGCCCTTTCCCTGTTGGGGAAATGGGAACACGAGACGATTGCCGGGCCTGACAACCTTTTCTTTATTACTAGCAGTAATACTTGGCGTTTAATGTCTCCAAACAACGACATGATCACGAGAGACGTCGAAGTGAAGGGTTCCGGATATTTCGAGCACCTAAGGTTCTTTAACGTGCACCTCAGCACACGAGCATTTTCACCTTCGCCAAAAATGCGACCGCCGAGGCCGGAACTCGATCTCGCTACCTTTGGGTCCGCAGTCGAGCACTATAACCTCCAGGCGGGTAATTTTTTTTTAAGCGAAGCAGTTTGTTTGGCTAGCCCGAGTAACGCTGTCCCTCCGTGCGTCCGTACGAACGCGCCGCAATGCGCTCCCCTCGTCGCAGGTGTTGGAGCGGTGCCTTCACGCCACAGCTGCGCGTTGACGTTGTTACTGTCGGTGGTGGTTCGAAGAAGAATGAGACGCGTAATTCCTGCAGCTCATTAGGGAGCACGGCGCAGCGTCTTGGGGAAGTGGAAGAAAAGTGGATAGCAGTGCAGTGACGTCACGGTCCACTCGCAGTGCGCACTGATGTTACTAGTTTTAGTACTACGGAATGGTGCTACGCACGCATCACGCAAGCGCCTTGCGTTACGTGGCGCCGTTTGCCACTAATGGGCTTAGTACGCCGTAGTAGCCGCATACGTAACGGACGTCAAGCGTGTTGCGCCACCCGGTAGAAGTACGTGTTGAAGGCCAATCTGAGCCAATCCAAGTCTGCTAGCCGGATTAAGGCCATATTTTTTGCCGCTGTAGTGCCAAATCATACGCGATGGAAAAGTACAGCCAGCCAGCGCTCGCCTTTGATGCCGCCATTTTGCGAAACGAGGTCTCGTGCTGTCACGAACGTGTTCGAGAGCGGAGCAACCACCTCGCACGATACGCACGCGCGCATCGCAGGAGCGTCAATGGGAAACGGCGCACAAACCTCGCAGAATTCGTATTTGAAATAATTCAGCGATTTATACTAATGCTTCCATTAAAACTGCGTCTCCGGAGATAATCTACATCGATGCGGAAATATATTTCCACTGCAGTGGTGAAAGTAGCACTTTCGTATAGTTGCTGCAGATGACGTTAACAGCTCGACATTGCGACACTTGAGTCAAAAAAAAAAAAAAAAACGTCTCTTCAAGCGAGCACTGCATACCTGACATATCCTTTGTACGTAATTTTTTTTTTTCAGTGACGTTAGTACCGGTAGTATAATTGAAAAGATCGAAAACAACGTCATGGAGGGTACACAGCCGCTTGAAAGTAACGCTTTCAGTGCAGTCCATACTGCAAAACGGCAGCTAGAGGAAGAAATAATTTTGAAACTGGAGAGGCCTATGAATTGGCAGAAAACTGCATTTTTTTTTCTTCCATATACAATATCGCTTCTTTTTTTCTTTGTGGGGTCTTCGCTGCACCTACTAAAAGCCCGTCGGGACTTAGTACAGATCTTAGCTCAAGGAAGAAAGCGCCCTCGCCTATGGGTATACTTGTGAAAAAAAAAAAAGTTATGACAGCATACTACATTTCGCCATGGAAACATGCTGCGAATATCGCGACCTCTGTTTAATTTTGACTGCTTGCCCAAAGGCACAATGCAAAAGTAATAATGATATCTCGGGTTGTAAGGCCCAAAACCACAATATGATTATGAGAGATGCCGTAGTGAAGGGCTCCGGAAATTTCGACAAGCTGTTTTTTTTTTCTTTTTCTTAACATGCTCCGACGTCGCAAAGCACACGGGTAACTACCACTTCTCCTCCATCGAAATTCGTTCGCCGCAGCAGGAATCGAACCCGCGACCTTCGGGACAGCATTGGCCACTATAATCCACCGTGGCGGACCACAATACAGAAGTAGGTATGACAGATGGACACGAACAAATCTGATTCGTACACATACCAGCACGGACCTAATTGTCAACGCTCGCCAAACGGTGAACGTTGACGAGTGAAGTTGTCAAGCCGTATACGTGAAAATATTTCAGCACGACGGCAGACTGGACAAGCAGATTGAAATGCGCGGTACTACAGCAACAGCGCAATATACGGGACCAAGAAAGAAGAAATATACAACGCTGAATTTGCAACAGAGTTTAATGGAAAATTTTGCTTTGTCCGGCAGATAACAAACCTATGTGTACGCTCATGACAAAAAAAAAATGCATACTACTTAGAACCTAAAAATCACACGTGCGTGTGCGATTCACAGCTTTTTTATTTTTTCTTTACGTTCTTACCAGCATTTTTTGTTTTGTTTTTGACAATGGGCACACGCGTATGCTTGTTATCTGGTTTAAGAAAAGCAACATCTTTCAATGGAGCTAAGTTACGAGTGCAGCGTTGTATGCGAGTCTTCTCTTTTTCAAACCCGTTTTTTTGGGCTGCTGTTCCAAGTAGCACGCTAGGGATTGAAAAAGCATGAGCGAGTCGGAAATAATACAATTAAGAGATGTTTACAGCGCACACGGGTTTATGAAAATGCCGAGGCGGCGCTCCTTGCCTGTCCCTTGGCCCAAATATGCATGCACCGGAAAGACCTTAAAAACCACACTTATTTCGCACAGCAGCAAAGTGCCAGAGATCCATGCGGGAGTGCTTGGAGAGTGCTAAGCATGTGTGAGTGAGGTATGTGTTATGCGTTTCCAAAAATAAAACGCCGCTGCCATATTCACTATATGTAACGACCAGAAACATCTTCGGTCCTTATCGCCTCGCGTGGCTAACTCTGGGGACGACTGTCAACCACGGACGCGAGAGAAGTGAATTAACGAACTGATGAACCGCAAAGCAAAGGTGTTCCAACGTGTTTTTGAAGACACCTATATACTCTCGAGAAATACTGAGTGCATTATAGGGAAGTGTGCCACTACGAAGGCATGTTTGCTTTGTTTAAATGATATTTTTTTTTAATCATCGGGCTGGTACACCAACGCGACCTAGTGGACTTTTTGTTCCTTAATTGTTATATACTAACAACCAATTGGAAATGGGTAACCACTACCAAGCAAAAATGACATTTCTTAATTACATTGTATTTCCATATTAAAATACCAATAATAAAGTGAGCATTTCTGCCGTCTTCCCTGCTCTTGTGTCCGTGGTTGCACGCTTTCCGCTACGTAATTGGACCCACACAACTTTCGAATCAGCAAAACGACTACGTAAAAGACAGCGAGTTCATTGAACAAAAAAAAAAAAAGAAAATATTTGCCGGGAAAATGTGTGTGTGGGAGGGGAATCGAATTTAGGCTTATCTACGTCTGACCCCCCCACCGCTTCCTTTTGTTTTTATCACACCGAGTAATGCTCGTAACTTTAAGCTTTCCCTTGCGGGAATCGAACCTTGACTCAGGTGCTTATCACTGCAAGACTGCTATTGCTGCACGCAACAACCACAATCACACGCATTCACACCCGAGCAACGACGAGATTGGACGACGTGAGACGACATGATATCTCGATAAAAGATCATACTGCCATACCAGAAACGGCTAATCGCCGACAAGTTGGAGCACCAACGATGGGACGTCAATTGTGGGAAATTTTGCGCATGCCTATACGCGAGGTGACCAGCGCTAGCCTTCGAGGGCCGCTTTTTAGCATGTACATACACTCGCTAACGCCGGGTTTTCCGCGAGTATACGATGCCGCCACCAAAGAAACCTGCAACTTATAGCTACAATCGCTTGAACAATAAATCAAAACACAGTATTAAGACAGCGACACGATTGTCGTTCGAAAGCGCAGCCACGCAATATTTGGCGTCTGTGGCGTCATCCGGATCGAGATGAGTTCTCATCAAGCCATGGGTTCCCGACGGAATGCGAACAGCCGTCGAGATAGATACGCCGGCGATTTCAACGCACCACTACACTTCATCCTTCGTGAATAGCTCATATCGAGAGCCACCCGATTTCCGGCGGCTGGAAAACACAATAGTGACGGGAAGGACTCGTTTTCTTTTTACTTTAATTCTTGTCTCATCTACGTCTTTCCTCTTGCCCTTCGCCCGCGCGTGTAGTGGGGCCGCAACAAGAACAGAAAGTTTTGAAGCAGCTGCGCAAACGTGGCGACAGACGGATATCTGCATTTCGCCGGAGGTAACTCTAGTAAAAACAAAACAGAGGGAAGTAACAAACGTGTCAATGGAGAGGTAGAAGAGTAGTACAAAAAACGCTGACTGCGCGGTGCCGACACGAAAAGATGAAATAAAAAAAAAAACGAGACTTGCGCGCACGTATCCGACGAAAACAAACAAAAAAAAACGGGTGTTTGGAGGTCTTCGATAGCCGACACAACCCTGTAGTAGTAGTAGTAGTTGTAGTAGTAGTAGTAGTGCTCCCTACCAGGCTGCGGAAATTGGGCACCTTCTAACCACCACCACAAGCTTCCACCGAGAATGTTTTTATACGCGATGGAAATCGAACCATGCGCGGGCAGTACATGAGGGATACCTATAGCCAAGACAAGTAGCCGTGCCTCGCTTGGTGCTTGTCGGACACCTTTACCGGAGTTCCACACTTCTTCGACCTGCCACCAGCCTGCTCTCTCTCACGTCGGGTTTGCGTTCAAGGTCACACCTTAACGAGACTTACGGCCATTCACAAGAAGATGTCCACCGTCACCGCAAAAGCGGTGTTGCGACCGGGGTTTGCGGCACCGGAGATCCGGGATCAAGATGTCGAGGCAGGAGGAGGTTGAACTTCGTAGAGAGGGATTATTTACATGACACGGGCTCCCTGGCCCGAAGATCTACTTTGAAAGGTCTACATTGAAAAAGGATGTCTATTGAACAAGCTCCGTGAACCACACTAAGTAGTCCGCGAGGGCTGATTAAAGATAGTCTCATCCCCCCGATCCCTAGCTCGGAGAATAGGTCCATACGGCACTGTCCGATAACATGTCCTGCAGCACACACTAGTGCCATTATGCCGGCACCGCCCCAAACACATATACACAAACCAAACACGTTTATGGTCCCGGCGATGCTGCCTCTTCCGGTGACGATAGTTATAGCGCGAGAACAAAACGACGACACAGAAACAAGAAGGACACGAATTCTTGTCGTTTTGTTCTCGCGCTATAACTATCGTGATGCCATACCAACTGGCCCAAGCTGCCACACTTCTAAGTTACATTCCTCCGGTGAATCTTGCTTCCAGCGAGCGGGGTGAAACGCGTTTGTCATCCTGCCACTCGCGCCGACCACCCAAGCCTTGTCGAACGGCGATCGCGGTCTATAGGCGCCTCCGAGGGGCCATACCTGGACATCTGGTACCGATTCCAGCGTCGGCGGCTGATCAGTCAGAGACGCACATCGTGGTGGTCCGACGTCCGTAATCAGCGGAAGTTCGGCATTGTGGCTTTTAACGGGGCTCGAAGACGCCACGTGTCGCATCTCTGCGCGGACCCGAAGGACAGCGGTGCTCCGTAGAGTAATTTCAGCCACGCAGCACCCAGCACATGGAAACAGCAGGGCGTCTTGGCGCTGCTCCTTATCTCCACAAAATGACGCGGCTGCGTTTCTTCCGTTCTGGCGACCGCGGCGAAAGGGTGGCCCGCCAAACGCAACAGCGGCTACAGAGAGGGACCACCTGTTCCCCACACAGAGGTCCTCAATGCAGCCCTTCCCTTCCTTGGACCGCGGCCGTGCGTTCTCAATAATACACAATGACGGTAGTTGTAGCGCGAGAACAAAACGGCGACACAGAGAACAGAAGGACACTTCTTGTCTCTGTGTCGCCGTTTTGTTGTCGCGCTATAACTACCGTCATGCCATACCAACTAGCCCAAGCTGCCACACTTTTAATACACAATATTTACACGCGAAATAACCGGTGGAATCGATTCCCGTCAAGATCAACGGTGAATATAGGTTCTGAGGTATTTCACATGAATTTTCAAGTTCGCATGCGCGTCGCACGCTTGATAATGACTCGACGGTGACCCCACCCCAACGTCACCAACTCTGTTTTGACGCGTTTGAGCCCAGGGTTAACAGGATGGGATACTTGGCGTTCGAGTTCACGACGATTTAGTTTTCTCGTTGGCTATGTGGCTAGTTTTGGAGGTCACATTTGCTATCGACTTGATAGCAAATGGTTATACATTTTCAAATGGTTAAACTCAAATCGGTTACATGAAGATGAACGCGAACCCGAAAGCACCGCCTGCGCATAAGCACGGTATTCCTCCTATGTGGTCGTCCATTTTAATTCGAAAGCATGCGTTTCTGAAACAGCGGTACGACTGAGAACTGCTGCGGTGTGGCAAGAGTTCGTCTTCACGCCACGTTCACCTGATCCAATGCAGGGCGGGGGAAAGGAAGTGGTTCGTTCCTTTGTACTTTACTCGGACTTGAAAGCTGTTCGTGTCGTTCAGAAGTCCGATGCTCTTCGACGTGGCGATAGTTATAGCGCGAGAACAAAACGACGACACAGAGACAAGAAGGAGACGAGCGCTAACTTCCAACTCGCCCCAACTTCCAGCGCTCGTGTCCTTCTTGTATCTGTGTCGTCGTTCTGTTCTCGCGCTATAACTATCGCCATGCCATACCAACTAGCCCAAGCTGCAACACTTCTAAGCTCTTTGACCGTTTGATATTTTGCGCTTCCTGGCAAGTTGTGGCAGTGTGTTTTGGGTCTGAACTTTGTATCGTACAAAATGCGCATAACTGTAGCGCCGTCCCCCAATGAAGTCAATGCCAATGACTTGCACGTGCTTGCCACTATAAAACGTAAGAGCTCAGATAATACTTTCTGTTCATGCTTTAGCCCACTGTCCCGAGGACGTTACTCTCATTAGAGTTGTCATCTCATCGTAGCCAAGTGTTGTCTCTCTGCTCGCCATGAATTAAACAACTATAATTCAAGATCAGCCTCTAGCTCTTTGTCGACAAAACCGGGCAAACCGCTCTCCAGCCGTGTTGCCGCGAAAAAAAAAAAAAACAGGCCGCACTTTTGGGCCCATCTGTAACACCCCATCGGTCACAGAGTTAGCACCCTCCCTTCACCACGGTCGAGAGCCTAACTTCCTCGAACGCCGCAGAGGAGCTCCGAAGAGGGCAAATCGGCAGAGTACAATCGGAACTATAGTAATGGGAGCAACTGGACTTCACAAGTTCCTTCGAGTTCCTTTTCTATCCACGGCCCAGATTCTTTCAGCGCGCTCTATAGTTTAGTGCGTCGCTATAGTTGCCCGCATTAGACGCCTCTGTAATAAAAGAGCTACATTCGTGCGCTAAATTGAAATGCGAGCCTGCACAAGTACAGTTATCAAGTGTACAATGCTGCGGCGTGGTTCTTTTGAGGGTGCTGACTGGCCGTCGTCATCCGCTTCGGGCGATATGGCTTATTACCTATAGCTTGCAAAGTGAAATTGCCGCTACGCGTTCGAGACCCGAGACTTCACTGCGCAAGTCGCACTTGCAAAACACACCTGACGCGTTACGCTTGTCCGTCACAGGACACCATTATAGCGCCGACAAGACCGAGGTAGCCATTTTCCCGGTACTCTGATGAGCTGAAAGTTTTACCCCTGTATTCACAAACGCTCCTCGACTTGACTTCCACCCTTCACTTGACAGAGTTGAGCACTGCGCCACCGCTCGGCTGAAAATGACACTGCGCTACTCGAGAATTGCAACAGATTATCGTTGATATGCAGCTACTTGCGGCTCCTAGAGAAGGCGCTCTCATCGGCTTTCTCAAGTGAAGGTGAAGCGTTGAGTGGAGGGACGTTCTAGAATACGGGGGTTAGAGCAGATCCTGGCTGCCGACCGTATGGCGCCCGTCCCCCGCGGGTGCTTCAGCGATTCAGAAGCGGAGCTGCTGCCAAATCCGCTGATCACGCCCAAGTTGTGTTGCCTACTTTCAACGAGTTCTTTGGGAATAGATGGATACATGATAAGCAGCTATACTTGTATGCACGTCTTTACCTTTCTCTACTATATAGCTACTTGCGATGCGTTATGTTTTTCAAGTGAGTATATTTTCGAGGTTTTGCGTGCCGAGTTTTTCAAGATTTCTACTGGTATAAATAAGCTTGCAGCTTCTATTTTTCGCGCAAGGTTTTGTTTGTGAAGTCACAACAAACTTTTCTACACTGTACAGCTGTCACGTTGTCGTTTTGAATTACAAAGAGAAAAACGCAAAAGCGGTAAAAACTTCATTTCGACACCAGCTATTGAGCACCCTACAATACTGCGCACCCCCCCCCCCCAAAAAAAAAAAAAACCACATGCATAAGTGCGAGAAAAAAAAAAATATCGCATATGGAACCACCGATATGGGCTATATGTGGGTTTCTTCAAATTTACGCATTTGGCCACGTATGGGCTACTATGGAGCCCAATTCGTCAATTCGAGGTCCGTGCCATCTGGAAATCCTGCTTTAACCAGCAGACCACTTTTCGGTGGCTCCTTACGAGTCCGCTGTGCACGTGTTGAAAAATTTGGATTTCTCGAGTCGTGACACTGCTTTCCCGTTCCCTGTTCGAAAGGTCCTCTTGATGCCGAAGTGCGCCACAGTCCTGTGCGCTGACGCGTTCGAACGTCGCACATGCTAGGTGGTGACTACACTGTAGTGGTGACAGTCACACACACCGTTTTTTTTTTTTTGAAGCCCTCTCAAAACTAAACTGGTCGGTAATAAAGAGCTTGTAATTAAATTAATCACATTTCGCACTCTGCAGCAAACGATGCGCCGTGTTATGACCCCCAGCAACACATTGCAAAAAGAAAAAGAAAATACGCGAGGCCAACCGTTTCGTGTCAGTACGCCTTTAAATGTGCACCTAAATCTGAGCGTACGGGCCTCGGACACTCGCGCCCAAATAGAGAATGCGACAGCTGCAAACGGGACTCGACCCCGCGACCTTCGGGGTCAGAATCAGAGTACCATAAGGCCACCTAGGCGGATCGTATAGCCCACAGTGAGACATACGTGAAATATCGATAAACTTCTACGTCAGAAAGTGCAGCCGCCACATACTCGAGGCGGTGCCGATGAGTATCCGGGAGGAAATACTTGTTAGGCAAGTTGGTTTACGCGAAAGGGGGTAAATAATATCGCCAAATTGGAAAACAAAGACTCGAGAAAAGAAGTAAGAGCGAGTAGAAAAGCGCGCCATCATGCAACACTTCGAATACCCAAGTAACAACACCGTGCAGCATGCCGATTACGCCGACAGAGACGTTCACTAAGTAATTTTAATACCGGCTTTTTTTTTTTTTTTCACGAATCCTGCACCACCATTGCAAAAGAGCACCTAAGTTGCGCTATAATTGGTTGAAGTTAATTCCGTAATGCTTTAACTGTGCCGATACAAACAAACAAAATGAAAGAATGCATATGCTGTCCTTTGGTTTCTCTTTGTTTGTTTTTTTTACGTGACGCGCACAAATCGAGCGCCGGCTATTCCTCGTATTTGCGCAGTTAACACCACTTCATATCAATCATTTCATCCGGCATCACAGGTGATACGAAACAACGGGTTCACACAAGTACAGACGCGTGTTTGTAAAATCACCTATGCGTCGGACCAGTTTTGTCAAGAGATGGTTGTTGCTGCTACTGGTTTTTGTGCGTGTGGCCTCTTGAAGGTGGCAACATGTGGCATTATCAAAGGTCATTTTCATCAAAGAAAGCTCAGTCGGTAGTTCAGCACTAGTCCTGTTTGTACCCTCGCAAATATGGCATTAACTATTCCAAACAATATCACTACAGGTATGGAAGTTGTGATCGACAGAAAACGGCAGACCTTTCGGGTTGGTCTTTGCGATACCGCTGAAAGGTAGGTAACCGTGTATTTGCAACATTTGTGTGCGCGGTATGTGGCAACGCCCCTGAATTGTAAACAGCTTGATAAGGTACGCTCCTTTGATCACACGCAAGCGACACACTAAATTAGTTTCGACTGAATTATTGGCTGAAAACTACATTGCCGCTTATTCCACGACATTTGTATGTATTATCCGAAGGAAAAAAATAACATGTTAGAATTTCACGCCAGAACCCCAGCAGCTGAGTGCGACGTGACGCGACACGTCACAAACCTCATCACAATAATTCGCCCACCACTGACTCATTCGAAACTGCCAGAAGCTAGCCGTTTTAATTCTGCGGTTCCCCGTGAACACAATGATATTCATTTTTTTTTTTCACAATGAACAGCGACATACGCTAACGAAGTCTACAATCAACGATGTCATGTCTACGTGCAAACTATGACAGCGTCGCCACCGATCTACTCATTTAGAGTTTTTTTGTTTTTTTTTTTGTATTACAAGAGCGGTGATCTGGTGTTGTGGAAACGTAATTCACTCACTTGTGTCCCGGCACGGTAAACTGGTTGGATTTAAGGTAAGCAGCCTGGAATGCACGCAAATATGAAGGGCCGTGTCATAGGTAGAAGAATGTGCGACGCTGAGAGTACGTGGGCGAAGAAACAGCGTTTCTGTGCGCCTCTATCTTTTTTTTTTTTTCGGCTTGGCGTGCTGACGTTCGCCTCAGCGCAACTACAGCGAGGGCACACGCATGTGCAATACTCGAGTGGCGACTAACCACACAGTGCGCAACTCGCTGTTTGCACAGATAAGCGACTCGCGTTGACATTCGCTAGCGCGAAAAAAACAACCGCTTTATTTTAAACTGCGATGCGCCCTCCGAAATTCGCGCGTTCTATTTAAAAACACAGCTGACGACGAGGCGACGTATGTGCCAGCGCAAGTGTTCCGCGTCTATCCCTTGTTGCAGCGGAAAGAGAAATCGGTCCCCATTGTATCAGTCTCCAAGACCACGATGCTCCCCATTCACCACAACATGCGACAAGCGAAAGCACACTGCGCGCTGCAAGTGACCACATATTTCGATCCCACAGATTCGCACGACGAACACGTTACGAAATTTGTGTCCACTGAAGAGCCTTGGCTGCTTGAACACGCAAAAACGTAGACTGAAGGCATCCCAATTAAGCTCTAGGTGGGCGGACATCCCAAGCATTACAGTGAAGCCCACTTCGCCCCCACATTCAAGGCTAAACATGAATGAGTGTTGTTTGGTTTATCGCAAACACGAATTCCGTCCCAATAAGTCTTTCAGAAACTTTAGCTAATTAACGCGTTCGGAAGACAACGAAAAATTGCGGTAGTGCCTAAAAATTGCGGGCGCAAATAAATCGGCGCCGGCCTCACGCACTCGCTGGCGACACCGAGCAATACCGCCAAAAAAGCAGGCATTGCAACTGCAGCCTTCAGAAAGGCTTAGTGCGGCGTGCCAATGCTCGAACACGAATGCTCGTCACGGCTGCCGACGACCTGACACCGTATTTGTTGACAACCGCGGCTCACCGCAGCCGCGTGCCCGAATCGGGAATGAGCGTCTCGGAGGATGGCGCAGCAGCTTGCTGGAAGGCATTCACCATCCTTCCATATACGGCAACATACGCCGTAGTGCGGCAAAGTCACCTCGCTTCAGCGAGGCTTTTCGGCGGGCGCCGCTACCGAGTTTCGTAGTGGCCTGCGCGGGCGTTGGAAATGGTGAAATCGAATCTTACCTGTATGTCCCGTAACTTTAAATATCCCCGCGGGACTATATTCAGGTTGGAGCCGTGTGCAGATCACTCTCAAGATGGCGGGGATAATGCAAAGAGGAAAACGCCACCCAAAATCGGAAGTGACGTTACCGGAAGACGGACAGCTCTCGATAACTGTCCTCCCTTTAAAATGCATGGGATATATTTCGGTCTGTTGGCGCCATCTGTATCCGCGTACGAAAAGAAGTTCCGCACTTTTTCAACTTACGCTTGGTATTTTATTTGAAGACTAGCATAACAGATGTTTTCTCATTATAAGACGAAAGGGTATCGTCATCACAATGAACAGCTTTGTTTGTTCTGTGAAATAAATGTATTGTTTATTCGATGAATTAGTCATGACAGCCAATGAAACCAACTGCGCATCCTTCCGCCGCTCGAAAGACGTCACAACTGATACATTTCTCCAGCCCGCCTGTATTATGCTGGTGGTTGAGTGAAGAAGCCTCCGTTTCCTTTTATTTCGTTCGCTGGACTTCGAGCTTCTTACTGGTTGGCTTAGGGCGATATGGGACGGTGGAATGCCTTAGCTAAGCAATCCGAATGATTCTCAACCGGAGCTGTTAGCGCCGTCGCGATCCTCCTGCTGGAGGCTGGAGCCCGCTGGTTTTATCAGCTGTAATGGCATCCGGTGGGTCCGCCAAATTCGCCCTTGTTCGTGATAAAGTGAAGCAGATATTCACCAGTGAACGCGTAGCGTACGTCTCGGAAGATTCTGTTTCTGGAGACGAAGAACTTCTCGACATTACCAGCGCACCGCTAAGTCTGATGGATGACAACGAGGACTTTTGCCTGTGTCGGCGCTGTCGCAACGCGGGTGACCCGTCCTCTCAGTGCCTACGCCAAACCAGGATGCCTCCTTCGGGTTTTAATTTGGTGAACGGAGCGCAGCAGAACTGGCGACCCGACGCCTGTCACCGCGTCAGATGCCTGCGTGAACTACAGGCAAAGTGCTGGCGAAAGCTCCGCTCTCCTTTACGTGAGTATACAGACTGTCTGCGAACAATTGATTTGATTGATATGTTGGGTTGAACGTCCCGAAACCATCATATGATTATGAGAGACGCCGTAGTGGAGGGCTCCGGAAATTTCGACCACCTGGGATTCTTTAACGCGCGATGTTTGCGAACAAGTTTCAAATATATATGTAAGTGGGTTCGGGTACTTTTTTTACAGTACTGCAGCCACTAACAATTGGCAACTGGCGTAGTTCAATTTAGGTTACCGCATGGTCGGCTGGAAGCAGCGTAGTTTCCTAACCGAGGCTGAGGGCTGTCTTGTCACATGATACCCTGGACGATGTTGCGGCGAAGCTTCAAACACGCGGATGGAAATACACGCAGCGCAGATGGTCATTTATAACGGAAGGTTAAATGCGTCGATTGGGTTGAGATTCGTATTATCTGCCGAACTCGGATTTTTTTTTTTTTTATGCCACGGTGACAACACTGCCTTACCACGTGTGAGATACCTTATCTGTCAAATATACCGAATTTATTTTCGCATACTTTAGTGTTCGCAGCAACAAAAAAAAAAGCAAAATGTGGCATTCCGTAATGCCTTTTTCTTGTGTTTTTGCACAGGACACTAGTGAAGATGACAGCGATGAAATCGCTTCACTGCCATGCAAACCATCAATCAAGGCGTTCGACCAAGGTGGCCCAGAGACAACTCATTATCAGCTGCCTCATCTGCTTCACATTTATGATAGCAGAAGTTGTAGGTTAGTATGTCTACCCTAATTTGTACATAACTAAAATGTACAGCTGTTTGTAACATTTTAGAACAGTGAATCTGTGAATTATGTTTTTCTCATTATTTTAGGATAAACGCTTGGTGTACAGACATGGGACCTTCAATGTAACCAGTACTAGTGTTGGGGTGAAGCTAAATATTATAACTACCACTAACAGCCGGATGCCACTAAGGTGGAGATAAAGAACATTTTGCTATAGCCTTCCGTGCTTCTGCCCTCGTTAAAATGAGAGATGTCTTAAAAGAGCTACAATAATAACATGGTTATATTAATGCAGGTCAAATTGAAAATGCCGAATGTCATCTTCCAAGTATTCGCTGGGGTAGAAAGTATACATTTGGTTCGACTGCGACGGCCAATGTGTTCTTAAACTCATTTGATTGTTTGATTCTGTAGTTTCTCATAAAATTCATCACTGTGTAGCCGTGGCAAAATACCATAAGTTGTTGATGTCACCCCATTCGAATGAGATTGAAATGTCCAGCATGACAGAGGTATTCTCACTCCTCTGTTCCACTTGTCTGATATGGTGGAGTAAATAATAATGCTCTTGGTAAGGCTTAGGTTTGTCTTTTGATTAGCACTTGCCCGAACAGTGTACCTGGTGTCAATTCTTTTATTTCAGTGATAGTCATATTACAGCAATCCTTCCTGGTGGATTACTGTCAAACCTTATAACAGTGAACACATAACAAATTCATCAGAAGTGTTTCACTTGTGTGGCGATATAGCTATTTTGTAAAGTAACATGCCAATGTTAACAATTAGCTTTGTGGCACATCTTGTGCAGTATTGCCAACTGATGTAGCTAAACGCAGCAGGAGAGAATGACACAATTTCTTGTCCTGCTTGCATCTTCACCCCAAACGTATCCTCACCATAGTTCTGGACTTGCCTGGGCAAACATTGTTTAAATTGAACTTGTTATGTATGTGCTGGATAGATGTAGCTTCGGAAACAATTGGAGTAAAAGATGTGACATGGAGCATGATTTTCCAGTGGTTGTTAAGCTCTCCCTGCTCATTTGGTTTGCATGTTGGCGTGGTTTCAGTGTACTTGGTGGCCCTTCCGATTGTCTCGTTGCGATTGGCTTGTTTAGAGCTAGTACCACAGTGCTTTCTCATTCAGTGAATTGCATTTTCTGGGTAGCACATTTTACATCTTACCTTATTGTGGCCCTCTTGTGTACAGGTGGCTACATGTCCAACAGCCTGGCTATCATGTCGGATGCTGCTCACTTGTGTGCCGACTTGGCTGGCTTTCTGATCTCCATCTTTGCTGTCTGGATTGCACAGAAGTCTCCCACGAAGAGACTGTCCTTCGGTTTCTATCGTGCTGGTAAGAGATGTGCGATTGCCCCATTTCATGAGCGCTTGTGTGCATTACTGTGCCTTAGAGTCACAATAGTGATATCAGCAGCATGGTCACTCATTTGTGGGAAAACTACTGATGCCTGAACGTTTTTGTCTGACTGGCTTCCTATAAGTCTTATAGCCTTGCTCTCTGAGCTGAACTGGTCAGCTCAGAGAGCGAGCAGTGAGGAATCTTCATTCTTTTTATATTTGTTTGTGCCTTGTCTCTATGCTGTTCTAGACAATCGTACTTGTTAAGGCACTCATCATGCCACTTCACTGCATGTTTCATGTTACGAAAAGAGCATGGAAGGGAATTACAAAAGAAAAAAAAATGAGGGGAAAAGCAGAAAGCTGATGTCTGGGGAAGG
Organism: Rhipicephalus microplus; assembly: GCF_013339725.1. NCBI lineage: Eukaryota > Metazoa > Arthropoda > Arachnida > Ixodida > Ixodidae > Rhipicephalus > Rhipicephalus microplus. The sequence goes on from NC_051170.1 coordinate 10,129,499, forward strand.
TGGCCGGCACATAAAAGGGCACAAAGTTGAAGAGGAGGCAGCTTTGCTTATACACAAGTATTTGTTCAACGTAAGTGAAAGGCAGTAACAAATGCTGCAAAAGGTTACCATAAAAACATCTGAATGAGTCTTCGCACAGGAAACTGGCAAAACAAGCTGATGACAATAGCAGATATCGTAGCTCCTTTTCTTTAACACTATTGAAAGTTGGTCTAGTTAGTAAAGATGCATTTTTGGTTACAGTGCGAAACCGACGAAGACTGAAGGGACACAAACAAGCGCTGACTCAAAACTGAAAGTTTTATTTAAAGAACACAAGAATGTGAAAAAAATCCTTAAAAAAGAAGCATATCAACATTGTGCAAAGTATTGAAAAAGAATATCTTGATGGCACATGTGCTAAAAAGGTATGCAAACTATCTTTTACGAGATATATCGATGCCTCACTGACGCATGCTTCATCCATTCGTTTAACATGGAAAGCCTCTATCACTTCCCTTGTTATCTGGCATCTGTGTTTCGACAAAATATTTGCGTCAACAAAGTCAGATGAACAGTCACATTTGCTGCAGTGTGATGCCAGATGCGAAGCATTCGGAGCGAATTTCTGTGCTCTCTTAAGCACACGTCAATGCGTTGGCCACTCTGCCCCCTATATGATACCAGATAACTAAGAAAGTGATAGAGGCTTTTCATGCTAAACGAATGGATGAGGCCTGCATCTGTCTTGCGTAAAAAGAAGTTTGCATATGTTCTCAGCACGTGCCGTCAAGTGATGTGCTATGTAACCTTTTATATTACTTTTTAACACTTCTGCGCAGTGTCGATATGATTCTTTTCTCAAGATTTTTTTCACGTTCTTGTGATCTTCAAATGAAACTTTCAGTTGCGAGTCAGCGGTCATCTGTGTCTCTTCGATCTTCGTCAATTTCACACTGTAATCAATAATGCATCCTTTTCTGTAGTGGTGCCCCTTGCAGTGTTTTCTATCCCTGCAGCAAAGTTTACTCAAATTTTTCTGATTAGTCGATAGAGTATCATAGGACTCTGTACTCTTACCTTAAGAACTACTGCCGGTTAGTAATGCTCAAGCTTGTGCCTCTAAAATCGGGAGTGGCAGGATTACGATTACGATTCATGCGAGTAAGGGAGAACAGTGTTTGCCGGCGGTTAGTGCTTCATTATCGCCCATTTTCTCGTATTTCGCAGAAGTCCTGGGCGCTGTGCTGAGTGTGGTGTTCATCTGGGTGCTGACGGGCATCCTAGTTTACACAGCCGTGCAACGGATTTACCATGATGACTATGACATTAATGCAGACATCATGCTCATCGTCTCCGGCACAGGTGTTGCCATGAACATCTTGTACGTTTATTTTGTTCGTTCATTGTAGGAGCAGTGTGCCAAATTTATGTGCACTGTCATTTTTCATGAAAGGAAACTCGGGAGTGCGTGAGCAGCCACAGCCTCTTTTCGTGTCATCTAGGGGGGGGGGGGGGGGGGGGGCAACGCAACCAGTCATCGGTGATATGGAACTGCCGGCAAGACTGCAACCCTCTCCCCCTTCAAGGTGATTACGCAAGACGCCAGCCTCATGTGAAATCGCCTTGAAAAGAGAGGGGGTTGCAATCTTGCCCACAGTTCCATATCACCACATGATCCGACTAAAGAAGTGACCACTAAACAAGCAATGCGCATGTGCTACTCCTTTCATTCGGTTGTGATTACTGATGGCTGGTTCTTTTTCTCACCACAAGATGACGCGAAAAGAGGCAGTGGTTGCTTTCAATCAAGTTTGAACGTCCTGCAGACAGCCGCTGCAGTGCACAGGCTTTGCGCTCCTATGTTTCCTTTCATAAAAATTGACACTGTACGAAGTCATGTATCTGAAAAAGTGAACTTGGTTTGTGCCAGCATTTGCATGTAAGGTGGCTAGGTGAATGCAGTGGTGGGAAGCTTTCTACTTTTGCTTGCGTGCTTACTTGATCTTGTTCTGTTTACACAGGATTTGTTGAGTGGGAAAATGTACCATTCAGTCAACCTACCAGCATAGTTATGTTAGCCCTGAAATGTTATGTCACTTCTACTAGTAAAGATAAAGTGCAGACACGTGGGAAATCCAAATAAGGCAGAAGTTCAGTGGAAGATGGAACCTTTAAAGAGAGAAAAAAAAAAATCTTGAACGTGGTGTGTCACTGGAGCCAATGTTTCAACAAGTTGTCTGCAATGCAGCAGCCTCGTAAAAAGCATTAAGATGCTGCTGCTGCCTCGCAAGAAGACGAGGCTGCTTGTCGAAACTTTTGCTCCAGTGACACCCCATGTTGCCTCAGTGGCAGCCCATGTTGAAGAATTTTGCATTTCATTAATGTATAGGGTCATTCTAATTTTTTTTGTTTTGAATGTCGATTCTGGGAAGTTATACTAAATGTGAAAGTATCACAGAAGTTCTTCGGTATTAAAGCAACCGAGTGTTTTTGGTAATGCATGTACACGTGAATGTACAGCAAAGGAGTGGGAAAGCGAAATGACTGTAGGAAGGACAGACGTGGCAAGTGCATTTGGTTCCATTCTCACCCGAACTACAGATTTTTATTACTTCTTTATTTGCATTTGTTTAATTTTCACTCATGGACAATGCTGAATTTTCACTCACAGCCAACTACTCCAATTTTGGAATTTCTGAGAAAAGTGAGCTCTGTGGTGTTATCTTGTTAGAAAGCACTTGCAAATCGAAAGGAAGCCAGCTTACATGACTCCCTTTGGTAGGTGATTGAAAACCATGCCTCAGTTTCGCGGGTAGGGCTTGCAATTATTTTCATGTTGTAACTGACTACCGTATAGTATTGTGCTATTCGGTGTGTGACATCGTGACTGATGCGCAGCATGGGGCTGGTGTTGCATGGCTGCTGCCCTTGTGCGGGCATGAGTCAGCACGGCCACAGCCATGGCCTTGGCGGACACAACCATGGTCGCAGCAATGAACGCTCCAACATCAACATCCGTGCAGCCTTCATCCACGTCCTAGGGGACCTGCTGCAAAGCATAGGGGTGCTCATCTCTGCTACCATCGTCAAGTACAATGTACGTTGGAAACCTGTCCAGTCTCATCTTGCTAAAGCTTGGGTTCGGTGCTTGCTAGTGTTGCACAACAACATAAAACAAAGAATAGAAAATATTAGAGAAAGCACAAATGCAGAGTTTAAGCGCAAAGGTTGCCAACTACGAGCTGGCGATCTGTGCAGTAGACCCTCATAACACAGTAGACTCTCATTAAACAGAACCTGAAGGGACCAGTAAAATGCGTTCCGTTTAATAGTAGTTCTGTTTACTGAGAGGTGATTAAGGGTGCACAGTGCAAGAACAAAACCAATCTTGTCAGAAGCATTTGTTCCATTGTAGCAGCAGTTCCATTACCGTAATTACTCGAATCTAACGTGCACCTTTTTTCCGGTTAAGCGAGTCCATAAATCGCATGCGCGTTAGAATCGAGTACGAAAAAAAATGAATACGGTCATTCTATTCCCATCGGCATTTCCAAAATGGCTGCCCCCTACGTGCGTTGGCATGGCGCGTCGGTTATTTCCGCCTATGTGTTTCCCATGTGCGGCACTTCGTACGTGTACTGAGGAGTTCGTCATCTTGTAGTGCATTAGCATCCATGGCATGGAAGGGCTGACTCCAAAAACACGAGTGCACCACAATGCCGCTTTTAAAAGAAAAGTCATCGCATGTGCAGAAACTGACGAAAATCGGGCCGCATCGCGGTTTTTCGGAGTTCCCGAAACGTGTGTGCGGGACTGGCGGAAACAAAAGCAGAAAATTGTCGACAGCAAAGCTTCGCGCAAAGGCTTCAGTGGACCACAGCAGGGTAGGTTTCCGCAAACTGAAGAGCTGCTCGGTGAGTATGTGCTTGAGCAGCAAGCGGCACAGCGGCCCGTAAGGACAGAACTGCTCCAAGTGCGGGCTATGCAGTTAGCTTTAGAAAAAGGGCTAATGCGGAGCCAGTTTAAAGTGAGCAGGTGCTGGCTAACTAGTTTTATGAGGAGAAAAGGCTTTTCCCTCCGAAGGCGAACGGGCATATGCGAAAATTTTCCGGAGGAGTACTATGAAAAGCTTCACAGTTTTCAAAGGTTCGTCCTAAACTTGCGGCACAACAACGGCTACCTGCTTGGGCAAATTGGGAATGCTGATCAGACGCCTCTTTACTTCGACATGCCTGGTACCACAACTGTCGAGAAGAAGGGGGCGAAGCAAGTTCGCGTGCTGACATCGGTCCACGGTAAAACTACAGTGACGGCAATGCGCTGTTACACGTCAGATGGGCACAAGCTTCCCCCATACCTCATATTTAAATGGAAGACGCTCCCAAAAGGAGTCATTTTTTCGAGTGGCGTAATCATGTGGGCCAACGAGAAAAATGGGTGCGCGTTGCAATCAATCTCTTTTTTGTTGTTGTTGTTGTGGAAACCGGGTGCGCGTTACAATCGAGGGCGCGGTAGAATCGAGCAAAGACGGTAAATAGATTTTCATTTATTGAAGGTCTACTGTACTGTGTGTGAACAGCCTCTAATCCCAGCCACGGCGGCCACATTTTTGATGGAGATGAGGATGCTTGAGGCCTTGTACTTAGGGTGCCTAGTAAATAACCCCTGGTGGTTGTCATGTTTGGAGCCCTGTACTACGGAGTCCCTCACGATTATGTCACGGTTTTTGCTTGTAAACCCCAACAGTTATTATAATTTATTTATGCATGGTATCATAGAGGCCCCAAAGCGCATTGAGTAGAGGGGGGTTACAAAAATTTTACCTTCAATAAAGCATATAAAGAAACTGCAGCAAGGAATAAATGAAGAAAATTGTTAATGGAAGGGAAAAGAACAAAGGCTATAATACACTACAGTAAAATACAAAATGAAAAATAAAAAAACAAAACACATCTTTATACAGAAATCAAGGGAACATTTAAACTTGTATATGCTCATGAAATTTTGCAGGGTCTCTTAATGAAATAATCTCCAAAGTGCGATGGCGCGTGCAATGCAGAATCATTGAATGACTATGTGTGGCCAAAGATGCGTTTGAAACTGAGATGATGATGAAAACTTTATGTACGCGAAAGAATTTCAATCGAGAGACAATTTGTCCACGAGCTGCAGTGGTATTTATGGAAGATGCATAGAAGAGTGACAGAGCGGCGGGAATCCAAGTTTGGAAGGGCAATATCGCGTTTGATTTGGGTGATGCTTGAACAGCTATTGTACTTCGAAGTTATGAAGCGGGCTGCACGATTTTGGATGGATTGCACAGCCAAAACTTGTTTAATGTCGCCAACGTTGCCATGTTTTCCATTGCTCTGAATGAGTTTGACATCTTTAGCCTCGCAGCCTAAGCTTTGCGTAGCTTCATCATGATCATCATCCTGGGCACTGAGGTCTCGAGGTGACAAAAAACATGCACTTTTTAATAGCAGGCGTCATTTTTTCAATATGCCAAATGGCACTGCATGTAAGCAAAATGCGGGGATCCTGGAGTGCTCATGAAAAGTTGTGCGGTGGCAGGCACTCTGCAGAATGTCTGCAAATATTCAGATGATGAATTTTTTGCAACTTTCGAGCTGCAACTTTCGAGTAGCAGACAAAGGTAGCAGGACAAGAACTAACCAAGTACAAAACCAAGGAAAAGATGGAAATGTAAATAAAGTAAAGGGGCCAAAGCTGCAACCTTCACATAACTCATCTCCTCCTCCACTTCATTGTGTTCTTTGCATTGAAACGTGGGTGTGCACCGCTTTTGCCGTGGCAGCGAGTGTAGAACACTCTTTTTCTGCCTGCTAACATCACATGGCATGTGATCTTATTAAGAGATAGAAGCTGATGAGGCCCTCGCATACTACCCGAATGCATCCAGTCTGCCTGAACGAGACCCTCGCTATTAATCAAGGAATGAAAGAGAATTTCAAGAGCTCACAGGCTCTGTCCTTGCCATAAGTTACCTTGCGCAAGTTACCTTTTCGTCCTCTCTACTTTCTGCACATTTACTTTGTAATTACCACAGATAACATCCCACATACTTTCCTTGGTTTTCTAGTCTGTTAGCTCTAATTAATGAGGTACCTAACAAGGAAAAAATAGCACTGAAAATTCACCTTTAAGTACCGCAGAAGTAAGAAGTTGAGTGGAAGATGGAAGCTTTAAAGAAAGAAAAAAAAAATCTTGAACGTGGGAATTGGCGTGGACTCAACAATGGATGGTCACCTGATGTGCTGTTTTTTCCAATATCGGATCCGGATTTCGTCGACGCCGAAATGTCTGCCGGCAGCGCGGTTGCCTTGCTCTAACGCGTAGTCAAGCGCCTTCAGCTTAAACGCGGCGGTAAAGCTCGCATACCGCCCCATGGTGAAACGGCGCTTCAACAGACAATCACAAAGCACACAAAAAAACAAAAAAAACGTAGTCTCAGGGGGAAAAAACATTGCTGCGCGATGAACACAGGCCGACCAACAGGCGGCCGCCGCTGTAACAGTGCGGGATGTCAAAACAAACATGGCGGCTGACGGAGCGAACCACTCTGTGGAGCGAAGCCACCGCATTTTTTTTCTTCTTGGCGTCAGTTCTGGAGGTTGTGAGTACGTCATGCACGTCAAAACAGTTTCTTCCATCTAAATAAGGAATGCTTTCATTTAAATCGGTAAATTTACGGCATTAGCGTAGTGATGCCCGCTTTCAGATCACAGAAACAATGATAGGCACGTTCAGCTAGACTTGGCACATGACATGTCGATGCGGCAAGTTCAGGGTGCGATCATTATGCGAGTAAATACGGTACTCTTAAAGCCATGACATCTGCAGGTCAAACGCATTGTGGCGATATTTTTAAAGCAAAAATATTCTGCCTATTCTGACACCGCTGCTTGTCGTCGGAACCTTAGTTGTTGTCCAGAGTGTGTATTGCCCATGCCATGATCATCTCCAAACTGAAGCACTGAAACTTGCACGTCGTAAAGCCTTCAGTCTGGAACTGCATAAGAGCAAGCTGACAGTCTCAATCACTGCACTTTTGGCTCACTATGTGTGGATAGGTTTGAAGGATTAAGTAACACCAAAGACAACCCAGAGTGGTGTCGTGAATTTCAGTCATTAATACGCATTTCTTCGGCGTGCATTGTTTACAGGGCCAGTAAACAACCCCAAGGCTCAAAAATTGCTACTACAAAGAGAAATATGTGCACTTTTGCTTCGTGAACATGCTGCTACAATAATCTCGCGATAAGGAAGTTACAGGGGTTAGAACATCGGTTTCGGCTGGTTTCAACCTATCGTGCGGTCTTGCCACCCTTCTCCCTCACAGGGAGGGGAAGGCACAGCCCGTCATTGTGACTGGTTTAGACCAATAGACAAGCTGCGTGCTACGTGAAGTTTCCGATCGGGGACTTTGCATCAGTGCACGTGAAAGGAGTATTGGTCAGGCGTAGGAAAGAAGCATGAGAATTGTTTTTCGAAACGGAGGCTGTGTGGCGGCGCGCAGCGCTGTAATCTTCGGAAAACGTGATTGCAGCAGTCTACTCTACGAATTGACAAGCTTCTTTGGGGGGTGTAAAAAAAAATGTCGGAGCCTGTTGACTGGCTCTTTAAAAGGCATCTTGTTATCTTATCCTCCCTTTCTGCACATGTGAGGGGAGAAGGGGTATTGGGTTAATGATCATTCCATGGTGGTCTGCACTCTTTTGCTTATAGTATATCTACAGCAACAATACGTAGTCTGTGTAGCCGTGTTTCATGGATACACAGCGGCAGTAACTAACAGCAAAAAGTGGCAGTAACTGAATTATACCTTTCCTCTACTGAATAAGTTTGTGTACTTGCCGACCTGTCTTTATTGAAGAGCTCTATTGAAATGAATCAAGGCAACCTAATCGCACCTTCATTACTTTTTTAAAATCTTGCAGAGCCAGTACAAGATAGCAGATCCCGTCTGCACGTTCATCTTTTCGGCTCTTGTGTTGTTCACAACTGTGCCGATCCTGAGGGATGCCGTGTTTATACTAATGGAAGGTGAGTGTTGCGACATTACGCTTTAGCATATTAACATTAGTTGTTTATTGGGTTGACTAGTTAATCATGTCTAATCATTCTGTTTTATAAGTCTTTAGTGTGTTGGCTTACTCAGTTCAGCAATCCAGACACGAGGGCATAGCCCGAATTTATGCCAATTCATAGTTACACTAAAGGCATTGTCCAATAGGCTGTCATTAAATAGAACATGAATTGACCAGGCAAATGTGTTAACAGCGTTTCATTAACTGAGAGAGATAAACAGAAGGGTAGAATTGAAGTACAAATCCAACCATATTAGAGGCAGTCATTCCATTATAGCAGCAGTTTCATTTAAGAGAATTCTGCTACGTGTGTTTTTCTAATGTGCACCATTAACTAGCTTTAAGAAAGGATGCATAGCACAATGACAGTTCTGAAACTTCAGCTTATAGCTGAAATCTGAGCTTCTATTTGTTCTTAGAAACTGCAGATGGAGACCATATCGTGCTGCAGCCTACCTGGCAGCATAGTTCTACATTCAGCTTGCGCTATAGGACACATAGTGTATTGAATTGGTGGTGCTTTTACTTACGAACATTTGAAAAAAATAAATTTTTCCTGGTTTACAAGGCAATAAAAACGGGACTCAGTGTTGATAGATTGGATAGTTTCGTGTGCTGTATATATATTTGTAGTTTATGTAGTTTGTCATGTAGGCAATGTCGTTTCCTTGTGCCGTCAAATTTATTATTGATTTTTTTGTAGGATTCCCAAAGGACCTTTCTTACAACACGGTAAAGTCAGCGCTGCAAAGCATCAAAGGCGTCCGAATGGCACACAGCCTCCACGTGTGGTCATTGACAGCCAATAGATTCGCCCTGGCCGTACACTTAGCTGTCGGTAAGTGGTGAAACCTCCATCATCCATTGAAACTGAAGTATAAGAAATAGGGCCATAAGAGAGGTGACGCTGAAGTTATTTATAATCAACTAGTACTGCCAGATAAATTCTTTAGTCGGAAGCAGTTCCGAGCGCTTGTCACTTGTGGTTTTCGCTATACCAGCGTGCGAAGTTCAAATGCATCCTGAGCCACCGCTCTCATGCTTGGTGAAAAAGCACATAGTGGAAACTAGTGAAGGAGCAAGTGGAAGGCAGAGCTTGCTGCTCAGCCAAATCATGCAGTCCTGTGTGGCAAGAAGAGTGCACTTATGGAGCGTGAAGTTGCCCCTTTCCCAAGCGCCCACTCTTCATTTGAACACCTGTGCGCTCTCTTCAGAGGGCAGTCGTACAGCAGATTGCCGCTATTAGGTGATAGCTTGCATGAAACAAGAGCAGTGTTAGGATCAGATGCCCTCCTTGTTATGGGGTGCTGCCACGTGTAGGTGCCGTGCTATATACTGAAAAAAAATCAAGTAGCAACTCCATGCCTGCACAGGTATCTCAATGGAAGAGTGAGATAATGTTTCATGACAGGCATGACATGACTCCTTTCCCCTGTGAGCTTTCAGAGCTTGTCAGAATGAGAGAGAGAACACTTAGTGTGTGACAAATCCTAACTTCGTTCATTCTTGACGGATGAGAGAAATTTTTGTCGTGAACAATTCATGTGGCAATGAACTGTGACGTGGCGTGTTTGGGTTAACAGCGTAGGCTTGTGTGAATAGCCAATTTTAGGTTAAAACCAGTGATCTTGGTCAAATAATTTTGAATCGAATTCGCATAATATATATCGCATGCTAGTGCGAAGAAAACGGGCATATTTCTCATGACCCAACTAACCTGCACAGTATTCTTTAAAAATTTTAACACTTCCTGTGCAAATGCCATTCCTTTTGGTTCGAAATAAGTAAAAACAACTTTGAATGCTAGACTTTCAGTAGAAGCCAAGTGGTAACCTGTAAATTGCTGCACCGAATTTTTTATTTCTTGCTTTTCTTTCCCTCCTCCCCTCCTGCACTAAGAATTTTGCCGAAAGGTCGAATGACTGTTTCCACACTGCCAGGAAACACAAAATAGTTCTATTTTCTATTAGTGTCGATTTCTGGGCCTTGATAGGTGTGACCATGGTATTTGCAGATCCCGACACAGACCAGACAGCCGTGCTTCAAGCCGCTCAGAAGTTGGTGCGAAAGAACTTTGGCATCCACAGTTCCACAATCCAAGTGGAGATGTTCAGCCCAAGTGAGATGCTGTCTTGCGAAACCTGCAAGGGACCTTGACACCCTGTCGACCTTTATATGACCTAATTCAACACGCGTTGAGCGAATCATGGTTGCTCTCGGAAGGTTTCGAAATGTCGATATAGAGAGAAGCCAAGCTGAATTTCCTCACAGTTTTAAGATACGTTTAGGAAATCGGGGAAACCCTCCGCCACTGTGTCGATTCTCACTTTTTTCAGTTCCTAATTGTGCACCTAGGTTAAATTGAGTTCATTTTTGAAGTTTTCCATATATTAATCGTTGCAGTCTGAGTGCCTCTGTGAGCTACCTGTTAGAAATCATGCTCTGAAAGTCGCTCACACTCTTTCGGTGGGTGCATTCACTTTAGTGACATTTTGCCTAACTAAGGAACAGGACACATCAGCTTTTACAAGCAGGCAGTGTTCCAAAATCGGCGCATTGTCGTGCACGCTCTTGCTTGTGGATTCTGGCTCAACATGTGCCAACCTGTGCAAAAGGAATTGCATACCCAAAAGTGAGTGAGAACACCACTTCTGTACGTGGCTCTGTGCTCGCAAATGTGTGTGCAAGTCAATAGTCAACACATGGTTTACTGCCAGACGTTCTAGTCTGGGCCGTCAAGTTGACTTGCCCACGATATTACCATCAGTGGCTTTTATTCATTACTGCATTGGCAGTATGCTTTGCCTCAGCTGTGGCAAAGCAAGGTGCAATAAGTCTAGTTACAGTCTTCTGCTGGTGTTTGCAGCCCTATAGCATAGCATTATGCTTCTTTCCATTTTCTGAGTGCAGCTTTCGATAGTTATTGCTTATTCAGTAACATGAATCTCTGATAGTGTGAAGTGTAAGGAAGACTCGAATATATGTGTTCCTACCTTGGACCTGTCATTTTACGACCTCTTAGAGCATTGCTTCCTTGTTTTATACTTGCAATAATAATGCCCGTGTGCATTGCAGATGTCGGAAAATGGTGCTTCGAACACAATCACCTTTTTTCTTTCAATCGCGGGATACATTTGCACTTATCGACTGTACATAAGATGTTTCAGCTGACTGAAAGTTCAAACTTGCATAGTAATTTCAAATCAGATAGATAAAAATTTAATCTATTTTTCCATGGGTTTTTTCGTCTCACACAAAAACCAAGATCAGAGCTTGATGAAAAGTTGGCATTTTAATGTACTGTGCGAATAAAATACCAGTACAATTAGTGAAGAAAACCTTCTCTTCCCCTCTCCCCCTTTTTAGTCACATTTTCTGAAGTGTTGGAAAGTTGATCTTCCAGCTAGTTCCTTTGGGAGTGCCCCCCCCCCCCCACCTCTCTCTGGAGGACAATCCTGCTGGTGATGTGCAATAATTCAGTGAAGCCGTAAATTATAGCCATATGTGTAAAGTGTAGGGTGGCAAGGCTTTCCTCAAGTGTCTCCATTTCAACTATGTAAAACTACAAAATTGGATGATGTTCACTAAAAATTATTGAGGCAAAATTGCATTTAGGAAAAGTTTGACTAACATGAGTTGGCTCTACTGTATGTTCATCATAACCATGACATAGTTAAGTATGTTTTTATGCATTTAAAATGAGTCTCTCATAATGTTTTACGGAGTAACATTTTCCTCTACATGTACCATAGAAGTAAAAAATGCATTTTGATACATCTGCATTGTGAGCTTGGCTTTAGTCGTAAAAGACCATCACTTTTCTGTGTTGAGCTCTGAGAAAACTGCCACAATCTCCATTTAGGGTTGCCAAATGTGTCATGATCCGAGACAGAAAAAAAAAAAAAAAGTGTTCCAGAGTTTCCTCGTGATGTGTGTGTGTCCAGTATTATGCCGACAGAAACAGTGCAACAGCATTTCGTAAATAAGCTGAGTGCTTCAGGTAGTAAACATGTTAATTGATCATGCAGGGCCTCTCCCCTCAATCTATGTTAGGGTTTGAGATGCTTTCCTGGTGAACACTTCGTCTTCCGTAATAAATTAGAAAGTGTGCTATTTGTCATTTTTATTTATTATAGTGTGCTATACCGACCTGTTCTTCATCTGCACTGCATCACATATTAATTGAAACTAGATTGTCACCTAGATATGTAGAGGTAGCTGCTGAGAAAGAAAACTCATTCACAAAACAGAGGTAGTAGCCAGTTAATTTGGCAACGCACTATGCAATTTTACTTGGCAGACTAATGTTTAGAGGTGCAACTGCACAGCTGTGTAGAATGCAAGCCTTTTAAGAGACAACCAAAGCATATCTGAATTGTGTGAACACAAGTGATGATTGTTAAAAGTGTTCAGCATCATTTGGAAACCTACATCTCTTGCTCGCTCGCGTGCTGGTAACCATTAAACATAGTCAACAGTGAGCTTATGGTAGCTATTTGTCCTGAGCAGTGTGTCTGTACTGCGTAGGCTATTTGACTTGCATAGATGACATTGTATGTTCTGTGAACTGATGCTTGACAATTGATGCATCCCTCTCGCAGTGATCTCGATTGTATTTCAGCTCGGCAAGTCTTCATAGCAATCGGCACGTACGACCCCAAAGTGTTATCGACGCGCTGAATTTACCTACTTTTGGTATATGCTAGCAGACTTGCCAGGGCTTTGTAAGCACACCTTGTCTGCAGTTCAAGCTCATCTAGTTATTTCAGTACATATTGTGTCGGTTTTCTTTGTTATGACATGTTTTGTAGTGTTTTTGCTGATAACTTTACAAGCGGAGCAACTTCTTGCCAAAAGCTTTGCTGAAATTTTGATGGAATCAATATGTTGTTGCTCTCATTTTATTTGTACATGAAATTTACAATTGCAACTTGATCCTCCGCAATGTTTGATAAAGTGTTTTCGCTGCACACGGACCTTTGGGAGTAATATGTGAGAAGTGCATAGCTCCTTTGAAGAGCAACGCTTGCAACAGCTTGTACATGATGGCCTGCTCTTTATGCCCTTGATTAACTTTACACCCTATCTGTGAGGAGGTGATTTTGTAGCTTTGTTTATGTTTGCTTACCAAGAGCTTCTCACCACAGAAAAAGCTCTGTGGATACTGTATTTCTTTTTCCAGTTTTGATTGCAATATTTAGTGTACTGTGGCTGGCAGGCCATGCTCTGCTCATTATATCAACTCGAACTGGACTGTGTGGTGCTAAAATGCAGCAAAATGTGGTTAGTGCTATTGCTGTTCTTTTTTTCTTTTTCTCTTCATTTACTTGCTCAACAGTGCTTGTTTGAATGCCTAAGGCATTTGCGCACCAGTACTTGAATACCAGTTTTTCTTACATGTAGTATCAGAAATGGTAAATTGTACTTAAGCTGTTTCTATTATTCACTTGTGACAGTTTGTGTAATTCTATAGACCACGCTGCAAATGTGATTGTTTAGTAGTACTGTGCAGTGTGCTCGGAACAGAAAACATTTCCAAGGAGTACTGTCTGCATAATTATTTACACAGGGTCCTGTCTCACTTCTTTGCACAACACCATACAAATGGTTTCATATCAATGCAACAGGGTCTCGCCCAGGACTAATATTATGATTTGTCTATGTCGGTGGCACAGATGGCTATTGATTTGCAGAGGAACTCCATGCGAACCAAAATAAATATGCAAGGCAATCATACTGCATACACAGCCCATGCAAGCATGCAGAGTGCTTTTTTTTTTCACTTTTTTTTTTTTTTTGCTGGTCTAGAAGCACTGTGTAGGTCTTATGTTCACAGTATTGCTACACACAGTGAGTGTCCTTTGCTGCTGGCAGTAAATGGGAGGAAAAGCATGTTGTTGCCTAAAACACATATCTGCTCAGTTTTCAAGCTTTAAAGATTAGATAGTTTTTGTTATTGCATAAGCCTTGCTCAATGATTGAAGTGTGTGGCACCTTGTTTTGTTTGCAAAATGTGATCAATATTTAGATTGGTGGTGAATGGATAACATTATTCAGCATACAGAGCTTGATGTAGAAGCTTTCAAACCACAAGTTACAGAGGATGAATAAAAAGACTTCATGTGTAGTTTTGCTTGAGCACAAGCTTAATTTGTTCAGTATATATATATATATATATATATATATATATATATAAAGTACCATTCTTTATGCTACTAAACATATAATTTTGCTTTACGATATTAGTCTGGGCAGTCTGCAATATCTGTTCTATAAAACGAATATATCATATAGTTGAATCTTGCAGAGAAGCAATTGTGAAGAGCAAAAACTCGATGCAGGTTTCATATTGTTGCATGTGATATTTTACTCGTTTCGCCTTGTGATGATGGATATAGGACAGAAGTTAACGACTTTACAAGCTCCTCGTATTGAGCACTCAGTGGGCAGGGATAGCTCCCGAGTTCACGAATGGATGACAGTTGTCCAAGGACGTTACTATTCAGCACTGCTGCTCCGCATGAGGTAAACCGCAAATGCGAAGGCTTATCCGCGACTCAGCCGCAATTTATTAACTGTAATTAAAACTAACGCATTCAAAGCCATTACAGTGGATATTTAAGTTTCACCATTAGTGTTAGTACCAACGATTAATGCTGCAAGGCAAAGATTTTAAAAATTTATTCTTTAGATAGGGCCTGTATGTTATCTAGTAAAATACTCAAGTACTTACGAGAAAAAATTGGCAACCATGAATCAGTAGGTCTTTAGTCTGAACACATCTTGGACAAAACAAATTTAGTCGTCAAAAATTGTGTTTGGAGCTCAGATGGAACCTCGTGACAGTGCATGGCTGCTGGAGAGTCATCCTCTGAGTACAACACACATTACTACCAATGAAGTGTTAAATCAACTCTGAAAGCGTACAGACAATTCAGAAACCAATTTTCATTATGCTTTGTTACACCATTGCTGTCACCATCCACCCTAATTGGCATTCCTTTCTTCGAAGAGGTTGTGTATAAACTTGTTTTGCCCATCTTTTGTCTTCTGTAATGTATGTTCACATTGAGTACTTTGAAGACTCAAGGTGGTGGGTGCATTTTCAAAAAGGGCAAAAGAAACAAAACAAAAAAAAGTATTTATTCAATAAGTGAGTTGTGTTGCTGTAGTATAGTGGATTTGTGGTGCACTTGTACGTCAACTGTGTTCACTGATGTTTGTGTACGTGCACATGACTTTGCCACCATTTAGTAGACATTCCATTTTGTTACCAAAACTTTTTTTTTTCCAAGCACGAAGTCATATCTCCAGTGTTTTGGAACACAATGTGCCTGTGGAGTACTTTATACTGCAGTACATTGGCCTGCATGGTGTACAGTGCAAGCAAATAAAATATTTTCACGAACCATACCTCTTATCATTCCTTGCTTATACGCTACAGTGTAGCACAGCAGCTCAAAGTAAATGCCAAGTGGGAACTTGCGAGACATATCGATAGCCTAGCCAACTCATCTGTGGCAGGGAGACACTGGATATAAATGTTTTAAAGAGAAGCTAAAGGGAAAGCGATTTTTCTCATTCTAGTAATTTACTCTTTCAATATTCTAAAATCGCCATGGTTGCTGCTGAAAGAGGCTTGGTAAGTGAGAAAATGTGCAAAAAAAAAAAAAAACTGGTGGTAACACCACCTTTAAATTCCCGCACCAAATGTGATGTAGAGTTTGACTGCATTTACGGAGTCCTGCATAGTTTGCAATGCGTGAAAATGAAGTAGATTGTCCTCTGAGGAGGCCATAGATGACATAGCATAGCAAGTTCCAGGAAATTTCTTTGTGCGAATGTCGCCAAAATGCCAAGAATTGAAGCCACTGTCGCATGCAGATATTTCAATGCGACATCTGAAGAATAAACCTTGCCCTTCATTTTCTCTATTAACCTATAATGGCAAAGTTAATGCCATCACAATTCTCAGCGTGCAACTTGTCAATTTAAACCTGACTTAAGTGTTCCGTAAAGAGGGGATGGGTGTTGGAATGGTAAATTTGGTCAAACGCTGTTTTTTTTCTTTTTTTTTGTAATACTAGGACTGTTTTACATCATAGTGAAATATTAGAACAAAGTAGTAGGAGTTGACAAAAAAAAAGCATTTTACTGGTCGGCTGCCATCTAAAGCTATAAGAAAATTGGACTTAAGAATTCTAAAGGCAGATCTGCAGCTTTTCCTTGTCACAATGCCACTATATTGGCATCATCATGAAGAGGACAGATCGGAGCACATCATAGCCCCAAAGATACATTTCTCTAATGAAAAATGAAGCCAGCTCCCCTCCCGCTTCGTTTTCTTACCTTCTAGCTCCAATTTCTTTAAACTCCCTTCTCTCAGCTTTCACTTCTTGAGCAGTTGCTGTCAGTCATCCCAGCTCCATTTCGTAACAAATGAAGATACAGCCATTCCGTTTTCCACACTAAGATCCTGAGAAATCGGTGAGAGCCATAAAGCTGTCTGTACCTATTATACAGGTTTTTATAATTGGCTTTTTGTAAAAGTTGCTAAACAATATACCCAGGATGTTTCAAAAATTTTCTGTGTGCTTACTTTGATAATAAATAATAAACCAATAGCATTATGGCACACAATAGGCACTTGTGATTATCCTTATCAAAAAACTTTGACAAACTTGTCAAATTAATTAGTTTTGAAATCACCATGACTATATCAAGTGCTATAACTCAAAAACTACATTACACAGCTCAAAACCGATTTCAGTTATATCACCACAACAAATGACATCTACATTCCAAATTTCATCACTCTATCTAAATAAACAACAACAATGGTTTTCGTTGCCATGTCCCCCTTAAAGGGAACACCGAAGCTGTTTTGCATTCACATACTTATTGCCAATTCGGTATCAGCAACCTCTCACAATATGCCTATGCAGGTTTTTTCCACAATATTCAAATAAACAATGGCATTATAAGCGAGGAAAACTGACCAAGGGAATGCCCTCCGGCGCACGCAGAGCGCAGGGGAGGAGTGCGGGAGAGAGAGCACGTGGAGAGGCGACGTCTACTTCGGGTCTGAGCCGTGCCGCTCAGCCTGTTAGTTTTGGGATTGTGCCTCATTTCTGCTGCCTAACAAAGTATCAGTTCTGCCAGTTCATAGAATCCTTTGTAATTACGCCATTCTCTTATGGTTAGAGATTTTTGCCATCCTACATTCACTAGTTGTGCTTGTGCGGGGTTGAAGTTGATTCGCGATGCCGAATTACTGAGCAGCAAATGGTTGCCGAAGCACTTTTGGTCACAATGAGGTCGCTTTTACAAGTTTCCTTGGGATCAGAAGGTGCCTGAAAAATGGGTCATGGCACTGAAAAGAAAGGACTCCAAACCTACCTAGATAAAATGTGCTGTGCTCTAAACACTTCCTGTGACAGTGACTACGTTTGAAGCCTGGTTCTCATGCAGTCGCTGGGATTGACAATAAAGTTTGCCGCTTGTGAACAGGGACACAGTTCTTTCCCAACTGAGATTGGCCGACAGCCTTTGGTTAGTAAACAAGTGTGCAGAGTTCGGCAACCACTATTGCCAGTCAACCATTGGTGGCACAAGGTGGGGCCCTGATTGGCAACCAGTTTCGCTGGTTATTAGTAGGCCGCAGGCGTTCAGCCGACGGTCAGCAAATGATAGGGAAATTGTTGGCACCTAGTGCCCGGGCAACCAAACGTGGTTGGTTGTAGGGTCATGCTTTGTAGCCGCAAGCTGATATTGCATATCTGTGGGTGCAAATTTTACTTTTTTCTACACTGCACACATTATTTTTCGTTCAGCGAAAATTTCTTGTTTGAGGGTTTAGTAGCAGGTTGTACTAGATTATTTGCACAAGATTATTTCATCCATCTGTGCACCACTTGTTATCTACTAAGTCGGCCTGCCGGGTTAGGCCTGTGTTGGCAGCCAGACGTCGGCCCGTGTGCGGCCGTTAACCAAAATCGCCCTCCGCCCAACCTTGTTGGTCAAGCTTAGGCCATCACCGTCCAAGTTGGCCATGTATGTTGGGCCAGCATAGAGTTGAGGCTATTTTTTTTCAGTGGCGCCCTGTTTTTCCGCACCAGAGGGACCCCTCGGTACCACCCCGACTTGCCTTTGTGAAAAGAAAGACTGGGCAAGGCTGCAGGAGTGCTTATGTGCCATAGCAGCGTGTCGTTCGTTGGTGAGCGTGCGCTTACCGCAGCCGTGCTCAGCTCAATGTGCTGCTTCGCTTCTGCGACACTCACTTCGAATTTCTGTGGAACACACAAATTGCGAGCCGTCACACAGACACCGTTCATTGTAGTTTTACTCAATCTGGAACCCAGTAGGCCTTTGATATTCCTGTTGCAGCAACAGCTCGCGATGGAGCCTTTAAAAATATTTATCAGAGCCTGTCTCAATCGCGAATGAAAGTGACCATGTAACGTTGGCGCTTTATTTCATTCAGACTCGGGTCATATTTTTCAATCAGAATCCAGAATCATCAATGCTACACTAACTACAAGCATTTGTGGCCAAATACTTGTAGCTAACCTAGCCCGTTTTGTTACTTTTTAGGTAAGTGTTCCCTGCAAACAAAACTCGTGTAGATTTTTTTTTTTTTGGACTGCGAATTCCAAGTGTGTCTGTCTGTGACGGGTACAGACATATGCACGTATCGTGTTCGCATTGGTTGCTTCGCCTGTAAATGCAGAGTAAAGCCAACATGTACCATGGTGTGATTGCTTCTGGTTACCGTCCTTGCTAAAGTTTGCATTGTGGGGTGGCTATATCTTGTGTTGTTTTGTGTGGCGCACCTGCTGCTTCGTGCAGGAGACGTTGCATTCAATCCTGGCCTCGACAATGGTAGACCAGCTGCTAACTTTTGTTAAATGTATGAATGTGTCAGGCGAAAAGATTGAGACGGAGATCTCAAGGAGAGACAAAGACATGCGAACAAACATAACAGAAAAAAAGAGACGTTTTTCCAAACAGAAGAATAAACAGAAGGATCGTCTGGATCTGACAAAATTGTTCAGATGCTTAGGGACACTCACAACAAACTGAAAAGCATAGAATCAAGACAATCGCAACATTGCACTTTGGTGGTAGAAGGCCTCAACAATAGAATGCGCCAAAATAACCTTATATTCAAAGGAATCATTCAGAAAGACTCTGAGACATGGCAGGAAACAGAAGGGCTTGTGACTGAGTTCGTTTCTAAACACTTAGGAATTGCAGCTGGTGAAATAGAACGTGCTCACCGAAAAGGACAGAAAAAGTCAAGCCATACTTATCCAATAATAGTAGCGAAATTCCTCAACCTCAAGGAAAAAGCTAACATACTGAAAAATACATTTAAACTTAAAAAGTTAGAATAGCCTCGTGCGTGGATTGAAGAATTTTCACCCATGTTGCAGATCATTATAAAAAAGCTTCAAGATTTCACTAAACCTAAACGACAACCCGCTAAATCAGAACAAAACTCTTGTGTCTCTTTGACAAGCTTCTACTAGACAACACGATTTACGTCCTTGGCCATACTATACTAACAAAGTAACTGCCCTGCTGAAGTATCAAGTCCCCACAAAAACCCTGTGACGGATGCATGAACACCGTGATATGCATCTGTCCATTCTTGTGTCAAACTTTCACAGTTTTTTCGAAAGCAAGATCACCATGTGTTCTTATGTCCAATCCTGTTCAGCAGACATAGTCCTGGGCACCAAAACACGGTTACCACACATTTCTGATCATGAATTGTCTTTGTTTCGTGAATTTCATTGTTTAGAAAAGATAGGGTTGCATCGAGAAAGGGTGGTGTGTTGGTCCCGGTAAAAGATAGTCCAGAAGCTTGTGATATTGAAACTAATTCCTGCCTCGAAATCTTATGGGTTGATCTCTGTCTGCCCACATGAAATACCTGTTTAACTGGGGTCTGCTATTGCTTACCTGTTTCATCTCGCAAATTTCCCTATTAAATTGGTCTTTAGGTTTTGTTCAAAATAAATACCCCACATCGCCAATATTTCTTACAGGTGATTTGAACTATCCTAATATTGAGTGGCAATCATGATTGATTGATTGATTGATATGTGGGGTTTAACGTCCCAAAACCACCATATGATTATGAGAGACGCCGTAGTGAAGGGCTCCGTAAATTTCAACCACCTGGGGTTCTTTAACGTGCACCAAAATCTGAGTACACGGGCCTAGAACATTTCCGCCTCCATCGGAAATGCAGCCGCCGCAGCCAGGATTTGATCCCGCGACCTGCGGGTCAGCAGCGGAGTAGCTTAGCCACTAGACCACCACAGCGGGGCGAGTGGCAATCATGCAGACCCCTGAATGGCACAATAAAACGTGATGGTCAATGTTTTCTTGACGTGCTCGCATCTTTTGATTTGCTTCAAATGGTCTCTGTTCTCACTCCTGGCGATTCACTTTTAGACATTTTATTAACTACGGAACCAAATAATGTTTTGGTAAGTGTTTTGGATGGTGTCTGTGACTATAGTATCTTGCATTGTGAAGTAGTATGTATTGTGCAAAAGCCTGAAAATAGAATGAAAGTAATATTTGATTATACCCGAGCAAATGTAGAAGGGCTTCTCACTGACCTTTCTATCTTTTTTTTATCGACTTTCTACAATTATTTTATCAATGCGACATCAATACAAACTAGACACTCATTCGTGACAAGATGATCACGCTTAAAGAAATGCATATTCCTAGAGTGAAGATAACAGCCAGCACGCAAAGCGCCTTCTTTACGACGCATGTGAAAGGCACTATTGTAAAAAATAAACGTTTATATCCGAGAGCTACCCTATTGCCATCCGAGGAAGATTGGAGGCTTTATCGTGAGCACGCACTTTCATGAAGAACCGAGATAACAACAGCCAAAGATAAAATTCTCAACCACGACTTTTCAAACATGCTTCGCAGTGACACGAAAGAGGTTTGGAAAGTTCTTAACCCTAATTAGGCATCAAATTTGATGGTGTCATTATCCAAGGATGTAGCATTCTTTCTCCAGCATGTGTCGAAGAATTCAATCAGTCTTTTTTGTCTGTTTTTGCGGATGAGACCCCTATTCCAAGTAACCTTCAGCTCCCTCTTCTGCATTCAAGCATGTACGACATCAAGATGAACCTGGAAGGGATACAGTCCTGAATCGATCGTCTTCCGACTAACTCTGCTCCTGGTCCTGATGGCATCTGCCCTAAGCTTCTCAAAATGCCAAAACTTCTGCAATATGCAACATTTTAGCCACAATTTTCCAGCAGTCTATTGACAAGAGATGCGTCCCAGATGATTGAAAGGAACCTCACATAATTCCTATATTTAAATATTGTAACCCGTCTAACCTATCAAATTTCAGACCAACTTCCTTAACTAGCACGTATTGTTAACTACTAGAAGATATAACTTCATCTGAAGTTTTGTACAGAACATAATTTCTTCTTTATCAACTAGCACAGTTTTCTGTGTGGTTGTTCTTGTGAAATGCAAATGTTCTAATTAATTAATGACTTCTCTGTTCATTGCTTGGATCAAACTGATGCTATATTAGCAGACTACACAAAGGCCTTTAACAAGCTTCCTCACTTGCGGCTTGTTCATAAACTTTTAGGTCTTGACATAGAAAGAGAAAGAAGACAACCTTCATTGTAGCACGAAGTCATAAGGAAATTCGTACGGTTTTCACATAAATAAAAGCTTCTTAATTGCCAAAAAATTCATCCTGGTCTGAGGTTCGAACCTGGGACCAACAACTTTCCGGAGTAGCCACTATAATAATTGAGCTTTCTCAATTAGCTCAGTTAGCTTCCTTGTTAAAAAGCTAACAAATGGCACAGTGAGGGCAAATTGATTGACAACTTGAAGGACATGGACACAAGTAATGCCAAATGAATTCTGCGGAAATCTGCAAGGTGACGGAAGGGTTTTCTTTCTTTTTTTTTTTCCCAAAAAAGGAAAAGAAGACAACCACCTGTTATAGTGCAAAAACGGATTTCTAAGAAATGCGTACAGATTTCTTTGTGGATTCATGCTACAACGGGTAGTTGTCCCCCCCCCCTCCTTTCCCTTTCCTAAAAAATGCTCTCCGCCATCTTGCAGGTTTCTGCAGAACTCATTTGCTTTTTAACATAAATACAAAAATTGTTAAAATGTGGATTATCAACTTCTAAACTAACTGGTGCCAATCCATGTTCATTGATGATCATTCGTCTGCGTTAATGCACGTAACATCTGGCGTACCACAGTGTTATATGCTCGGGCCTATCTTGTCTTTAGTTTATATGGACAATATCACTAATGGTTTGCATTCCACAGATCATTTGCAGATGACTGTGTGATTTATGAACAAATTACTGTCAATCACAGTAAATGGTGTAATGAGTGGCAAATTAACGTAAATAAAACAAAAGCTGTCAAGTTCGGGACAATGGTCAACCCCGTGTTATACGACTACGCGTTGAAAAACATAACCATAGATTCTGTATCCACAGTAAAGTACCTTGGTGTTCATTTGCCATCAGACCTGTCACCAAATGCTCATACAGATGCGATTTTTAGTAGAGCATCAGGTCACTTGGCTTCATGAGGCGAAATTCGCATCCGGCGAACTATGAGACTAAACTTGTTTTTAAGATGCTCACAAATTGAATACGCCTCCTTGATCTGGAATCCGCATTTAACCTACCTCATACAGAAGCTGGAGTGTGTACAAAATAAAGCTGCTAGCTCCATCACAAAAAAAAAACTACTTGCACTCATCAAGCATAACTGATATCAAACCTTCAGTCAATTTAGCTCCTCTAGAAAAGCGCAGAATGCCGACACTATTGTCCCTCTTTCATAAGCTTCACTACAATCAATATATCCCACGATACCTTCAATATCAGGCCAGCTCATCCACATATTTTCACAACTATATTAGCATTATAAAATTGAACAGATTTTCACCTGCACTAATCTGTTGAATCACTCGCAACTTCTCATCACCATTTTTGCATGGAATGTTTTCCCTACCAACATCACACTGATTCACAATCATGACTCATTTGTTCATCATTAAAATTTTAAGTCATTCCTAAAACTTCAAGTTAATCATTATCTTGAGCTCTGTCCCCTCTCCAATGGAAATAATATTCATTGTTAAGTGCTTTAACTGTGATTGCTTTTCTTTAGCCATTGTCTAACTCCTCAAATGTTTTACTTACTATTTTCTAGTGTTTATTTTGTCTATTATTTGTCCCATTCATTGCAATCCCCCCTATGTAATGCTTTTCGGGCCTTTAAGCTACTTGAATAAATGAATATGACAATTACTCATACGATGATCCACATTTAATCGGTACCGTGACATTCGGTCACTGCTGGTCAAAACCAAAATCGTATTCCAAGGTGTCTGCACAGCAGCCCTAGATCTAAAGAAAGGCTTACTCGATTTCAATCACTGCCTGTGAAACAGATTCGATAACGGCTAGGGAATACTCCCGAATGCGCATATTTTAAGTGAACATACCGCTGGCACCTATAGTGCTCGTGCCCCTAGCTTTCTTGTTCAGAAGCTTGCGGCCTGTACAACATTGTACTGCTGCTTACAACCTACACTGTGCTGAATGGGACTTGTCATGGTGGTAGTGCCGAGATTGATTTATGCAAGCGTGCTACGTATCCGTATATTGAAATGAAGGTGATGGTATTTCTTCATGACACTGCACCGAAAAAAAAAAAGAGAAAAAAATGTGTGACTGCAAAATGTTATCAGTGTTCAGGCACGTCTTGTATGTATCCCCCTCTTTCCCCATTTGGATGCAGAGTGTACATGAGCACCTATGGCAAAGCCATGTGTCTGCAGATGTAAGTACGCAGCATCGAAACCGGGTGCTTTATTTATTTATTTATTTATTTATTTATTTATTACTGCCAGCTTGCTTCGGAAGCCATAAGCAGCAGTGGGTTGTACAAAAGATAAAAAGAGACAAAAGTAAGGAACTGTGATCACACCTTGAGGAAAAAGAAAAAAAAAAGTTAAGAGATCTGTCATGAACAGTATTTACAGCATGTGAAACATCGGAAACAATATAGCATAAGCACAAAGCATTGCAGGTGAAAATTCCGGCAAGCAAATAAATGAATTAAAAAGAACAGAACAAAAAAACGTAGCTTTTAAAAATGAAGAAGTAACGACAGAGGAATGACAGAAATTAAAAACGTGACAAAAATGCGCAAAAGAGCACTTGCTTACTGAGTGCTCAGCTCAGCAACGAAAGGAATACGTTTATGTTGAAACACCTTACGTCATAGATTAGCGAGAGCGCGGACAAACGACGATATGCATGGTTGGGCTCTGCTGTACATATTCAGGCAATTCATTCCATTCACGGATGGCACGCGGGAAAAAAGGCTGTTGGAAGAAGTTAGTTCGGCAGAAATATTCAGTTAGTTTGAGCGAATGAGACGAACAAGTAGGGGCGCCGGCCACACAGTTTAATGTACAAATCCTTGTCTATTTTGACGTGTTCGTGGTGAATTAGGTATAACATTTAAAGTATGGTGTTGTATCTCTAGAGGTTCAATGTTCGCGTCCTGTAGTAAATAAAGCACTGACGGATGTGTGACGACGGCACACACCAGTCTCATGCTTGTAACGCAGCTAATATTCCGATTGCATTTGAACACACTATCGTTGTAGTGCTGGCTAGAATTAAGAAAATGCGACGGTATTGTAAAAAGAACTGCAACACATGAGTCAAACTATCTATGCTCGCAGCGCGGTTCACAGCACATGTCACCACTGCGGCGCGCAAACATAAAGCTGCACCCGAGTGTGTTTTTTTTTTGTTTTTTTTTTCTTCTTCGAGGTAGCACACCGACTCATCGCATGCTTCTTGCCCGCAGTGACATGCGATACTGACCGCATTAACAAGCAGCGATATCCACGAACAGCTGATGTTTCCACACGATGTGCGCATGTTGCGCGGACCGTGCCAATACGCGGCTAAAAGCGAGTGCCGATGCTGCTGTTCCTTACCAGATTTAATGAACACGGCTGAACGGATCATTTGTATCAGTTTACTGCGGTGAAATTAAGCATTGACATTCGTGTTATACTTACCAGTCTACGTTTCCGACGCGGGTGAAGGTGGCTGGTTGGGACTCGCTTTCCTGTGTTCTCACCGTCTTCGGTCGTCGCTCTGGCTCGAACATGTATGCACGGATGCATGTAACAGCGAACTCGTTTCAACCAACGTTTCAACCACGTGGTTTCAACGTGATGTCATAATCACGGAGCTTCGACCAATCACAGGCGGTGGCGAGACTCGCGATGCTTGCCGAGGCGCCCGTTGCTAGTAAAATTTTGGCAAAATAAACTTTTCGTATGCAAAATTTCGACTTGATTTTTGTGTTTGCCACACGAAACTACATATAATGAGGCCACAACCTCAGTTTTTCTTTTAAGTGCTAAATTTTAACCCTTAAATTTTAAGGTTACATCAGTGCGAAATTTAAAGAATATACCTTGGCCTTGATTTTCTCTATTAATAAACCTGTAATAGCGAAGTTAATGGTGTTACAATTCCTGGAGTACAATTTATCAATCATTGAACATTAGTAAATCTCTAGTACTGATGTGCATGCACACCTCTCCACACAATTTCTTCTCATGAAAACGGTCACGTGCCGTCATCTCCCAGTGCACAATTACTTTAATCTTGGTTGAATGCTGATCTTTTATGAAAAGTATAGCTGTGAAAGGTGTGGCCTGTGTGGTTTGTGAGCATTTTTGTTATTGTTCTAAATAATCACTTGCCTAGATCACAGAGAGAAACGACATTATTTTGCGTGATCACAGCTTCGCTTCATATAAAACAAATGGACGTTTTTTTAGGACTTGCTTTGCTATGAGCGCCGAAAACCGTTTGCAACATGAAGCATGCATTTTAAAATAAGGACGATTTTCAACACCTGTCAAGTTTTTCGTGCAATAAGTAACTTGCAGGTCTTCATTCAGTGCAAGTGTGGTTTTGCAAAATGGCAAAGCTGCTGAAGTTCTCATCACCAAAAGCACCACACTACTACAAAAATATTTATTGCTTTCACCATTCCATACAAAAATAAATTATGAAGATAATAGAGAACTGCACTGATGTGCACTGAGAAAATTGGTCGTGGGCCCGGCACTGGATCAATAATAGTCGGGCACTGGTGCACACACGACCCGCACCAAATCATTGTACTGCACGGGGCCGTTGGGTGATATGCGAGCCTCCCGAAATATTGCATCCACTGAAAAACAGTACAATACAAAGGTCAAGTCAGAAAAAGCTGTATTATTAAGACAATTCAGTGTTTTGTAGCACAATTGCTTCTAGTAGCATCCAGTAAGAGCTTGCAACTGTTTGTAAACTAACATTTTACAACTGGTTGGTCTACAACTTTACAACTGGTTCTCCAACCTGTTTTTCCAAGTTTGTGCTACTATGTAACCCATTGATTAGGCCCAGCATTCATCAGGTTAGTCAACAGCACTACATGATGCTAAAGACAAAGAAGTTCATAACGGAAATCCTACGGACTGTTCACATTTAAAGAGTGATTTCGGTGTTTTTGTACAACAGGTTATTGCCATTTTCAATGATATCGACATTTGGTGGTACAACTTGTTTAGAAACTCATCAGTACTTAAATAACCGAAAAACATGTTGAAATTGAAAGTGGTGGTTGGTTCATGTATATGTTTATTTCAATATCTATCCAGCCAGAACGTAAACAGGTTACATGTGCTACTAGTGTCAGTAATACAAAATGGGCGGTGTCATCCAACGACGTGGTGAGCTGTGCCATCTGTTAGAGCTTAGCAGCGGCAATATCAGTGAGGAGATTAGCACTGAGAGGTCACTATGTTGAGTGAAACAGCCATCAACATTGCAAGCAATGTGCGGACCATAAAACGTCAGATTCTAGAGAATGATTTCAGGAATGTGCAAACTAGTGTTTAGCCCTTTGTTTCCTACATACAGTTTGCACAGTGAATGCAACAGAAAAATGATGTTTTCAGGCAGTTTTTGTTCAAAGCTGGAGAAAAACTTGAAATCAATACTTGCATATTTTATCACTGCCACATTTGTTACAGTAAAGAATAGAGAGTTAACAGTAGGACAGCATGCACTGGACTCTTATCATACACAATGAGGAGTTGTTCTATCTAGGTTTTGCATGACGTGCGCGCTTTCCTGATGTTGCCCAGGTTTTGTTGATTTGAATCCTCGTGCCTTCTTCTTCTCCCCCTTTGCTCTCTCTTGCTTTTTATTCTATCCTGTATATATTGCCTAGGTCTTGCAATAATGCTTCAGTTGATAGTCTGCGCTTGTCTGTCTTTTTTCTCTACTTCGTGTTTCCGTCTGTTTTTTGCGCAGTACACTTATGGATCAGTGCCAACTTGCCCAACTAGCCATTCTTTTGAACTCTTAAAAGCATTCTTGAGGGATAAGAAGTTTGAAAGCACTTGATTTCTTCTAGTGTTTATTTTTTCTGATTTAGTTTTCAGACTTTTCTATTAAGTTGAGATACTTCACCCGGTGCCAGTGTTTTTGATTCTTCATCTGAGTCAATGTTAGTATAGCTTTTTCATTGTCACTGTCTCTAGAGCTTTTGCCATCTATGCATGGCTGTTTCTCCAGCGAAATATACTCTTCTTCTCAGTCAAGTTGTCATCTTTGCTTGCAATCGTATTTTCATTTTGAAAGAGAATTTCTCAGATTTGCTCGTCTTCTAACTGTTGCTCGCATAATACAAAACCTTTTTAAGGCTTTGAGGTGCTGTAAAAGATTTTTTGAAGTAAAGTAATAAAATAACTGCAATGCACATATCCAGAAAGCTGGACTTCCTAGTCTGAAGTGCCATAAAGTTGTCTATAACTTTATGTGCAGTAAAAACTGCATATAAAGTGGTCAATAACTAATCATACTAAAATACTATGAACTGGTTTGGTTAAGTAAACTTTGCAAAGAAAAATGTCGGCACTTGTAACTAGATATTGCAGACAATAAGCAAGAGGAGCACGAAAAAGTCCGGTACTCGCAGTCTTTCGACAGGCGCACATGGTGTCTATTTTTGCGATGAATGAAGCACTCGTGTGCCAGTATCAATAGCGCTAACTATCAAGTGTAGGTGAAACCTCAAACTTTCAAGTTTGTGGGATCTAGGGTCCCTTAGTGAAATTTCGAGAGAGGAAAAAAAAATTGGCAAAAGTGTTATGAACCTGGCACCTGGGATATAAAGGGTTAAAATTTGCATTCAGAACTAAATGACTTGCAATCGCATTCTTTAGGTCAGCTTGGTCATCCTAGCACGAAAGATGTATTGAAAATTTTACTGTTATCAGTGGAAATAAAAAAATCGCTAGTGCTTGCTCTTGAAGCTTCTCGTAAATGACTGGCATTAAAATTTCTATTGTATTCAGTGCATGTCAAAATATTGCCGGAATCGCTCTTGGAGCTTCTGCATGGATTGACAAAGAGCAGCAGACAGAGAGCACCTCACCTTCGCGTGGTGACAACTTTTCTCCCCAGTTGAGGAGTATGCGACGTAGCTCTCTCCCGGAGATCTGACCAGATCCAGATCTGTCACTGGCTCTGAAGGCTTTAACAATTTCATCAGGTATGCTTTCCTTCTCACTATGGGCATGCATGATCTCCAAGAAGTCTGCAAACGAAATCTTGCCTCCTGCACAGGTAGATACGACTGCACTTGAATGATCTATTGATTGACAGGGCTCAATTAAACTGAGCAAAACTACCATGCATGCCATGATGGTGGGTGGAGCTGCAAATTAATTCTTGCTATCATGGGCACACTTGCCCAATATGCATAAACCAAGCAACACAGTGCTGAACTAAAGCTGAACAATTAGTTGCATAAAGGTATATGCAAGTGAGAGAGCTTGGACCAAGAGCGTGGGAAGTATAAACACTAGTGTGTACATATATATAATCATAAACACACAACGAAATGCATCGTCTTCTCTGAATATCTTACATCAGATACATGTATCTATATACTTATCAGAATCAAATGACGCGCGCTGCATGCGCATACACTAAGTTCATTAGAAATGCACCGCTTCAGTCCAAATATAGGCGGTGCCTACATATGTGCAACAAAGTGAGACGTTAGATTTGTTTTCTTTGTTATTCTGAAAGTTTATTAGTTCGGTTCAGCATTTGAATCCATTGCATCCATCGGCACACATATGTCCCAACACTGATATCGTTTCTCAAGTAGTTGTAATATGATTGCCTCTTAGTTGCTGCCTGCATACTGCTGATTATAACTACGAAGCCTGAAGCAACGATCGAGACGAACGATGAGAAACTTTGGTAGGAAGCTAGCGGTGGCGAAATGTTTCAGTCTCACATTCACCGTGCAAGAAGCTAGCCACTTACCTTTGTCTTTATAAGTACTTCTTAAGCTCGGTAATTGTAGGGCTTAGCCCCAGTGACCGCATGATCAGGGTAAGCTCATCGAGCGTACGAATTTGTCCGGAGTGCGCGTTCAAATAAAAACAGTCCCGGAACTCTGCAACATATAAATAGATCGGTGATGCATCGCGGTAGTTCCTGAACATATTAAACAACGGGTAACAGAGTGATGAACACGGTCTTACCATCTATGTCTTGTTCCCGGAAATACCGCGCCTGAAAACCGAAAGCAGCGATGTGTTATGACAAACTGGTGCTACGTGGTTTCAAACTGTCAAGTGTAAGGAAACAGGTGCTGTTATGACATGCCGGAATTATATGTGAACACTTACCATGCTTCTTGACAGCAAACTATGTAAAACACAGGTAAATTATAAATGTTTTAGGCCGCGCAATGAACCGTGCTGCAGGCTGAATGTTTGCGGGGCTGGTTGCCTGCGCACAAGCGCTGAATGCGAGTTGAAAGCATAGTGCGAGTTATACTTACAATTTTAATTATTTTGAGGCATATAATGAATATATTCTGGCACGCATCTGTATACTTTTGCTGCTATTTGTCAATGAACTCACTGTCTTACATTGGTCTTTGTTAAAAGTAAAATTTGGCTAAAAGTTTTGGATCACGTTGGCGTGGTTGTCGTATTACTGCGCCGACATCTGTTTGTGCTTGTTTACTGCAGCTTACGCACGTGCGAGAACTGAAACGACAGGTTTCGTGTTTCTGATATCAATAATTCTCGTACAACTATATTGTTGGTGATGAAGAGCTTCGAGGAGATGCTGAAGACTCACGGTGGTCGGGATGTACTTGTTCGGACTTTGGGTTACGCTTGTCTCCTGAGCAGCGGTCTTACAAAAGGAAGTTTGTCGCGAAAGTTCAGAATCGCAAGCTCAGAGTTCAGCCACTGTCGTGTTGTGTGTAGGCTTCTCGATGACTGGCCAATGTTGCAGTACAGTTTATCTTACGGAACTGGAAAGCATGTAAGTGTATGGTAGTGGCTTGCATTAATCATCATATTCATTCAACGTAAGTGTATCCACACTGAAGGCGGAAACAGGCCTGTCCACCCTTTCTCGATCGTCTCCGCCGCATTGCCAGCCTATCTCTATTACACAAAATATACCACAGTTCACTCAATCAGACGCCTTATTTCTCACCATCGTCAGTATATCACCTTGTACAAGCCATTCGTTAAGTGTTACTCGCCCCCGCACCCACACTCTCATCTTCTTGTCTTCCCTTTTCCTACGCACCATTGTATACTGGAACGGCCTTCCTTACGCCATCGTTGCCATCACCAAACCAGAAGCATTCATTGAAGCTGTACGATATCATTTCTTATCCTCACCCTGATTGGTCCAGTGTCATAAATTATTCTTGTATCCCACCTCTTATGTAATGCCCGCACGTGGGATCTCTGAGGAAGGATCTTTGAAGGCTAAAGCGGTTTGACGGACAATAGTGGACAAAGAGGTAGCTGTGGAACCAGCCGAAGGCGTCCGAGAATTCTGCATGATGTTCATTCTCTAATGATTCCAAGTGCCGCAGGTGTACTAGATAAAGGATAACCGATGTATGACGCTTTGTAGTATTCGTTTACCCAAAGACTGCTTTAGTACTACATGCTAGACGAAGTGGAAAAATATAATCTGTGAGGCGCTTCACTTCTGCAGTTAAACCATGGTTGTAAAATGTAAGTTTGATGAAACATCAGTTAGCCACTTAATGACAATTTACTAGTCTATATTGAATT
This sequence comes from Rhipicephalus microplus, assembly GCF_013339725.1. Classification (NCBI taxonomy): domain Eukaryota; kingdom Metazoa; phylum Arthropoda; class Arachnida; order Ixodida; family Ixodidae; genus Rhipicephalus; species Rhipicephalus microplus. The sequence goes on from NC_051170.1 coordinate 10,160,858, forward strand.
CTTATGTGATGTCTGCAACCACTGGTAATCCGTTTCGCCAGAAAACAGGAAATCTATTTAGTGCATTGGAAGCTTCACTCCTTATTGTGCATTTTCCTCTCCCCGTTTGTAGTACTATGCACCGTGCATACATGTCCGAGCTTCTGAGTGGTCCAGAGGCTGCCTACATATAACGAGTTTACCCTTCGTAGGAGAACGACTCCACGCTGCAAGTGTTGGGTGTGCTAAAGAACGTTGCTGACCAGGTGTTTTATCCCGTCGAACACATCTCGTGGTTGTGCAACAAAAAAATAATCTCTCTCGATGGCAGCCACTGGGAGACTGCCAGCACAGTGCTGTGGGCCATCTCCCTTTACTGTGGTATTGCAAGGTATGTGAAGGCTTTTGTTTTACCTAACAAAAGCATTCTAATTGTGCTTGAAGGTGCAGTTTTTTTTTACAGAATTTTGAAATTATGTTAATTAAGCAGGGAATGTACTTCTTGGCTCTGACAAAGCTAAGTTTTTGATTAACTAATTTTATGTATTTTGTTTTGTGTTATCATCTTAGATCACTTCGGACCATTAATCTTCTGCAACAAAAGCGAGAAAAACTGTCGAGCATAAAAGGCGATGGTACAAGGTGGGTATAGAAAAATCTACATCTATAAATTTGCTCTTTGTACCAGCATCTGACAGTTCCTTTGGCATAGCAAAACTATAGGTGTGCTAAAGTACTCACCATTTTGAGGAAAGCTTGCCTCTGCAAGTAATGGTGCCTTAATTTTTAGTCTTGAGAAAACTTTTGTATTATTCATTAAGATAATAAATACATAATAAATGCAGCCTTCATACAATGAGTACAAAACACATTGATAGAGATATAGCAAGAAGGTTCACAGACATGCATAGCACAATTCTTTTTAGGTGATGAGAATGGGTTGCCATAGCTGCAATTGTCTAGACCACATAAGAAATATTCCAGGCGTGCCACGGCGATCCTTCTGCCGGTCACTTAGGCTTTGCTAGGACATGTCAATATTATTTCCAAATTGTTCATTATAGTATGCCCCCTCGCAATTAAAAGGTTAAAAACCTTGTAATTCATATAAGTTTTTTTATTGGAGGTAGCTTCATTAAAAACATTCAAAAATTAATTGGTGTGCACCGAGCTGCAACAACTTTGTTTCTTTTTAAATTTTTTGTTTAAAACATTAAATCCGGTCTTTTTTCAGATGAGAGCACTGTAGCTTCAAGAAAACTTCTCCTGCTCTAAAGACTAAACCCTAGGACAAGAGTCTCAAACTCACTTAATCAGTGGGCCGCAGTTAGGCAATTTACCTCCGTGTTCAGAAATGCTCCTTGACTTGAGCTTGACTTGCCACCGTCCTTTAGTGTCAGTGATACTGGTTGGCTCAAAATATTCTGTGTGGTTACAAATTAGAATTATGTGAAGAGGCATTTTTTATTTAGAGCCATTTCCTCATCACACAGGCTTGTTATTTCTAGAATGTGACTTCTGTATTGTAACCTTTGTCCTTGAAGTTACAGACGACTGGTGAAAGTTGAAGAAAAAAAACTTGTAAAACAAGTTTTCATTGTCTCAGGTCCATATTCAAAGCAACCTTATCCTATCTCACGTATTCCTTATTCATTCTGTCTGTTTAGAGCACTTGATGATCAAGTAAGTTAGTATTCCCTAATAAATCTGGTAGCTATATTTTACCCTGTTACCATATTTGACCCGTGTAATGCCCGTGGAGCTTATAGGCCATAAGGAAAATGTAAGATAAGGATAAGGTTGGTTTGTGAATACGAGTGTTAGTCATCTTCAAGACCCCAATCGTAACATGCGCTTAGGCTTGTTGTAAAAGGTTCCCTGAAATAATTGGTTATCTGCAGACAGACAGACAAAGAAATTTATTGGGTCCTGAGAAATGCTACTCTTTCAGAGCAACGTCGCAGGCCGCTCCCACGTAGGAACGAGGAGGCCTCGCCTCACCACCCCATCGTGGGCTCTCTGGACAGCCTGTAGTTGTGGTAGCAACTCTGACCTTTGTAAGGCAGAGTCACAATCCTCTTCTGTGAGCCGACTTGGGCCTCATAACGAGGGGCAGGAGAGAATTAATATGGCCATGTTTCAGATGGCACAAAGTGGCACAAGCACTTTTATCCGGTAGTGTAGTCTACCCAAGCACAAAAGGTTGAGTTGGTGGCCATGCTACATTTTTCACTTCATACAGTATAGAATGGCAGTTTACATTTACCCCTCAATAGGAAGGTATACGACAGCTGTATCTCACAGGTACTTACTCAAGGAGCAGGAACTTAGGAGCTTACAAAGAGGGTTCAATTTAAATTGAGGATCATGCAGTGACAAACATAAAAGAAAATGATACGTGTAACCTCAAGAGACAGGAAGAAAGCATAGTGGGTCAGAGAACAAACAGGTCATAATTCTTTAAATAAAGAAAAAAAACTGGTCACGGGCAGAGCCTGGAGCACTTAGGTGGGATAACCACTAGTTATTAACTCATTAGTGCCTGAATTATAAAACTGCCAAACATACAAAAATTGTTTTCATTTTTAAGCTTCAAATAGCAACCTTTATTTATTCTGGTGTTAAATTATCCAAAATTCAACTTTAATGCATACTTTTAGGTATATTGCAGATTCTTCATATGTCACAAAAGCGAGAACGTTGCAACAAAAAACGTACTTCAGAACTACGTAACAGGTTGTGTGGCACATCTTGGGTGTGTGCACACCAAAATTATTGGAGATAGAACATGAGCTACCCCGGTGAAAAACAACGAAAAAGTGAGAGCTGTTGCACATGCTTCACGCTCATTTCCATTAGCTACAAAACAGCACTGAATACCTTTTGCAATGCGGTGCTAGATTGTTCCTGCTGATAGCTACCTTCCGCATGAGTACTTGACTGCTGGCATTAAAGGTGGCATGCATTTCGTGAGTTGCTTGCTTGAAGTTTTCCGGTATGTCACGATTTCGCGACACCCGGCAGTAAAGGGTTATGGAATAGATGACTGAATGTATTCCAAGAAAAGGAAAATGCATGAGCGGTGAACAGAAAGTGAGGTGGGCTTATGAGATTAAAAAGTATGCGAGTATAATGTGGCAGCAGCAAGCACAGGACAGGGTTGGTTGGGAAAAGATGAGAGACGAGGCCTTTGCCCTGCAGTGGGCATAGTCAGGCTGACGAGGATGGCTCTGATGACACTTTCAAAATCTGAAGGCAGTGATATTGTATACCTTGAATGAAAACCAACCATCTATCTTGAGGAACATGGCATTAGTAATTCAAACTTTTAATAAGAGCCATCATAGTAGGCTGTGTGTCCATGCTATTTGGCAGTTTAATTATTTGTGCCTTCATTCGACTCTTACCAGCAATTTTTTGTCCTCTCCTGTAGGTTTTAACTTGTGACAGTAATCAGTAAGCCACTGGTTACATTTCATCGAAACCATAATTAAAAAATGTTTGTGCATGCTAAAGAGTCCCCTGTAGTCAAGTTAATATGGGTCCCTCTGCTATGGCACCACTTACAGTCCCAATGTACATATTAAGGTGTTGTACATCACCTGTAAGCGAGTTGGATTATGATTTACTCATCACAAGAAGGAGATTTGCAATGTTCATACGGTAAATGAATGCACTGGTGGCGGCTGGAATTTCTCAAGAGACCATCATGTTGTCAGTCACCTTTTCATGCTTCCAGCTGCTAACAGATGGATTGTGAACGATTGCTTGTCTTTCCAGGGCTGAATGCGATCTTCTTGCTAAGGAGCAACTGGGTCACCTGTTGGGTGTTCTGCGGAATATCGCTGATCTCGTAAACGCCATCAGCTGGCTGCCGTGGCAGTTCCTCTGGGCAGGCAAGCTTAAACTGTGGCACAATGGGCTGCTTGGACTACTTTCGTCTCTCATTTCCCTGACCTCACAGTTGCTGCTCTGACATGCTACTGTTGCGAGGTTGTTGCAATGTGCATGAACAGGGTTTTTGAGATCACAATGCGGAATTCGAGATGGAATTGTTTTCGGGGGGTCACGCATATTTACAACACCCGAGAGGGGATTATAACAGCATCCAGGAAGCCTGCATTGGAAAGAGTTGCCATGGCGGTGCTCATGTGAAGGAAGTTCTGTGTGCTCATGTAGCCAGCTTATGCTTACATGAAATCATGCTACTTGATGCCTCCTTGCCCGGCACTCTTTGAAACTGAGACTGTGCGCTATAAAACTGTCTGCAAATAATCAACCGTCCCGAGCATGTGCAAAGAAGTGATGATAAGTGGGTCATTAATTACTTATTGCAACATAAAAAAATGTAAAATTTTCTGTCAGTCTTCCAAGTAGACAACAGTGATCTGAGTCAATGTCAAGAGTCAGAAACAGTGGAACCATGCCATGTACATTAATTTCCAATGGAGGCAGAAATGTTGTAGGCCCGTGTGCTCAGATTTGGGTGCACGGTATAGAACCCCAGATGGTCGAAAATTCCGAAGCCCTCCACTACGGCGTCTCTCATAATCATATGGTGGTTTTGTGACATTAAACCACACATATCATGCCATGTACATTGCAGGTGTGGAAAAGTGTTCGTGTGCTAGTGCTTGATGTTCCCCATCTTGAGTGAGCATTTGTAATGCACCTGTCCATACTGCTAGAGAGACCACTTCAGACATGTGCTGTGCTGCTTTCCTCTCTCTTTCGATTCCTCCTTGAAGGGTACTAAACTAAATTCTTCTGTGGTTGACGAGATTGTGTTTCCCAATCCTGGTCTCTCTATCTTTTTCTATCAATAATTAATTGCAGTTTTGTTAAATTGCAAAATACATACAGTGCTATAAATGCAGCATGTTTCACTGGCCATTAACACTTTACAAAGCTGTCAACTGTTCTCTAAGAAGCAATTCAAGAAGACTGGGGACATTTCACTTTAACAGTGTAGTTGCAAGAAAAGTGACTAGTTTGCATATGACTAAAATAGCAACAAAACACAAAAATGTCCTGTTAGAAATTAGCTGAGAAAAGTGCCTTCTTCATCAAAAATCGAAAACCCAAAGGGCCAAATCAGTAGTTCTTAAACTATGATTTGGCTAATTCATTCTGTGCTGTTTGAGGTGTGATCATCACTTTATATAAGTTGAAGGTTTACATTGCAGTTTTTACTTATTTGGACATAATATCACTGGTAGAGCGATGCTTAGTTCTCACATATGTGATACACAAAACCTGTTTTGGTGAAACTGAGTGGGAAGTTTTTATGTGGAATACTCATGATATCTAATGTAAGGAAGAGAGTACATATGTTTTATTGAATATTTATTAACATGTAAGAAAATGTATGTTTCTAGTGAATATCAAATATGACTTAAGTGCTCTTTCTTGTATCTGCTGTCACTTTTCTGTAATGAAGTTTGGCTGCACAGTGTATGAAACCTTGTACAATTGCAAAAATGTGAGATGGCACCGAGAAACGTGATCATTCTGGTGTAAAAGAGCATCACCTGCTTGAAAAAATGTGTGAGCTTGGGTTATATGTCATCTAGAGTACGGCACTCTCTATGCTGAATCGGGGGTTTGGGAAAACACTTCTGCAGTGCAATTGATGTTTTTAGACAAGAAGCACCTGATGTTTCAAAAATAATCTTAAGGGCATTTCAGCGAGTCCGCAGGATTGGCGTTTTGTAATTTTTCAAAACCTTCTATGGAGGAAGTTTGGTACAATTCGTTATTTTGAACTGACAGACATAAATAAGCATAATGTTGTGTCTAGCACAGAAAAACAAGCCCTTAAAATTCCCCTTCTTTGGCATAATTCATGACATTCATGGCTCTTAATTTAATGACGAGTTTACTATGCCAAACCATACCCTCACAGTTTATACTTAATTGTTTCTGCATTGTTGTCTGTTTTTATAAAATGTGTATATTTTGTTGATTTTTGTTAGAGGTGCAATAAAGATTATTTTTGCAATGATGCCCCCGGCATGCCTCAATAAGTTTTTTTTAAGTTATTTTGGTCGTGAATGCCTCTCGTTACGTCCTAATGAAAATCAGCGTTAAGGATATGTGAAAAAAAAAAATACACGAGCCCTCGAAATTCTCTTCCTTCATTCTCGTTGCTTATTCTATTTTTCGACACGCTCACCAGTCTTATCGTTCTGCAGTATTGCGAACCAGGCCAAAGGTGATCGCACGTTAGTTACCATGCAGTTTATGCCGCGAGGTCCGTGAATTAAATTCCGATTGTGCTATATCAATTCTTCAGTGAAGGGCAATGATGCTAGCGCAAAGTGCAAACAGAAATTTGCGCTGTTTTTAATACATTGGTTCCCATTCAAAGGGACCCTATAAATAAAAGCGATTTTTCGCACATTTATACAACGTACAGTGATTCTTTGAACGTGTACACCGACGGATCCACCACGCTAAACACCTCTGCCTCAGCCTTTGTCATCCCAGACATGGATATCGCTCGACGATTCAAAGTGGACCATAAAACCACATCAACTGCCGCAGAGCTTGTCGCTATCCGGGAGGCAATAAGATTTATTTCCGGAGAGCGACCTCGAGCCTGGACGATTTTCTGTGATTCCAAACCCGCTTTTCAAACCATTAATTGCATCATGAAGCAAGGTCCGTATTACAGCTTGGCAATAGAAATCACAGGACTTATTCAGGTTACTTCAACAAATTGCCATCTTATCACTTTCCAGTGGATTGCCGCTCATTGCGGCGTGATGGGAAACGAAGAGGCAGACGCTGAAGCTAAAAATGCCTTAAGCAGTGCCCCTAAAGTACACATTGCGTTTTCACGAGCTGACACGAACGCCCTGCTTCGCTGCGTGATGCGCAGCTACACACTTCAGCACTGGACCAAACCGGAACGGCGACACCAGCGACTTCACAAATGGGACCCGGAAATGAGGTTTCGCATGCCCCCTAAATTGAAACGGCAACTCACAAGTATGATCCACCCCGTTCGTCTTGGTGTGGCGTACACAAGACGTTACGCACATATCATCGGTCGCAGTGACACCGGTCCTAATTGTGAACACTGTGATGTGCCAGAAACGCTTGAGCACATATTTTGTGTCTGCCCAGCATACGCACGTGAATGACAAACACTGATTTCTTCTACTGAACTATATCGCAGTAGGTCATTAACTGATGAGACCGTGTTGGGCCCTTGGCCAGACACCAATAGTGCAACTGCGGTCACAAGAGCAGTTATAACTTTTTGGAAACAACTGGACTATATGCGCGGCTATAAAATGTGTCTCAGCTAGAAAGAACACTACATACTCACCTCCCTCTCTCACCATCGTCATCCATTAATCTTTCTTTTCCCCATTCCCTTCCCCAGTGTAGAGTAGCAGGCTAGAGCAAGCTATCGCTCAGGCCGACCTCTCTGCCTTTCTGTAAATAAACTTATCTCTCTCTCTCTCACGCGTATTAGTGCCTCCCCCCCCCCCCCCCGTTTTCAGTAAATTACAATTTCACAATCCCGGAAACACCACTCTAACCGCGATACGGCGCTTGGTAAGTGAAAAAACGCCCGAAAAGAAAAAAAAAATTCGGACGGAGACGCCATCTTGAGATTTCCGCTACTGTTTCCGCACCCATCTTCCTCCATGCCCGCACCAAACACCGTGACGTCATAGATTTATGAAGCTTTCTATTGAGCCCTACGTAGCTTCTAATCGATTAAAATGAAAGAGGGTGCCATAGACCTCAGATTACGAAGTTTCAGAAAGTTTTAACCAAGACAATGTCATGAAAGTACGAAAACACATTTTAAAATACCTGACGTCATGCGTGTAAATTTCAGCGCGAAATTTAAAAATAAATTTTTGACTCAATGCTTCCGCTAAAATAACGAAACACATGTGGCATTACAGTTCCCAGAGTGCCGTTTGTCAATCCAAACCAAGTTATTGTTTCTCTTTGGTGTGCCTGTAAAGTGACCCCGAAGCCGTATTGCATCAAAATAAACGCGTGATTGTGTTAAATTTCCGTCACTGCAATACATGTATATTGAAACTTCATACGAGTGCAATGTAATTTCCGAACAATCCCTGCACCTACTCCAAAGTGTCGGACCCGACAGAATAGAACACTGTTCGCTAATATGGTTCCCCGGACATGTACGGCACACACTATAGGCTTTGGACGGAAGCGACGCGCACGCTACCTGCATGAAGTTACGAAACAGCATTGCTTTGCGCGGAGAGAGTACCCCCTTCCTCACTCGAAACTAATGGCCTCAGGTGCTTTCATTTAGATTGCTACAGACGGAGACACCCGAATCTTTGTACACTACATGCAATATACCCCAAGAACTATATCCTGATGACGCGTGCCCCGCGTGCTGGGAGAAGTCCACATTAGCGCCCATGCTCTGGGGGTGCCTTCAATTAAGCCCTTCTCCATGGCCAGGTGGGAGGCGGCCATCCGCAGTCTGCTCCTGGCGATCAGCTTTGGGCTATCCAGCAGGCCCGCGAAGCGGCCGATGGGCTTGGCCTGGCGGTCCCGACGTGGGAGTTGCCCACCGCGTGCTAGAGCGCGTCCCGCAGGACTTCAATAAAGTTAATTCAATCATGCAATCAATCTGCAATCATTGTTCACTACAGTATCCATACTGTAGTGAACACGCGAAACTTTCCCATTCATGCGAAGCCTTCCCTCCCCCTTGCTTTGTTTATTTGTATCGCCAACTGTGCGCTTACCTGTTCGGTCATAAATGCAGTCAAAATTAATATTGAAATGCGACTAATATTTAAAAAAAAACACATTTTCAAAAGTTTACCTTCTGGGTCTGAAAAGCAGAAGACGAATTGAGCCTCGCGATCAAGAGTAGGACGCGATAGCGATATCCTGCTGCTTTCAACCACTTTGTGCATACTTTTAAGTGTGAATACACTTTATAAGCGACCCCAAACCATCCACCGCCGTCGGCGGCGTCCGCAGTCTTCTCTCTATCTTTAAAAAAAAAGAGGACTTGGCGGGCCGCAGCGCGACGCTCTACCGAATAAGCCACGGACGCGACGCTGATATCGGTGTCAGTAACGCGCCTTATACCCCCTCCCCCTTCGCTCGCTCCTCCGCTCTCCTCGCTCGCTGCAGCTGCGCGCGCACCCCTCTCTCTCGCGCGCCCGCCTTCTCTCTCAGTCTCCCGTCGAGAGCGGGTCGTGAGGGGGAGTAAAGTTATAATCCGTTGGCATTCGCCAGTGAGTTAACGTAAACTCCCCCGTGTGATCAAATTGCGATTCCCAGGAACCATTACACCATAAAGGCACCATAGTGTGATTAGTAAATATAATAATGCGAATTAATAAATACCCCTCATAGCATCACCCCGAGTATTCGCACTTAACCATGTTCACCCTCGGGGAAATGCTTGGGAGTTTTTTTATCGCATGATGTTATTCAAGAATTTGAAATCGCGGATTATGGCTGTATTCAATGAAGTAGGCAGCATGCTTTAAACCACGAGCACTTATGCGCGTGAAATGTTTTCGAACTTGCTATGCAACCACTGCGGCGTATTGATTAAGGGAATACGTATACATATATACAGTAACGCGTGTGTGCCTTTTGTAATGAGTGGCCGGTGTTAAACTACCAAGTCGTTATGATAATCTCAAGTTCTGACGTCCGATGGCAGTGCACGCTTGCAACACGCAATATTACTGCGATATTACATGTTTTGTTATGAAACCTGTATAAAGGACGCGTTGGTTTGTAAGACATGAAAGTTGTTTTCAGTGTATTTCCACGCAGACCCGTGGCTTTGTGATGGAACACCAACATCTCGGTCCTCGCTCGGACCCTTATATTTTTAATATTTATTTTATTTGCATCTTTCACGGTCACGAACAAGATTATCTTTTCGTCACAACCAACGACGTCCACGACATTGACGTCGGAATTTCTGCGAAACGAGCTCTTTAACGCTATCGCGTTAGAACGTTGGAGAACTCTTGAGCTTCGCGATCAGAAGTAGATATCACAAGTGATAGCGTAGTCAGCGTAGTCGGGCTCGGTGATCATCGGCTTTTCAATTGTTAGCCTAGCATCGGTTATCGGTGAGACCACAACCGTACCGTAAGGAAATGAGCGACTGTGGGTGTGTAACATTGGCAGTTTTCGAAAATTGTCAGGCCTGCGCAAAACACGCAGCACAGTCACAGTGGAAGCTTGAACAGAGCCTTCTTTAAGAGTCCGCGTTGTGGACTTGCTTGTACCTATATAAGCGCACCTTCTGTTTTTTTCATTGCCAGCCAGACGCGCTCGATCCAACATTTCACCACCCTCTCCTCCTGCCCTTTTCTACACTCGTCGATCGCCAAGTAACCAAGCCATCGCGTGTAATGTGTGGTCAAAGGTGGTCATAGGAGAGAAAACCTATTAGAGTATGCCTCGATGCGCGCGCACCTCCACCACCTCCGCTATGGTGGCATAGCTCTGCTGCCAGGGTAGAGATAGAAGTGTGGCAGCTTGGGCTAGTTGGTATGGCATGACGATAGTTATAGCGCTGGAACAAAACGACGACACAGAGACAAGGAGGACACGAAAGACACGAGCGCTCGTGTCTTTCGTGTCCTTCTTGTCTCAGCGTCGTCGTTTTGTTTTCGCGCTATAACTATCGTCAGGTAGAGACACCTTTTGAAAGGCTCCACACCACCTGGCTGCCATATTGGTTCAGACGTGTTGGGCAACGCGCAGAGGCTAGCGCGGGAACGGTGCTTCTGTGAACAGGCCTAACGTTTTTAGGGGCGAAGCTCCTTAAGCCGTTGGTCCTGCGTTTGCGATGTATGTATGTATGTAGTAGTAGTAGTAGTAGTAGTAGTAGTAGTAGTAGTAGTAGTAGTAGTAGGTAGTCACCTCCACGGCCGTACTAGGGGAGCGGAACACGCGCGCACACCTTTGAATTGGGGAAACCCGCGCACGTTCATCATAAATGAAAAGATGGCTTGTAAAAGGATGCTTGCACGCGTGTGAAAACTGCACTGTGAAAGATTATTTCAGAACCAAATTAAGCCACAGAAGTCGTCGTCTGTGAATCTCCACCCACCGCCGGAGACCGCCATTTCGCCATGGCGTGCGTGACGTCACAAACCGTAAGGACCATCGTCTGCTACCAAACAGCACCTGTGTTCAATCTGTAGCGAGTGTTGCTTGCCGCGTGGTCCGCACGTCAGTGTGTTGCAAGTGTTGCGGCGTGTTATCAGTACCATCGCCATGTCGTCGGCCACAGCACCTCACGATTCGAGCAATGGTTCATCGAGCAGCAGAAGCGGCGGTGACGTCGTTGATGATTGATATGTGTGGTTTAACGTCCCAAAACCATCGTATGATTATTAGAAACGCCGTAGTGGAGGGTTCCGGAAATTTCACTAGCCTGGGGTTCTTTAACGTGTACTTAAATCTGAACACACGGGCCTACAGCATTTCCGCCTTCATCGGAAATGCAGCCGCCGCAGCCGGGATTCGATCCCGCGACCGGCGAGTCAGCAGCCGAGTAACTTAGCCACTAGATTACCGCAGTGGGGCGGCGATGTCGTGTATGCTGCACATTTGACTTTAACCCCATCGTCAAGCGACGAAAAGAGCGTCGAAAACGGAGTGAACCCAAATGCCAACGACCTCGGCGTTGTGGCAGACGTTGCAGATGGCCTTAAGCATTGATAAGTATATAGCTTAATTTTAAGCGTACCAGGTCGACAAGCGAGTTTGGGATACGGGGGTCTGTCGACGCTGTTGCGCCTTTGGGTAGCGTGGTGCGGACTCGGGCCATCCGAGTCCCCGGAGAGGACGAGTAGAGAAGCCGGAGAAGGAGAAAAAAATGTTTATATACAGTATTTACATGGTAGCGTGGTACAACATGAAAAGAGAATCACACACGAGCGCCTCTGCGCTAGCGTTTTTATACATCGTCCGCCTTCCCAAGATCCCTTGCAAAGAAAATTTATGCGCAGGATACTCCAATGAGATCGTCGTCTTCCTCTCCGTCCCCGAAGAGGGAAAGCCAAACACCGCCTCCCTCTGAACCTAGGAAAGGGGCAAGACATGCCCAGTTCGCTGTTTGGTGAGGGAGACCCCACGCGCCAGCGTGGCACCACAGTGAGATGACGTGGAATCCCATGCGCAAAGTCGCTCCCTGATGCAGCCAGGTTGACTCAAGCAAGGCAGAATACCCCGTACAGCTGCTGGGTCGACGCTGCTTCGGAGTGTTGCTCTCGGCGGCTGACAAAAGCTTGGCCAACGACTTTTGTGTCAAGAGGAGCCGGCGACGTGGTTTTTCCAGATTGTCCGCGTCCGTCGCCGTCCAGGTGCAGGGTTGACTCATCAACAGCTGCCAGGTGCCAGCAGGCCGCGAAGACCACGTGGAACTTGGGCGAGGCACAACAACGCTGCATTCGCGAGCAAGCCTTACTCTGCGCAATGGAATTGGTACAGTATGTTTATTTTTGTGGGCTAGCATATATGTGCACGCATGACTTTCGCAGTGCTGAACATAATAAATATGCGGTAGTAACAATGCTGCGCTTTGGCACCGTTGTTTTTCTAATTGTTGATTTGTTGGCACGTTGTTTACATTTGTTTAAACATTACCCGAGCGCTAGGGTTACTCTAATATATATTTGGGCCGAATCTTTGCTTGAACTCTGTCGATTGCATTTGTTTTCGATAAAAGACAGCAAGTGTGACGCTTAAGCATGGCACTGCCTTCCATAAATATTTAATCGTATAGTGTCGAGTGGCATATAGGTTGCACATTCACGGGACACATTCTCACTTCAGAGAGAATAACACAAATTGTTTGCTGCAAGTACCAGCGCTACAAGGGCGATGCGAGGCCATTTCAACAGCTGCAAGTCATTTAGTTCCAGTGGCAAGTTGAACAAAGCAGGAAAAGCTTGATTGCAAGCGCAGCTTACCACTAACACGGTCGTCCTCCGGAATGCAAGCCGTGCAGCAGCTTCATGGCTCACCCACAGAACACCTATATACACCTAGTGGCTCATTGTGTCATGGCTATAGCAAGTGCGCCAGTGTTGTCCGACTCTCAGGCCGCTCGCTTGTTTATAAAAATATTCGATTATAAATTAGCGGCAGGACTGAATGAGCCGAATGTCGCCAGCTTGTCTGTGGACGTACAAGTATCAACCCACACAACATATTATGGTCGAAAATAGGGTGTCATGGCCTCTTTGCGACTCCTTCCACTGTACATGACATAGTATTTTACAGCGAAAGCTGTTATGGGATCACAACAAAGGCCGATTCTATTTGTCCGCCGCCGCCGGTGTCCGTGACCAATATAGCGCCATATTATAAAAAATAAAGTACAAACTCCAAAGCAACGATGACAATCGAAACCAGACCTACTTCGTGGCAGCCCAGTACTCTGCCACTGAGCTGCGCAGGTGCTTGAGACTTCTTTTCAAACTGAGCCTATATATAAGCTTCATGATTGGTAAGGAATCGCGTTAACATGTGTAATAAAGCGTTTTAGAATAAGGTAACCAGGTGTCACACAGTGCGGATGGCACTACGAGTGGGTCGTTGAATGCTCCAACGCATTACAAAAGCCTCAGGCATAATTGTTCATTGTCGTCACAAAGTGCCCATGATTCTTTAGAATTGTGTAGTGGGTACCATGATCTTGCGAAGAATGATGAAGAATGACATAGCGGATGCTTCCCCCCACACAAAAATTTTAATGATTTATCGCGTAATGGGTACCGTGCAAGTGTTCTTGTAGTATAGTTGCCCCAAGAGTGTTTAAAAAGAGGCTGTAGCCTCCCTTCCAGCTTTCGCTCTCTGTGCTGCGCGTTCCGCGTGGGCCTAGCAGTATTTTCCTCGAACCAGTTTCAGACAATAGCGTAGCTCTGTGGTACAACTCCTGCACACCACGCAGACGACCTGGGTTGAATTCTCACTAGAACCGAATATTTTTATTGTTTGCTTTATTAGCATTTTTTTTTAATTTTTCGGTCACAGACTAGTTTGACGATTTTCCCCAACTGACGACGCCACAATTTCTGCTTTCGCTCTTCAAAAGGGTCCTGCACCACTTTTTCAACATGTTCAGAAAATTCTGTCGATCAGCAGTCGTGGCTTTCGTGAGCACGCGAGCTGAATATTATAACGCAGCACGCAGTCTGGCATTTACAATGAATTCTCATAGTCACCTAAAATTGTTTTCTCTTCTTTCGGCAAATGACGCTACAGACTCAAAAATCACTGCGTCACCGGCCAAGCACCAGTCATTGGCTGATTTGAGCGTGGCGCGCTCGGTTGTTACTGTGACCCTTTAGGGAGGCTGCGATTTGTCCGCGCGTGCGCGCGCGATTTCACTGAAGAGACGCGCATCGAAAAAATAAAAAAATAAAGATGTGCTGAAGGTCACGAGGTGCGCCTGACGTATTTGCTTTCCCCGAGAAAAGATAAAGTGTAATCTTCGCAACTCCGCTCGTAATGAATGGCCTTTAAAATTTTTTAACGATGGCGAATTCCTCAAGCAATAAGCTCCTTTAGAGAATTCATTTCATGGCTTCTCTGAAAAGTGTTGTAGGGCACATTTAGCACTACAGCATTAAAATAAATTTCATGGCAATACAACTACACTTTCAAATAAAAATAGAAGCCGCAGTAGTAAAAAAACTGGTTAGTGCTAGAGTTGGCTCTAATGTGGGTTAATTTTAGTTTTGGTTTTGGTCTATAGCCGAGTTTTGTGCGCTTGTGCGTACTACGTCAAGACTTCGTGTTTTCTTTTTCAATTATTTTCTTGATAAAATGTGTATGTTTTCTCACCATGCAGTCACCCATCTCTTTTAGTCCAATCTTTCGCAAGCCCTCCCGAGATAATTGGGAGGGCCCTCCACTACGACGTATCTCATAATGGTTTTGGGATGTTGAACCCCAGATAATTACATTATTATTATTATTATTATTATTATTATTATTATTATTATTATTATTATTATTATTATTATTATTATTATTATTATTATTGTTGTTGTTGTTGTTGTTGTTGTTGTTATTATTTTTTGTTGTTGTTGTTGTTGTAAAAATCGGCAAAGCTTTTTGAACAACCAATAAACTTTAGTTATTAGAAAGTTATAAACGTGGTATTGCGATAAAAAATGCTCTAAAACAAGTGTAAAAAGGTGCAATTGCGGTAGCGCTGATGTGTTTGAGCGTTTGCTTACAATGCCGGAGGTACCGGCTTCGATTCCCAGTGCCGGCAAATTACATTCCGGTTTTGTATGAGAGGTGGATGGATACACAGACCTCATAGGTGGTTGTATGGGAGTACTCATCTGGAAAGGCGTGCTGGTTATTCCTCTGGACTCACGTCAACCTGTATGCCACAGCCTTGGAGGCGGCAATCGTCGCTGCAGGGAAGGCAGAGAGTTGCTGCCGTCCGACTGCAACTGGTAAGCATTTAGAAATGTATACATATACTTTTTGCATGTTTTGTCGTGCTTTGAAAGAACTGAATAAAAATTCATATTTTTCGTTTTTGAATAAAACTTATTTTCGTCTAATTTTAATTAATTGATATGATAAAATTTGCTTTGATTGGAAGAAAAATGAGTTCGCGTCCTACTGCACTTTACGTGAACTTGGTCGCGAAAGGAGACGCACAACTGGTGGAAGGTGCACGTGTTCGGGGAATTGGTTGTGTTTCGATTGATCGATTGATTGATTTGGGGGATTTAACGTCCCAAAACCACGATATGATTATGAGAGACGCCGTAGTGGAGGGCTCCGGAAATTTCGACCACCTGGGGTTCTTTAACGTGCACCCAAATCTGAGCACACGGGCCTACAACATTTCCGCCTCCACCGGAAATGCAGCCACCGCAGCCGGGATTTGATCCCGCGACCTGCGGGTCAGCAGCCGAGTACCTTAGCCACTAGACCACCGCGGCGGGGCAATTGGTTGTGTTTCGAAGACGAAAAGCAAGTCCGTTATATTTCACTAAATGTGTATGTACAAATGCGCCAGTAAATTTATGGCGCAGAAAAAGGGTCTGGTGGGAAGGTAGCTCCAACAGGGACAGGGCCGGGGTTCATCCGATCTCCGCGTATACACCGTGAGTATCACACTTGAGAGCAACGGGACGAGGGGCCCGAGTTGGCCTTGACGTAGTAGACGGCGCCGATGCGCTTCCTGTCCTGGAACCAGTCGCGAATGTCTCTGTGCCTGAAGGCGACCAGCGCCACGGCCAGCACCATGAGCAGCGTCACGAGTCCCGCAGTGACCACCAGCAGCCGCAGCGTCATGTGACCGTGGTGGTGCTCCTCTTCGCCGTCACCCGAAGCTGCCGCGCTGTGCTGCACGCACTGCACGTCATCGTCGGTAAGCTGCATCACCGGCATGCCCGAGAGAGCGGCCGGGGAGCTGCACCTGCGCGTCATTTACAAATGTGATCCATCAGTGGCGAAGAATAGCAGCGCCCCGAGTTGCAGACTATACCCTACACAGGCCTATATCCCCAATCGTGTTAGACGTCTCTGTACGATCCGCCTTTCTCATTTTGATGTGCTGCCTTAAGTCATTTTAGATGTGGAAGCGGAGCTTTGTGGGAACAACAAGTATCGTCAGAAGAAGAGCCTCAGAGATATAACGGCGTTCGAAGATGACTTCATCCTTGGTGCGTGTGCCCTAATCCCGCTATAGGGAAAGGGTCCACGCCTCGTAGCAACATGGAATGGCGTGTTGGCCTGCTCACAAGTATAACTTGCACTCATTCAAGAATTACCCGGATGTAACTATTCTGCTTTTGAATAGCAAGAAGCTGTCACATAGTGGAAATGCGCGCCATGGCGGTGCTCACATTCTTCATGCTGCCAGATGGTCGTCTAACGTATGCTATCTTTTTTAATCACGACAGCGAAAGAGCAATCGCTTAGTGATATTTGCCAGTGTTGTTCAGAAGTGTTGATGTACAAAACCACATCCGCATTCTTGTGTGCTTGCAGCAAGAACACGCTTTTCTGTCGAATGTTATTAGATCATTTTGGTTGACGAAACGATTATTGTCATTGAGCATGCCTGAAAGAAGGCGGGACAAGGTCGTTATTACATCCACACTCGCAGAGAGCGTCTGCTATGAAGCACGGAAATGACAGCACGGAGAATAAAACGCCGCGCTAAGTCCGTAAGTTGTGTTTGATATTGTAAGCATATTATTGAGTGCTGATTATTACTGATACGCAAGAAGCCAATCAATGAGCTAGCACTGAGAGGGAAAGTACAGGAATTCAGAGTGTCGCTGCAGAACAGGTACTCGGCTCTTAGTGAGGAAACCAACCTTAGCGTAGATACAATGAATGATAATCTGACGAGTATCATTACGGAGTGTACAGTGGAAGTTGGAGGCAGGGTAGTTAGACAGGACACTGGCAAGCTTTCCCAGGAAACGAAGAACCTAATTAAGAAGCGTCAAATCATGAAAGTCTCAAGTACAAAAGACAAAATAGAACTGGCAGAGCTTTCGAAGTTGATTAATAGGCGTAAGATATGCGATGTAAGAAGGTATAACATGGAGAGAATTGAACACGCTCTGAAAAACGGAGGAAGCGTCAAAGCAGTGAAGAGGAAACTTGGGATAGGCAAAAGTCGGATGTATGCACTAAGGGACAAAGAAGGCAAAATAACTACCAATATGGATAGGATAGTTAAAATAGCGGAGGAGTTTTACAGAGATCTGTACAGTAGCCGAGACAACCACGACCTTAATACTATAAGAACTAGCCGTAACCCAGATGACACCCCACCAGTAATGATAGAAGAAGTCAGAAAAGCTTTGGAGAGCATGCAAAGAGGCAAAGCTGCTGGTGAGGATCAGGTAACATCAGACCTGCTGAAAGATGGAGGGCAGATTGTGTTAGAAAAACTAGCCACCCTGTTTACGAGGTGTCTCCTGACGGGAAGGGTACCAGAGTCTTGGAAGAACGCTAACATCATCTTAATACATAAGAAAGGAGATGACAAGGACTTGAAGAATTACAGGCCGATCAGCTTGCT
The DNA here is from genome assembly GCF_013339725.1 of Rhipicephalus microplus. Taxonomy (NCBI): domain Eukaryota; kingdom Metazoa; phylum Arthropoda; class Arachnida; order Ixodida; family Ixodidae; genus Rhipicephalus; species Rhipicephalus microplus. Next base: position 10,178,913 of record NC_051170.1, read on the forward strand.
CTCTGCAGTATACAAGCTATTTACAAAGGTAATTGCTAACAGAGTAAAGAAAACATTAGAATTCAATCAACCAAAGGAACAAGCAGGATTTAGAACAGGCTACTCAACAATTGACCACATTCATCCTATCAATCAGGTAATAGAGAAAGGCTCAGAGTATAACCAACCACTATACATAGCCTTCATAGATTACGAGAAGGCGTTTGATTCAGTAGAAATATCAGCCGTCAAGCAGAAACTGCGGAATCAGGGCGTAGATGAAGTATATATAAACATTCTGGAAGAAATCTACAGGGGATCAACTGCTACCATAGTGCTTCATAAAGAAAGCAACAGAATACCAATCAAGAAGGGTGTAAGGCAGGGGGACACAATCTCCCCAATGCTATTTACCGCGTGCGTACAGGAGGTTTTCAGAAGCCTAGAATGGGAACAGTTAGGGATAAGAGTTAATGGAGAATACCTTAGTAACTTGCGCTTCGCCGATGACATTGCATTGCTGAGTAACTCAGGGGACGAATAGCAACTCATGATTACGGAGTTAGACAAGGAGAGCAGAAAGGTGGGTCTTAAAATTAATCTGCAGAAAACGAAAGTAATGTACAACAACCTCGGAAAGGAGCAGCACTTCGAGATAGGTAATAGTGCACTTGAAGTTGTAAAAGACTATGTCTGTTTAGGGCAGGTAATAACCGCAGAGCCTAACCACGAGATTGAAGTAACTAGAAGAATAAGAATGGGGTGGAGCACATTCGGCAAGCACTCTCAAATTATGACAGGTAGATTGCCACGATCCCTCAAGAGGAAGGTATATAACAGCTGTATCTTGCCGGTACTTAGCTACGGAGCAGAAACCTGGAGACTTACAAAGAGGGTTCAGCTTAAATTGAGGACGACGCAGCGAGCAATGGAAAGAAAAATGGTAGGTGTAACCTTAAGAGACAAGAAGAGAGCAGAGTGGGTTAGGGAACAAACGGGGGTTAAGGATATCGTAGTTGAAATAAAGAAGAGGAAATGGACATGGGCCGTGAATGTAGCGCGTAGACAGGATAACCACTGGTCATTAAGGGTAACTAACTGGATTCCCAGAGAAGGGAAGCGGGTTAGGGGAGACAGAAGGTTAGGCGGGCAGATGAGATTAAGAAGTCTGCGGGTATAAATTGGCAGCGGCAAGCACAGGACCGGGTTAACTGGCGGAACATGGGAGAGGCCTTTGTCCTGCAGTGGACGTAGTCAGGCTGATGATGATGATGATGATGATGATGATTCAGTGCGTGAAGAGTTCAGTTTGTAACCTAAATTAAAATATTACATGACTTACTTCTAAAGGAGTACTGGCACGAGTTTTAAACATTTTGGCATTGTTGCTCTACATGAGGACATGGGTTTTAAGAACACTAAAAAGAGCACTGCTGTGTCTAGGAATGCAGCGCATATATTTTTAATATCATTACTTTAAAAAGACACTTTCGGCTTCGATATCGAGGAGTGGCTTCTCCGTGACGTGCAATGCCAGTGTGATGTCAGGAGAAGACAGCAGTTCACGACGTATTAACGACAGGTGTGCCATCTACTCGTGCACGTGTCAGTACTCCTCAGTGCAAGTAATATATCACATCAGTGTTTATGCTATTTTAACACCCTTTATAGTTCCGCTTAATAATATCCATGTCTGATTTCACATGTAAAGTTATAAAGTAGTGATATTGCACTGAGCCTTGATCCGCAAGAGATCAACACCATCGCCGCGCCATTTTGAAGGTCCACACGCAAGATGTGTGCCAGAGGTCTCTAGTGATCCAAGTCGCCGTACGGTTCTCGGACACTGCACGTGTAACAAGTTTATTGCGCGTGCGGCGAGCCCGCGGACCTTCAAAATGGCGACCCCGCCGCCAGCGCTCCTGGCGGATGTCGTCAAGTGACCCTACTTTCATCTTTTCGTTGTATTGAGACATATAAAAAATATAACAAAATCTTTTTCGCCCACTCGAGTGTTTATCCTCACATTTTGGGTACAACATAACCCGTCATATATGGTTAACTCAATCCCGAGCAAAGTGATTTTCTTTTCACGTATATATATCTACGTGACAGCTCATTTTTTAAGGCTTCCTTTTAAACGTATAATTTGTAATTTAAAATGACGCAACGGTCGCGAGAGTGTCAAATAATTAAAAATAGCGTTCCAAAATGAACAGTGTTGAAAAGATTTCTCGCTTACAAAAACTTGGTCGTAAGTTCCGGTGCGAAGTGGCAGCCTTGGACCCAATACAAGGAGCAGTCACAGTGCCAGGGGTTACCGCGCAGATCCAGGACGTCAACGCTGCACCATTCGTAGCCGTCGAAAGAAAGTGACGTCAGGTTGGCATAGGACAAGTACAGTTCCTTCAGCGTATTGTTGCCGGGCTCAATACTAAGAGCTCCAACAGCAATGTAACTCAACTTCGGATTGTTGGCGAGGTCCAGTATTTTCAGGTGCTGCAGGCCAACGAAGGCTCCCTCCTCCACAGTCTCCAATATGGGCATGGCCGAAAGATGTAGCTCTTCGATAGCGACGATATCGGCGAATGACTCCGCGGTGAGCGTAACGATGGGATTTTGCTCCATGTGTAAGATCTTCAGGGACTTGGCGCTAGCCAGAGCCTTTGCTGGCACTTCTTCGAACTCGTTCTGCGAAAGCTCTATGAGATGCAGCAGCGGCAGGTCCCGAAACACGTCTTTCGGTAGCGAGCGAAGGCCAAGCATACGCAAGTCCAGGTGGTCCAGCTTGGGAAGACTGGCCAGCCATGACGAGTCGATGGCCTTCAGGTTGTTTCCGGCAAGCAGAAGCTTCTTGAGAAGTGGCGTCGCACTAAACACTTTGGGATGGAGAACCTCCAGAAAGTTCTCGGTCAGATTCAACACCGTGAGACTCGCGAGTCCCTCGAAGCACTCCGGAGTCACGTCAGCGATGTTGTTGTGGCTCAGGTCCAACATTTCGAGCATGCTTAGTTCGGCGAACACACCGGCTGGTATCTCGCTGATGCGATTGAAGTGCAAGTCCAACACTTCCAGGGACAGCTTTGGGAACTTTGTCACCTCACTGATCATGTTATGGCTGGCGTCCACACCGACCACGCCACTAGCAAGTTCGGGTAGACTGAGGAGCGAGCGGTTCGCACACTGAAGGAACATTTCACCGACGTCATCAAACACGGTGCATGCACAGCCAGCCACTTGACACGCGTCCTTGGCATCTTCGGAGGTAGCTGAGGCTATTAGCAGCAACAGGAACCACGATTCCGGGGACATCCTTTTGCCCATGGCTCACCTAAAAATAAAGAAAATTGCGTACATTTGTTGATACATTTGAAAATTCCATATTCGTTAACATCGCGGTAATCAGCTGATTATTGGACGGTAAAACGATGCCTGAAATCGAGTTGTTCAGATTACTCATGATATAATTAACATCATGACAACAATTTCAGTGCTAGCAATCTATGCTAATCTAAACACATGTATACCACATTCTTGCTTTCTGTGCAAGGTCTGTCGAATGAGTCAGGCAGTCCTTTATGCATTCACCGCGCATAGTGTTTACATTCTGCACCTTTTTATTTTTTCGTCCACTGTGAAAGACCAATTAGCCCAGAGACAGAAGTGCATTTAAATATTTTTACCTACTATCCAAACAGTTGCTCCTTTTAAATGCGAATCATTTCTTTGCGTATTTTGAAGAACCCAGGTGGTCGAAATTTCCGGAGCCCTCCACTACGGCGTCTCTCATGATCATATGGTGGTTTTGGGAAAGTAAACCCTACATATCAATCAATTTCTTTGTTTACTGCAAGCACTTTTGGCGTCTATCAGCGTATCTATCCATCTATCTAGCCGCTTGTATACGTCTGGGTGCTCTCGTAATCACCCCCTTAACTTGGCCCGAACCAAAATTAGTACAGGAGCGTAAGATGATTTGACGAATATGACGCGCTGGTCAAGACATCAATAACGTCACCATCCCGTCGCGTACGTTATCGAACACTTACCGCCAGATAGTAGCACTGGTATGCGGCTAAGTGTCACTACAGTTCATAAGTGTGAACCACAGGTGTTTGACACTTTTATACCGGGGACAGCGAGAACACACATGGGTAATTTTAACGCGTCAGCATTAAGAAAAAAACTGACATCAACAGCGTTGACCCGACGAATTCAAATAATGAATGTCAGGGTGCCGGCAGGAATCTAACGCCAGCATTCTGCGTGGCAATCAAGTATTCTACCACAGAGCCACGCCAGGTCTCGGAACTACTTTTCAAAGAGACCCCAATGTTCGTGAAACGTCAATTATGCTTGCAGTGCGGGCTATCCAATTTTATAAACATTAGATATGTACACATCTATACAGCCGTCACATCGGCTAAACATTAATTGTAGTTAGGTGATATGAAGCACCAGCGCTTCATATCAGCTGATCGCTTCTGGTGTTGCTAATACTCATGTTGCTGTTGGCATCATTGCGCAAGTGAAAACAACTCGTTACATAACCATCTACGACTGTCACATATGTTTGTGCGTGCAACATTTGTACATTTATGTAGCGTCATTTCATGACGTGTCGCTCAAAAAAAATTTACAACATGATCATTTTTCCTCTGCATGATTTCGCAAACGTCGATTCCCAAGGTACGTGGGATCTGCCGAATTTTTTAAACGTAATTAATTAACGTAACCAGCCAGTGAAAAGCACAGCCTCGAAAACACAGTATCATATGCAAAAAGAATCTTGATATGCAGCGGCCTCCGTATATAGTTGCAACACGATCAATCATCATTTTATTTATCATGTATCAATAGTTTCAGCCAAGAATAGACAAGCTGAGCTAGGAGAGTTGTTCTTATAACTTGTGCAGCTTTGAAAATAAGGCAACATCTGCACATCCGTGGAAAAGTCAACCTTGGAGCTGTTGATTGGTATGTGGGGTTTAACGTCCCAAAACCACCAGATATGATTATGAGAGACGGCGTAGTGGAGGGCTCCGAAAATTTCGACCACCTGGGGAACTTTCGTGCTGGCGTCCTACGTTAGATAAACAGCGAATGGAACGAACATATCGGCATCCTGGGAGCACCTCCAAGCATACAAATAAACACACTAGACTGAAAAGAAAGAATAATCGTTACCTTCGCTAAAACGTATCGACAGTTGTGCTTTAGCGGCTTACACGTTCACTCGTCTTCATAACCGAAGGCGGCCGACAAAGCTCGACAAGCACAATACCTCACATATAGGCGTAGAAGGCGTCCACTTACGCGTTCCTGATCCTGCTCACCACGGAACGTGTTTTGCCCGCGGTTATCACCACCCGCCCAGGCTCCAGAGTTCAAGTTTTTGTCGCGCTGAGGCAACAGCCTGGCTCGAAAGCTGCCACCGCGCATATCGGTTGCCTTGCCGTAGAGAAGGAGCGCAGATTATCTGGCGGCACGGCCCATAAGTACGCGTCTGCCGGGGACAAGCCGAGGACAGAGATAAGCGTGGCTACGCCAGAGGTGACGAGATAAGCGTGTGACGCATTGTACGTGCACCGAAGACAACGCACCGTGGTTTTCATTGGCATTCCAGTCGCTGTTTGATATTGCGGCTGGAATGCGAGATTTGTTACAAAGAATTCTTCGTTATATTGGTGCCACAATAAAGGCGAAATACGGGAACGTGTTTGACACCTGGCAACGATGAGACAATAGACAGCTAAGGAATCTTTCGATAAATATATTTTTTTTCAAGGTGCATCAGCAGCCGAGATATGCGTATCCGCTGGAAAAACATAGGCCGAGTAAACAGGTGTCTTGCTTCAGTGACGTCATGCGAATACATTCCAGCGCTTGTCACACTCAGGTCAAACTCTTTGTCAAACTCTTTACCCCTCAGAGAGGGGTAAATAGTTTATTGAGAGTTTTTTCTGTTAGTGTCTAGACAATTGCGTGGCGTGCTTATTCATGTGATGAGCATGCACGAAATCTGAAGCAAAAATAAATTTAAGCAGCGACACCTACTTATCTGAAAAGAGGCTTCGGTAAGCGACAGTGAGGATTATCTAAAATATGATTGAGCACTATGAATCAAATGCGTCTGTCAGCCCCCATATAATGCTCCTTTGATTCCCTGGAGTTACTTCATAGAGGAAAAACGTAGCAGTTTTTTTTGTTGCTATCTTTCTATGGAAGTTATAAAGTGTTTGCCGGCGCAATCGCATTTGTCATAACCGATAACTTTGCCTTGATATTTTATTCAGAACCGTAGTTTTTTTTCTGCATCCACTAAAGCAATTTGGCGGAATTTTTTACGTTTAAAGAGTAAGATTATCTCATTCGCCGACACCCTTGGAGGAATACAGTTTTGTTTTAAAGGCACTTTCTGCGGTGCTACGAGCCAAAATCCCATGATTTCAAGGAGCGTTGCAAAGGAAGGTTCCGAAAAATTCTACCGCATGCGTTTCATTAACTCGCACCGATATTTGAGTACACGGGCATTTAACATTTTGCTTCCATCAAAATTCGACCACCATAAACGGGATCGAAGCGGCAACTTTTGCGTCAGCAGCTGAGCACCTCACTGCGGCGGCTCTCAGCTATGTTATAGTGTATCAATTTCAATTTCATTTTAGTTGCTGCAGTTGCGAGAATTTTAGAAGGCAAGGTGTCAACTATAGCAACTTTTAAATGCACGAATACAAGAGCTGAGGAAAATATTACTTATTCTAGGTCTCTTACGTGGGTTCAGCATGCGTAAACTAGTGGGCAACAAAGAGCTTTCGATGCATTATAACCTTACAATTCTCTTGTATCAGAACTAAAAGCACTTTAACTTGGATGAGCGGAAGCACGACTAAATTTGTTGTTTTCTGGAGCCCTAGCTGCTCGAAATTTACCACGTTTCATAAAACCCTCACCAAGGTAACATTGAGGCTACAACTACTTCGGGTTTGTCTTCCGATGACCAAGGATGAAGGCGGGGGGGGGGGGGGGGGGGATTCAAACGTACACTCCCGAAGTTTTTAAATTTTCAATTTTGCTAGCACATATATAAACACGCGCACATGAAAGCGCACGCACAAACATACATAAATATTGTTAACCCCCCCCCCCCCCAAGCTAATCTTTGGTTACGCCCCTGGTGAAGGTACTCTGGTCGAAATAACCTACGGTGGTGGGTTTCTGACCGCATATCTCAACGAATATCTTCCATGAAAAACACCAGCTCAGGAAGGCTTTTGTGCTTTATGAGCTTTAGTTTGACCTTACACTAGCCGAGTAGCACATATTTTGTAATTAGCTCAAATGCAATGTAACTGCTGGATATTATATTACACTGCGTTAAATGTTTATAGGGGGACTCAACTTAAGAACTCAGGAGAAGCCTTGTCCAGACAGCAAAGTGCGACCTCCGATTGCCTCCACGACTAAAGAAATAGTCCCGTACTTGTGCTGGGTCGGCGGAGTCACCGTCCGTCCAGCTCCTTCGTTGAGGCACGCTGACTTCGAAAGACGTACCCTAATAACAGCGACCATAAAGCCAAGCGAAGCTCACGGTCTTCTTTGTCACAAGAAAGAAAAAGAGCAAAAAGAGCAACGACGAAAAAAATAACACGCGTTGCACAAACGTTTGCATAGACAAGCGCTTGTCCTGGAAGGCGTCTTTATGTCTTGAAAAGTTTCACCCAGGAGTACAACTTTTTGAAAGTTTTATGAAAGTTTTCTGTACAGCACAGCACAGCCCGGTGCTCATTCATGTGACGCGCTGTCACACTTGGATGGTCCTGCAGTTTCTGGCGTGCACGCGAATGCAAGGTCGGAACGTCTCGTCAAGCACAACTGACTGACAAGCGGGGGGAGGGGGGGGGGGGGGGTTCATGCACAAAACTTCGACATCCTCTTCACCCTTAATGCGCACGTTTACGAAGCGTTGCCTTTTGAAGTCACGTGACTGTAGTGGACGGCGCTGTAAGGGGCGTCCCTTTGCAGACGTCGTCGCTTTCGTCCTCGCCAAAAGCACAAAACGGCGACCAACGTAACCGTGAGCGCGCACGCACCGACAACCGTGAGCATGAGTTTGTTGCTGACAGACTCTTCGAAACGAAGAAGAAGTCGCTGGCTCAGCGGACAACTCATTTCGAACGGCTTCAAATCACCGACGTATCTGCCAGCCAGCGTCGGCGGGCCGTTACACCTGGAAAGGAAAAGAACAAGGTAGCATAAAAAAGTTTGTCTGAAACATATACTTTCGAAGTCAAAGTTGGACCGATACTGAAATTATGACTCGGCCGATGCAGAAAGCAGGTGAACTGACTTAAATTAATTCTTGTCAATTGTTACGCTCCGTTAGTTGTTTTACGGGTGTCCTATAGATATACTACTTTATAAGTCATCATTCTTGCTTAAAAGTGCATTATTATTATTAGTGATTTTCTATCAGGCTGTGAAGGACAAAGGATTCTTTCCATCATGATCCACTTTCCAGATAGATGGCGTCACTGCCCCAGTCATTCTGTATATGCTACATTCAGGTAGCATATACAGTAATGCCCAGAGTACGTGCGCTACGTACGGATCCTCGATAAGTATCGTAACCGTAAACGCAAGCAACGTAATAAGCTTGTTCAGATGTTGTATTTAACGTAAATTACGCAACGTTTGATGGGTAAATGTTGGTGGGCCCGCGACTTTTACGGCAATTACTGATATGACCGTTGCGTGCGACCAATGGGCAAAGCACGAGTTATCAGACAGATTGGCTGGCATCGTCGTGAAGTCGTCACGTAGCGGGCGCGCACGCTCTGGATGGCATCCGAGTCCCCCGGCTGACGTCACATGCGAGAAGGTGTCACTTTTCGGGTATAGTTACTGCATATCACTAAGTTGCCACATACAGTTACTCGATCTGGCACATAATAAGAGCGGGGGTTGGTATTTGCCGCGTGCTTTCCGCAGATGGGCAAGACTTCTCTTAGGGCCATTCCACGCGCTTCCCGCACAGCCGCTACGCACGTGCTGGGACCCCCTACCGCACGCAAGCGGGGGACAAATAAGCCAATTGGCGACGCTTCGGAGGGTGAAAGAGCGTCGCCAATTGGCTTATTTGTCACCCGCTTGCGTGCGGTAGGGGTCCCGGCACGTTCGTTGCGGTAGTGCAGAAAGCGCGTGGAACGGGCTATTGGCGACGCTCTTTCACCCTCCACAGCGTCACCAATTGGTTATTTGTCACCCGCTTGCGTGCGGTAGGGGTCCCGGCACGTTCGTTGCGGCTGTGTAGAAAGCGCGTGGAACGGGCCATTGGGGACACTCTTTCACCCTCCGCAGCGTCGCCAATTGGCTTATTTGTCCCCCGCGTGCGTGCGGTAGGGGTCCCGGCACGTTCGTTGCGGTAGTGCAGAAAGCGCGTGGAACGGGCTATTGGCGACGCTCTTTCACCCTCCACAGCGTCACCAATTGGTTATTTGTCCCCCGCTTGCGTGCGGTAGGGGTTCCGGCACGTTCGTTGCGGCTGTGCAGAAAGCGCGTGGAACGGGCTATTGGCGACGCTCTTTCACCCTCCGCAGCATCGCCAATTGGCTCATTTGTACCCCGCGTGCGTGCGGTAGGGGTCCCGGCATGTGCGTTGCGGCTGTGCAGAAAGCGCGTGGAACGGGCTATTGGTGACGCTCTTTCACCCTCCACAGCGTCACCGATTGGATATTTGTCCCCCGATTGCGTGCGGTAGGGGTTCCGGCACGTTCGTTGCGGTAGTGCGGGAAGCGCGTGGAACGGCCTTTACGACCGAGAAAGAAGACTCTCGTCGCGTGTGGTAGTTGGCACGAGAGCGCTTTGTTATTTTGACAGCCTTCACTGAGGGCACTAGCTCCAATTTCTCCTCACTCGTTACCTCCTGTGGCTTCATTTTAATCCTGTTCGCTTATCTTTGCATAATCCAGGCCTGCTTTCGATTTAACAAGCATTTTGGTGTCACACTTCGATATTGAAACGAAATAGACGTTGCCCCGCCACGGTGGTCTAGTGGTTAAGGTACTCGGCTGCTGACCCGCAGGTCGCGGGATCAAATCCCGGCTGTGGCGGCTGCATTTCCGATGGAGGCGGAAATGTTGTAGGCCCGTGTACTTAGATTTGGGTGCACGTTAAAGAACCCCAGGTGGTCAAAATTTCCGGAGCCCTCCACTACGGCGTCTCTCATATTCATATGGTGGTTTTGGGACGTTAAACCCCACAAATCAATCAATCAAATCGAAATAGACGTTGCCGTGTAACCATGCAGTAAGAAACTTCAATCTACGCATACATATCACTGGCGTAACCAGGAGAGGAGAGTGCTGGGGCGGTGCAAATCACCTCGAAATGTTTCCCGTTTGCATGTCATATACACGCACGCATACAAATGCGCGCACTACCCTCCTCTCGCATGTTACGGCGCTCTTCTAGCATTGCTACATTTTCGAGCGCAGTGTCACCATACGGACCGAAGTTCGAATGCAAAAAAATTCCGCCATATCCACGAAGTGAATGATGATGAGTGGGCGAAGCTCCGGAGGTAAACCTGGTAAACCATGAATCCTCTGTACATTTTGCCCACTCGATTTTATTACATCGCTCCCCCTAGCGTACGTCGCCGCACTAAATCGAACGATTGCCTTCAACCAATGACACGCGCCATATGTGACATCATTCCTATTTTATAAGTTCTCGCGTCTTTCATCAACTACAAGTACCGCTTTCTAGTTTATAACATCTCGCATCTTTTCATCATCAGCTACAAGTACCACCATCTAGTAAACACTACAAGAACTAAACGAGAGGTGGCTACATACAAAAGACGGTACCACCATCTAGTGAACACTGCAAGAACTAAACTAGAGGTGGCTACAATGGATGGATGGATGGATGCTATGAGCGTCCCCTTTATAACGGGGTGGTGACAAGTATGCCACCAGGCTCGACGAAAAAAAAAAATCTTTTTTCTTTTTTTTTATGTTGGCCTAATGCCTCTACTTCGATAAATTCTATCTTAATGGAAAAAAGGTAAATTTTCAGCTTAAGTTCTCTGCCATTTACGGCACACTGTCCATATTTTATTTTTCCAATATTTATTTTTGTCCTTTCTCTCTAATTTTCTGCCACCAATACTCTAACCGTCTCTTACTTATTTCAATCGCGGGTGTGTTCAGCTTTCCATTGTTGTCCCTAAAACCCAAGGCTTCCTGTAGGCTCGTGCCCAAACGTACACCTGGGTGGATATCTCCACATTCAATCAGAACATGCTCCGCCGTTTCCTTATCTTTCCCGCAGCATGTGCATTGTTCTTCTTCTTTACTGAATCTTGCTTTATAACTACGCGTTCTAAGGCAACCCGATCTCGCTTCAAACAGTAAAGCGCTTCCCCTTGAATTATCGTAAAATGCCTCCCTCCTTATTTCATTTTTGCCCTTTCGGTAGTTACTCAAAGCCGGTTTTTTCTCCATAGCTGCCATCCAGTAAATCCTCTCCGCCTCCCTGACTTTTCCCTTAACGCTCTTTGTTGACATATGGCTCACAATACCAGCCGTATACTTACTAGTGAGTCTTCTAGTTCTTTTTCTCCACTGTGTGTCCACGCTCTTCCTATACAAATAACGGAACACCTTCTCTGCCCATCTGCTCTCCTTCATATTTCTTAGCCTTTCTTCGAACCTTATTTTGCTCTGCGCTTCCCTCGCCTCAAAACCTGCCCACCCCATATCGCCCTTTACAGCCTCGTTTGTCGTCTTCCCGTGAGCACCCAACGCGAGGCGTCCCACAGTCCTTTGATTTACATCCATTCCCGATTGCACCTCTGCCCTCATGCACACCACTGAGTTCCCAAAAGTAAGCCCTGGAACCATTACACCCTTCCACAGACCTCGAAGCACCTCATACCTATTGTATCCCCACAACGCTCTGTGCTTCATTATTGCCGCATTCCTCTTTCCTTTTGCTGCCGAGGCTTTTTCCTGTACCTCCATGTATCTATCACTCTCATTTACCCATACTCCAAGGTACTTGTATTCACTTACCCTCGGTATTTCTTGGCCTTGTATGGACACCGTCTGATCACAGGGATCATTGAATACCATCAAACCACACTTCGTTACACTGAATCCTAGTCCAAGAGCTTCACCTTCCCTTCCGCATATATTCGCCAGCTGCTGTATATCATCTCGACTGTCCGCAAATAAGACGATATCGTCCGCATAAAATAAACCTGGAAGCTTCTGCTCAATCATCATGCCGCCCTGTTTGTGTGACAGATTAAAACCAATGTTGCTCCCTTCTAGCGCTTTTTCCATACTCACCATGTACAGCATGAATAACAGTGGGGACAAAGGACATCCCTGTCTCAGACCCCTGCTAACCTCAACGTTCTCTTTGCTACGCATTCCTTCCCACTCTATGCAAACTGTATTTTCTCGGTATATCTCCCTCAAAAGCTGTATACAGTCGTCGCCCATGCCCATTCCTTTCAATATATCCCACAAAATTTCCTGATTAACGTTGTCGTATGCCCCAGTGATGTCTAGAAAAGCCACGTACAAGGGCCTATTCTCTATTTTAGATATTTCTATACACTGAGTGAGAACAAACAGGTTATCGTCTAACCGCCTGTCGACTCGAAATCCGTTCTGAAGTTCTCCCAAAATATCGTTATGTTCGGCCCATGTTTCTATTTTCATTTTTACTGCTTGCATCGCCAACCTGTATAGTACCGATGTAATGGTTAGTGGTCTATACGAGCGAATCTTGTCCTTTTCTCCCTTGCCTTTATAGATTAAGTTCATTCTACTTTGTCGCCAACTGTCCGGTATTTGTCCGTCCTTTAAGCTTTTTTCTACTGCTTTAACAATGCTTCTTTAGTGTTATGTCCTAGTTCGTTAATGAGGCTAACGGGAATCCCATCTAAACCCGCGGCAGTGCGCTTTGGAATTTTTCCTTCGGCCTTTTTCCAGTTGAAATTATCTAGTACTAGCTCTTCCTCTGTTGCTTTCTCCGCCACACTTTTACTCACCGGGGAGATCCCCTGGACGCTCTTTTGAAACGAATCGGCTGTTACCTTTTGGATGTAACCTAGCGCTTCGTACCCTTCCAATTGATTTCCTCCTTCATCTAGAATATGTTGTTGCGTTGTGACAGACTTCCTACCTAGCGCCTTTATGTGGCTCCAAAAAATCCTAGGCGCGGCCTCCTTTTTTTCGTGTATCTCTGTCATCCAGCGTTCACTTTCACCTTTAATTTTTGCCTCTACCAATTTCTGTACAAGGGATTTTTTCTCCAAATAGATTTCCCATATTTTTTGACTTCGTCCTGCGGCCGCTTCTCCTTTTTTGCCTTTCTATGCTCCCGTGATGCTTCGCGTCGCTTCTCGATCGCCTCCCGGATTTCCTTGTTCCACCAACTTTTTGGCTTCCTTTTTCCTTTCCAGCAAACGGTTTTCTTCTCTTTCCCTATCTCCTTCGTCATTAGATGTAACAGCTCCCTATACTCCCAGTCCTTGCCTGGTATTTCGCCTACTTCTTCCTCGACTCTTGCGGCTATATTTATTATTTGTTTGTCATTTAAATACGAGCTGCCAGACTTTGATTCCATGCTCATATTTTTAGTTTCGTATCCCATTTGTAATGTTATTCGTTTATGATCACTACCCAAGCTGTTAATGCCTTCCTCGTCTATCCTCATTTCTGTCAGTTTGTGGTAAATTCCTTCAGTCATGAGACAATAATCAATACTTGATTGCTTGTTTCCGACTTCCCATGTGATCTGGCCGTCACATTTAGGCCCCGTGTTAACTATCTCCAGACTATGTTGCTCGCAAAGATCTAGTAATAACTTCCCATTGGTGTCTGAATATCCGTCAAGGTCATGTATGTGGGCATTCATGTCCCCTATGATTTCGGCCCCATTACCAAATTCCTTAATATCCGCACTCATGCAATCCACTATCTCCTGATTCTTTTCTCTGCAGTTATTCCCCGTCCACAAGTAGGCTACCCCTAGCCACGTTTCCTTTCCACCTACTGTGCCCAGAACCCAGAGGTGCTCTGAACACGTCTGTTTCACTCTGGGTGATTCGCTCGCAGGATTTCAAGCTGGACGGTTGTGCCCTCGCGATCTCCGACTTCAGCGTAGCTCCCGCCGACTGGTTCGCCCTCCGCGGTCTCCTGACGCCGTGTAGCTCTCGCATTGTGGCACCCCGCCCTTGGACTGCTTCGACCGGATCCCCACTTTCCTACCTCCTTCTTTTTCCTCTCGTTGGCTGTCTTCTTCTGCTTCTACTTTCCTTCTATTCTTTTTATCCCTCCTTCCCCCCACCCCTATAAGGCACTGCGCCGTGTCGCCTGAAGGCAGACAGAAATTAGGTGCCTTTTTCCTCTTCATTCTAATCACTACCACCCACCACCCACTACCTGTTTCACTCTAACCCATTTGGCTCCGCGGTGAATTAGCATTCCTACACCCCCACCTTTCCTTTCCGATATGGTCCTGTTACACCCTTCCCAAACATAATTTTTAATATGTGGTGGCTCTTCCAAGTCTCTAAGGTGTGTTTCTGTAACCGCATACACGCCTATCTGTTCTTTGTTTAACTGCTCCTCAATCTCTAACCATTTTGCCTTCTTTCTGCCACCCTGCATGTTTATGTAACTAATTGCAACACGCGCCTTTTTCCTTTTTCTTTTACCTTTTTTCTGGTTTTTCGCAATTCTACCTGTCAAAGCGTCCTCCTGGTTGTTTTCCCTGTTACGAGCTACCCCGGACTCCGAAGGGCCCGTGAGCCCCCCAAAAAAGCTACTGCGCGTCCTGCCAGTCGCCAGCCCACCTCGTGTCCAAGCCTATTATCGAAATGAATCTTGTCTCTTTGGAATCCACCCCACCTGTGCACTTCCCTGTTTAAATCCACTACCTCGAAACCCTTCTCTCGACTAATTCGCCATATCTCTTTGTTTGCGTCGACTACCGCTCTTTGCAGGTTGATGTTGCGTACTGGTACTTCCGGTACTGTGCATACTACAATTTGCACCTGGGGGGACACGGTGCGCATGTCATCCACCCCTTTCGCCAAGGTCGTCGCTAGTCCTGACGATTCTTTTTTCAGGACGTCATTTAACCCTCCCGCAATTACAACGAGGTTACGATTGTTAGCTTTAGCTGCGAGTTGTTCACCCGCTTGATTCATTACTGTCCCCAGCGTTTGTCCTGGGAACGTCCCTATCGCAACTCTCTTGTCGCCTTTCACCCTTTCTTTGATTGCCGCTGCGCATCGGACTAAATTTGAGTCACCGGCGATGATGACCTGTTCAGACATTCCTTCTGAAACCTGCACCTGGCTGCCGACTAGGTGACTAGCGTGAGTCACGGCTGCTGGTTTGCTCCCTCCCTCCCTCAAAACTACTTCCCGGTAGCTGGGCCCTGTGGCCAATGTATCTGCCTTTGTCATGCCTGTTTCCCTCACCTCTCCCGCACGGGGGGTCGTCGCCATAATGCTTCCGCCGTCACCTGCGTCTTCGTTCCCCTTCACGACCTTCGATAGGCCTTTCTCGGCTGCCCGGAGCCTTTCATCCATGGCTGACGTTTTCTCTCGCTCCTTCGCCAATGCATTCTCCAGCTCTGCGATTTTCTCCATGAGCCCACTCTGGACCGCCATCATATTTTTCATTTTCTCCTCGAACTCGCACTGTCTACACTTGGCGTCATCTTCTGCTTTCTCTTCCGCACGAATTTCCACCTTCCTCCCTATCCCGCACTCTGAACACTTTACGGTCTTTTTGACCATGGCTAGCTCAGTTTACCGATGTCCACGTGTTAGAAAACTGTACTAAAATACACTGGTCTAAGCCAAAAAGAACCACAATAATAAATAAATACGCTACACTTCACAGCACCTGCGCATGCACGTGGTCGGTCTACGCGCAGGCCTCAGCCACGTGGTGGCTGGAGAAAAAAAAAACAGGGGACGGTACCGCCATCTAGTGAACACTGCAAGAACTAAACTAGAGGTGGCTACATACAGGCTACAGGGGACGCACAGCCCACGCCCTAAGGAGCTTCGCCCCTAAAAGGCTGCAAAATCATCGCACTGCCCGAGACTGAGAATATAGGTGCATACTGCTGCGCGTAGACAGCGATAGTGGTCCCCGCTGTTGCGTATTGATACGTGCTGCTAACCGACGGTTCAAAGAAGCACATATATACCTCTTGATATTGCTAAAAAACAGTTACCTTCCAGCCAGATGACAATGAAATTGTCCCGCCTGACATGAGATGAAGGAAGGTCGATAGTCTAGTGTCTTGTATACCCTATAGTTGAATATGTTCCCCTTGACTGCATATGCCCCAAGAGAAACATACGGTAAGTCTGATATATAATACATAAATTTAAAGTTGTTTAAATTGTGGTATGAATGAAAGTACTGCAACAAACTAGCATTGCTCTTGACCATACCCGCTGTTTATTATTTTTTTGCTGCTACTCTTTCACGCAGATAGACTAGTTTTTTTTTTTCCTTTTTCTTGTCAGATTATGGCACGATGTTGCGCACGCGCTGATATTAATAGATAATCTGTTCACAATTCAACCAATGACTTATTTTTGTGCCGATGACACGTGTACTGCGGTTTCATTATTTTACTTTTTTCCGGTGTAGGTATGAATGCGCGAATTCTTCTCTCTCTATATATAAACCTTCGCACTAACATACTCAACCAAGCATCATACCACCCTTCCCCCGTAAAGAATTTCAGGCTTTTCCCCTATAGTTGTACCGATTGCGCAATCTCGATTATTCTAAATATTCATCTGATACTCAGAGATAATCACATCGTATCTCGCTGTCACGCATTCATCACAGTTAACCGCCGTCTAGGTGCCATTCAGTTCTAGGTATCAATTAACATCTGTTTTATGCACGTTTGTAATCAAACACAATCACCATCGAATATTTTAGCGCGAATGAGTTTAAAAAAGACTTGGCATCTTTCATAGGTTGTTGGGAGACGGTGCTTTTACGTCATTTCTGGTCGCCACATTGAATTTTGGGATAACCTATATATGAGGTTGAGGAGAACGCATGGAATATAAATTCAATTAAGATGAAGGAATGTCCAGTTTCCCTAAGAAAGTCATTATCGCGGTGTCGAAATTTCACAGATCAATGTAATATATTGCCTTAGAAAAGGTAAAATCGGCATCGATAACTAGTATTCGCGGCAAAATTTTTATGCACCCGTGACCCGCTTTACTAATTACCATATACGAAATGCGAGAGCCAGACGCGCCAGCTTACCTCAGATCTTGCGTTGCATTGCAGCGTCTCATCCACAGCAGCTGACAATCGCACATCCAAGGATTGCCGTCAAGGCTAAGCAATCCTGCATCGCACAGTCCGCTGTATGCGTAATCGAGAAACTGCAAACTGTTGTTGGTCAGTATAAGTCTCACGGACGGCGACTTCACCCAATGAAGCGCCGAATCACTGATCTCCTTTAGTCGCACGTTGTTGCTCATGTTGACGAGGGTGAGTCGCTTCATGTGCCAAAGACTGCCCTTGTCAACGCTTTCGAGTCGTGGCATCTGACTGAGGTGAAGCTCCTCTAAGTTCCTCGCGCCCAATAGGGACGTCCTGCTCAACTTCGCCATGGGATTCTGGTCCATCGTTAGAAACCTGAGATTTCGGGCACTTTCGAGCTCTCTCGGAACGTCGGTGAAATCGTTTTCGGAAAGATCGATCGTGCTGCAGCCTGGGAGCGAGAGCGAAGGCGTCGGCAGCCAGGCTATAAGCGTCTATCGCCCGCAATTCCAAGCATTTCGAGGACGTCCATGTTCTTGAACCAGGAGCTGTCGACAAATTTCAGCGGGTTTCCCGATAGCTTCAACGTTTTCAGATTCGGAACCCTGTGGAAAGCGTACCGTTCTAGCTTGCGCAGTTCGTTACAACTGAGATCCAAGTCTGTAAGCATTCCCAAGCCGTCCAGATCATCGGCTGCCAGTGAAACCAGACCGTTGTGGCTGAAGTCCAGCGTTCGCAAAACTGTCGCGTGGGCAAAAGTGCCGCGCGGTAATGGTCCTCACGCTGGTTGTGACAGAACGTGGCCTTGGTGAGCCTCGCAACAACGAGAGTCGGAACATTTTCGATGGAATTGAAACTGACGTCCAATTCTTCAGCACTATGGGGGAGCGGCGCGGGAAAACGCCGCAACTGTCGGTGTGAACACGCTACCACTGTAAAGTTGTCACGGCACCGACATTCCAGAGGACATACCGGCGGCAATTCAGATCCTCCGTAAGCCGTATAGAACACGGCGCACACGAGTAGTGCTGTCTTCATCCCTGCAAGATAAAAACACCCCAAGAGCCAACAACCAAGGATCAAAAGAAGTGCGTCGTCAGCAGACTCTGCATGCTCGCCGAGTCTATGCAAGGTCGTCTCGCGACTTCTAGAGGAACGAACATCTGAGTGACCACGTGTTCTGTACAGATGACACCCGACGTTTCGGAACCAAGTCGGTTCCGAAACGTGGTTTTCTTCAAAACTTTTGGTTGGAGTCTATATCATCTCCCAGTTTCATACAAAACTGCAGACAGACTTCTGTCAAGTGTTTACATTCAAGAACCATACAACAGTGTCAGCACTTTTTTGAAAGACGTGAAATATACAAGTTAACAGAGCATGAGGATAGCGTTTCGACAGTGCTGCCGTTAAATGCGCTTTGTCAGCAACATTTGTAACTTATCGGCAGCCAGTGGCGTAGCCAGGCAGTGGCGCACCAGGCCCGGGCCCCTTCCCACCCCGCAATTTTTTTCGCCTTGGCATACAAAGTGACAAATGACCATTTTAAGGGTGCCCCCCCCCCCCTGAAAATAAAGAAGGTGCCCCCCCCCTTCAACGCAAAAAAAAAAAAAAAATCTGCCTAAGGCTTTGTTGGTAGCACACTACACACGCAGAGGAAAAAAAAAGCAATTAGTGGTATTCAAGTTGAAGTGCGTCTCATATCTCTTTTGTGGAGAGTGAGCCACAAATAGTTTTTCCTCATGTATTGCATGTCGCCCGCGCTACTCATTGCAATCTTCATAATATAAAATGACATTCTGGCATAAATGAAAGAAAAGCGATACTTTTAGGGCTCGTTTTTTTAAAGCACAATAATGAAAATCAATTGACCATGATGCCAAGGAAAGTACATGTGATGTTATTGGCTAGCAATTGTAATGCGAATGTGAATAAAGAAAAGTGAGCGAAAAGATTAGCATCATCGTCAGTTCTCATAAACATTCTGGCATAACCTGCAAAGATAACCGAACACGGAGTCGCCATACAATCGCCTAGATAAAGGCCTATAAACAATCGCGTTTTGCATGTATCATCGTATTCTACGCAGCTCTACGTGGAAATGTTGTTCGGCTTCGTGGCACTGAGAGCGACTTCACGACAAATGGGCAATACGTAACTGTTACTTCACGGCACTACAAATGTGCATTGCAGTGAAGCAATGTTTAGAGCGAATTGAGTTCATTAACACGAATGACATTCATAGAGCTTCTTCGTTGCGCATTAGGTGAGAAGTATGTGCGAGAAAATCATGACGGCTTTCAACTTACTGCGTTCAATTTCTCATTAGTATAAAACAAATTCTAAGGCGCGAATGGCCTTGTTTAAAAGCCGTGCGTGCGAGCATACAATATGCACTCTTTTATATCAGCAAATGGATTTCGAGTTATGCATAATGCAAGACGACCACAAGTGAGTTCCTTCAAGCGGACAAGGAAATTATACGCTGTGCTTTGAATATGTGTACTGTTAAAAGGTAAAAAAAAAAAAAACATCGCAATCTAGAAGAGAAGAAATATGAAGAAATAACACACAGGACGAGTGCTGGCTAACAACTGACTGTTATTTTATTGTACTTCATCTCTTCTACTTTGCATTGTTTTTACACTTTATCATGTTTGATCAACTAGCACAACAAAGCGCATTTCTGGGATGTTTACTGTAGTTAGGAGGGAGAGGGGGATCGTAGGGGGCCCGGATAGCTGCACAAGAGGCAGTACACTTATGAAAAAAAAAAGAAAACGACCACTAATCTCAGCACTTTGATCTGCTTTCGAGGTGTACCTATTTTTGGCGCGTCAAGGAAACATTTTCTTCATTCCTGTCTTTTTTATCATTGTCGTTTAGTGATCCGCGGTGGTACACGAAGTGTTTTGTCTATATTTTTTTCAGCTTTACCCATGATGCTTTATGATAATCCATTTGGCAAAACGAAGGCCACTTCGGTTAAACGAAGGACACATGTATTAGCATTACCAGCGCGTGTTTGCGACTATAGCGTAATAAGAATCGACTTGGACAAGATAAGTCATGAGTTATCCATAATCCTGTGTTCGCAAGCGTAGCGAACTTGCGGCCACTTCGAGGTTTGTCGATTTACAGGAAATGCATCAAGCTGTTATGGTATCTGCATAGTATTGTTGTTGCTATTCGATATGGAATTGCCAAGATATCGGCCGTATGAGCAAACTTATTAGCATAAAATGGTGTCTTGAAAAAACGAACATTTTGTTGAAGCCAAAGTGAGCAGTTCGGTTTTCTAAAAAGGGCGTACGAACTTTTCTCTGGCAATCCATATATGTCCATTGCTGATGTCTGCAGATTCTATTGAATGCGTTTAGGAATGTACATTTCTACAAATATTTAGTGAGGAAATAAATTGAAAGCTAGTGCATAAACTTTTGAAAAAAAAGCTACCTTAAAAAAAACTCCTTAAATACATTCATGTAATAAACACGTAGCGCGAGAATTTGTCTCAGATATGATCAGCTCCGAACTCACTTCTTCTGCTTCATCGCCGTCATCTTCATCTTATATTTCACTGTCATAACTCAGTGCAGGACGAAATAACTCATGGGCGAGACAACGTTTCTGAGAGAGAGAAATAAAGAAATTAAAAAAAAAATAGAGGAAGTGGCAAAATCTAGGGGCAAAATTCTTCGCGATACGAGATTTGAAACCGCACACATATAGCCCGCAGAGGCACGCTATCCAGGCACGCTAGCAGAGCAGTACATCAGCAGTACAGTAAGGGGGTTGAAAAGGGAAGCGAGGTTGAGGAGGAGAAATGTAAGGGTAAAAAGGAGGGCTGAGAGTGGTATCCTAAAAAGAGAAAGAAGCACAGAGAACGAAAGGCAGAAAAAAAAATTGGCCCCATATCTGCATGTAATCTGCAAATGTCATCGAAAGACGATAGTCTTGCGTGTGGAGAGAGTGAAAAAAACATTTATTAGATGTTCTGTGCAAGAAAATTGGTCAATGGTATTCCGGAGGCGCTGCGTTAGAGTGCCTCAAGCGTGCAGCGGAGGCGAACGAGCGCATCAAGTCACGTCACACTTGAGACATGAGCGCTATATGGCAGTTTTTTTTTTTGAAAACAAAGCGCGTGGCCCCGAGGCTGGCGTGCGCGCCCATCTCAGAGGTGATAAGGTGTAGAACGCAAAACGACTGTTAGGGGCCACCACCGTGTCTTCTTAGCAAAGCGCTGGAAACACTCGCCTTTCCGTGCAAGCGTTGCATGGTCAGCGCAGCGTGATAGGCGCTACGGTCCTTAGAATTACTTATTTATGCCTTTTGAAGTAAAAGACGCACATGCAGATTATATACGTGTTGGTATGGTGCCTCAGATATGCGCAATAAGTTATTTTTAATTAAAAATCGCACTCGTACGAACGCTGATTCTTGAGCAACATAGGTGGGCGCTGCGGATGGGGTCGGCCGTTCGGGGTATTGGCTGGTGCTGTTAAGAGTACCTGGTTCACGGTAACGGTGGAGAAACAGACAAATGTACAGACAGAGACAGACAGACAGACCAAAGCTTTTTTCGTCGAAAGTCCCCAAGAAAGACTATCATCTTTAAAAAAAGGATAGAAATAGAGGATCAAGAAACAGATGGCGATAGAAATAGACAGAAAGAAAGAAGAGTGACAAATACTGCGAGAGAGAAAAGACTGAAAAATCGAAAAAGAAAGACTCAGAAATTGAAAGAAAGAGAAAAAAAAATAGAGATGAGACAGACGTACACAAAAAAACACAGATAAGATAAAAAAAAGAAAGAAGTAGAGGAAGTATTATTGAAGGGAAAATTTGCCAAACCACAAAGAAGCAACCACTATTAGTACCGAAGTACCCATCGGCTTCACCATCTCTTTGGAATTCCGTGCCTCCACTGCAAGTTACATATACGCTAAGTTTCTCAAAAAGAGTTCGGGTGTGCTCGGAATAATATCAAGCCCTAGCTGCAACGTAACACGCATATATGATACGACCACATATTACTAAAAAAAAAAAAACTGGAAAGAGCGTTTCTCACGATTATAATTTACTTTCATGTTACATTGCAAGTTTGGATATATGTCGTGTTGTGGGTTGCTATAACCATGCGGTCACGTCCGTGTGAAACACAAGCCCGAAAGAGCAATCTAGAAGGCGCATTTCACCCTCAGGATTCGCCAAGCGCCAGTATTACGACCCTTAGCTACAGCATCACTGGAGTGCGTTTTGCGACAAGTTGAATTATTAACAATAACAACGAGGGTTTAATGTCTCAAAACCGCGATATGATTATGAGATATACCGTAGTGGAGGATTCTGGAAATGTTGACCATTTGAAGTTCAACGTGCACTGACATTGCACGGTACACTGGCCTAAACCATTTCACCTCAATCGAACCCACGACCTTCGGATCGGCAGCAGAGCACCGTAACAGCTACACCACCGCGGCCGACTGAACGGCGGACTCGAGTTGAAACAAGACAAAGTATAGAAGATGCTGGTTACAATACGTCATAACTGCCAGTAAAGCGCACAGAAATCAGATGTAAGCTGCAAGCATGAAAACGACGGCACTGTTTTTCCTTCCGCGGTTTGTACGTCTTCAGAGTGGTTGTATAGTAGCAAGCATCAACTAAAGGTAATACGAACAAGTTCTTTTTTTTTTAATGCGAAGCATTTATTAGCGAACTTCGGCGACTTTGAGCGTATCTATCTATCTATCTATCTATCTATCTATCTATCTATCTATCTATCTATCTATCTATCTATCTATCTATCTATCTATCTATCTATCTATCTATCTATCTATCTATCTATCTATCTATCTGTCTGTCTGTCTGTCTGTCTGTCTGTCTATCTATCTATCTATCTATCTATCTATCTATCTATCTATCTATCTATCTATCTATCTATCTATCTATCTATCTATCTATTTATCTATCTATCTATCTATCTATCTATCTATCTATCTATCTATCTATCTATCTATCTATCTATCTATCTATCTATCTATATAGCCGCCTACGACATTTAGCTCTCTTGGCCAATTCGATAATGGTATCGATACCAAACTTGGTACGGCATAACATGACTATATGAAGAACATATTTGACTAGTCATAGCATGAAAATCATGAAATGTATGTCATGAATACCAAGATATACAGTTCATGGTCCTGCTGCTCTTGCGGTGGTTTAGTTCACATGGCATGTTGCAAAACTCGTATCGTATGGCATGATTGCATGGCGAACACAAGCGACAGACCCTAACATGAAAATCATGACATGCGTGTCATGTAGGAACTTGACTACATGCCACAGTCAAGGCGCCAATACATTTAGACGCGACGCGGTGCGCGTGCTCGCCGGCATTCATTACGTCGCGTCACGCCGGCGTTGCCACGCCAGGCGCCGGTCCTGCCATATATACACGCCACGCTGCGTTGCTTTGACGCATGTGCGTCTCAGCGCGTCCGGCCTCTCTCCGTCACGAAAAGAGGGATACGCAGTGTTCTGGATAACGCATCGGCGCGAAATGCAGCATGCCGCATTTCGCATCGGTTGCCGTCGGGCCGCGCTGACGGACGCTGGTCGCGCCTGGCGTCAGACTATGGAGTGCTCGCGTTTATGCTAACGTAGCGTCACTGTGCCCAGCGTGCGCGCGCGTCAACGCTACATCGGAGTATATTAAGCCCTTCATGATGCGCTCGCGGCGGTTTTGCTAGCTCCACATATACCAAATTTGGTGTTACGTGACGATATATATGACTGGTGCAAACATGATAATTCTGACACGCGTGTCATGTAAGAACATGACAACATACCACGCTCATAGCGTGCTGGCGGTCGTTTCGCTAGCTCCCCATATACTAAATTTGATATCACTTGACGTGAATAGATGACGAAGGTAAAAGACAAATCCAAACATGATAATCAGCACACGGTAGTCATGCACAGCATCATTTCCCTCGACCTCGTAACGATGTGCTGATTTTAAAGTAACATATGAACATTTCTCATTCGCGCTTCGCATGTCATCGATTATCACTGTACGTGGGATCTGCCAATTTTTTTCCCAAACGCAAGTGTTCCACCCCTGTGTTTTCGTTCGTGTTTTATCCCGGTGCCATACTACATACGTGGGGTAATGACAGGTAGTTGTGCAGCAGCTAGTGCATGACATTTCCTACTCACTCAAGCACTTTGGATCTTGGCACAATGCATCTCCTAAGCTCAGCATCTCAAAAGTGCTGGATTGCGCGGATTTGACAAAAGGCAAAAAAAACGAACACTAATGCACAGGATGTGTCAAATCAGCGTTGTTTAGTATTTAAAATTGTGAACCAATCGGGCGGGCAACTAAGTTAAAATAAGCATCTTCCATAGAGAAGGGACACAAAAAGGCTCACGCTCACTTGACTTTTGTACCAGGGCTGTTATTTTATGTCCAATATTTTTGCGCCCTGCACGTAAAAGATCGCGAAAGAGTTGGCCGAGGTCAAAACATTTCGTACCACGCTATGAAGTTTCTCATGCACGCGTGCACCGTCTACATGTAGACCTACCTGCCGCCGAGCTGGGTGACCCGTGGCTCGATGTGCCTGCGCGGCCGGTTCCCGCGAATGCCGCCTTCGAGTCGATAAGAGCCGACGAGGGTTGAGGCGCAGCACGGGTCGCTGTTATCGCTCGCTATCTCGAGCCCGCGGAAACCACTAAAACCGCAGCCGCGCACGAGAAAGAACGCGCGGTACGCGAGCGATGGGCCGACGCCCGGCCTTGCAAGACGCATCCGAGGAATTCGTAGCCTCCCACAGAACACCTACCCTTCCGCCCTTCCGGACGCGCCGCTTCTGATGCGATTGCCGCGAAATGCACGCGCAGCGTGCGCTTGAAGCGGGGAACACGAGGAATAAAAAAAAAAAAAAGACAGAAACTGACCGAAAACATCCGTAAGCTCTTTTGCACTCCGTTGCCGACGTGACGCCAAGCGCGCGTGCCGATGACACACTTGGAAGCCGCGTTCTCCGCCAGATAAGAAGGATCATATATCAACACGGCTTCTCATGTATGTAAATTCCTTTCCTGTAAATTTCACTAGAAGCTCGCTTCACGTCCTGGTACGCACGTGCCGAAGCCGCTCCGCGAGTGAGATATCCACTTGATAGGGCTCCTTAACCATCCCAAGTACAAAGACGGCAAAGTGTTTTCTCGCCTGCACTATCTATCTATCTATCTATCTATCTATCTATCTATCTATCTATCTATCTATCTATCTATCTATCTATCTATCTATCTATCTATCTATCTATCTATCTATCTATCTATCTATCTATCTATCTATCTAGCCGCCTACGACTTCTAGCACTCCTGGTATCGATACCGAAATGGGTATGGCATAACATGACTGTATGACGAGCACAAGTGACCAGTCATAACAAAAATTATGACATGTATGTCACAAATGTCATGATTTACATTTGATTGTCTTGCTAATTTTGTGGTGGTTTCGCTCACATGAGACATTGCAAAATTGCTATAGTATGGCATGACTACATGGCGAACGTAAGTGACAGACCCTAACGAACAAATCATGACATGTATGTCATGAAAGTCATGACTATACACCCCACACTCATGGTGCGCTCGCGGTCGTTTCGCTAGCTTCACATATACCAAATTTGGAATTACGGGACGTAAATGAATGATGAAGGTATATGACTGGTGCAAACGTGATAATCATGAGATGCGTGTCATTTAATGGCATGTCTACATGCCACGCTCATGATGCACTCGCGGCCGTTTCGCTAGCGTCACATATACCGAATTTGGTATTACAGTACGTAAATGAGTGACGAAGGTGTGTGACTGGTGCAATCATGGTAATCATGAGATGCGTGTCATGTTACAACATGACTACATGCTACGCTCATAGCGCGCTCACGACCGTTTCGCTAGCTCCACATATACCAAATTTGGTATCAGGTGACGTGAATAGACGACGAAGGTAAACGACACGTTCAAACATGACAATCATCACATGCGTGTCATGTAAAACGTGACTACACGCTACGCTCACAGTGTGCTCGCGGCGATTTCGCTATAGCTCCACATATACCAAATTTGGTATCCCGTGACGTGAATAGACTACAATGGTAAATTACACGTCAGAACGTGACAATCATGACATGGTAAGTCATGCACGGCATAGGTTTACGTCCGCCTCGTAAGATTTGAGTGACACATCGACCTTCCTCATTCATGCTTCTCATATCATCGATTCCCACTGTACGTGGGATTTGCCTTTTTTTTTTTTCGACCACGAGCTGTTTTATGTCCCCTTGCGCAGTCAGAATCGCACAAAATGAATTGAACTTGACTGATCCGCGCTCGATGTGCACAAAATCTCTTCTAATTGGTCACGTGTACATCGGCCAGACCGGTCGATGTATCAATTCACTCGTATTTCAGAACGCTAAAAGTTCTTTAATCGGGCACGCTTTCGTCTCATTTTGCCTGTGTAAATGCGATTAACCTGTGTTCGAAAGCACGATAAATTTGTTTTGTCACCCGCATCAGACCACGCGAGAAATCACGCGGAGGCACATGACATCACAAAAAAAAAAAACCGCGATGATACGTACGTAAGGCAACCATCTCTGTCACTGCATGACAAGGAATGCAGTTTAATTAACAGACGCTGAACACGTGGTGTAGTTCTGTAACCCCATTTGACATGCGCGACGCAATGTATCCTCTAGCAAAATTCGATTGCGAATGAGCGCTGGCGTGTTTTCTTTCTTCGTGTCCCGCGCCGTTTATTTGCACTCATATTTTTTTTTTTTATTAACCAGCGTGCACCAAGGAAACACGCGAAAGAAAAATACAGTTCGAGACGCCACCTCGAGATTCCCGCACCAAACACAGTGACGTCACAAATTTTGCAGGCGTCTAGAGTCCTACGTAGCTTCGAACTGATGAAAATGGAGTACATTGTCATCTGTCTGTGTCATAGAGCTTCCATACGAAGTTCCAGAAAACTTCATCGAGGCAATGTTGTGAAAATATGACAAATACATTTTGAAAAAAGTTGACGTCACACGTGGCGATGATTTTATCCGCTTATAATGAACTTACGACTAGTGAAACGTGTGATATTAGAGTTATCAGAGCGCAGTTTGTCAATCTCAACCAATCGTTTCTCGTTAGTGTTGCTTTAAGTACAAGGCATCGCTTCCGCTTCTTTATCAAACGCACAGCCAAGTACTACTTTTTCTTTTTTTTTTTTGAAATTGCTGTTTGTTCTATGTCCGTCTCAGTATTACTCAAACACCATAGCTGACGCGTACCTAACGCCAGCAGGCAATACGGAGAGCATCGTGTGGAACGCTCCTCGCACCTCTTAACGTACTTCTACAATGACGAGTATCACGACACTTTATCGTGAGTCGATAGTCGATGCTTCAAATGTTGCAATGCTGCAGTCGATATCCCCCACGTAACACTTAAAAGAAATCGGTAAGGGCTCGCACTTGAAAGCTATAGATATATGTGCGCAGTGCCACACGTGGCCGTCACTGTTATGGTATTACGAAAAAAAAAAAAAAGAAGCTGAAAGGCAATTCAATGATGTTTTTTCTCAGTGAATTAGGGATGACATGCAACAGATGTAAATGAACAAATTCATTCCAAGTCCTTTGGTACCAAATATCAGTGACTGGAGACGCTAGTTATCAAGCGAATTAAATCGCGTTTCGAAGCGAGTTTACTGGTAAGGATCCATCTAAAAAAACTCCTGTGGCCCGGATGATAGGACAGTTCCAGCTTTCCCCAGGTCAAGTCTGGTGGCTTTGCTGCTAAGAAGCATGGACACAAGTACGGTAGCTCAAGGACAGCTGCTCAATCCGGTCTCCTCCAGGAAGGTGCGCCCACGAGTTTCGCCGTGCGCTGAAGCACTGCGCACAGTCCAACACCCAAGATGCAGTCGCACCTGCTTCCAATGGACAACGAAGAACGTTTCTGCGCCTCAGCCAGGTCGATGTGTGGCAACACTCGGGGATGTTGACTTTTCAGGACACGTAGAAGATGGTGCTTACGTATAGGTCCCAAGTTTGCATTGCACCAAAACTAGACAGTACCAACACCTTAGCTCTCGTAAGAGCGGCTCGCAGTGAGGGTTTACCCTAGGAAAGCAATTGCATTATTTACAATATGCGGACGGACTACCATCAAGTTCCACGGGTGTTCGTCTAGTCAATTGCTTTCAAGCGTGGTGTCATACATGCGTAAGGCGGCAAGCTGCTGCTCCCAAATAAAGGCGGCTTCGCCGTCGCTCAATCGGGCCTGTTTCACCAACCGGAACAAAACGCTTTTCTCGCTTGATGGATTCCGTGCCGAGCGGTTGTGTCGCCCGCGACTTCCAACGCCAGCGTAGCTCTCGCCGATCGGCCCGCCGTCCTGATCTCCTGACGCCGTGTAGCTCTCGCCGAATAGTGCATCGTCCTCAGACTCCTTCGACCGTGCCCCCCCCCCTCCCCTCCTCTGATGCTGATGACCTCAGATGGATGGCGCTCACCTACACAGGGGGATGGGCCAAGAACCGGGCGGCAAGATACTTAACTGAAACTAAAATGAAATTAAAGCCAATCTGAAAAATTAGTTTACAGACAATACTACCAATAAACAAAAATGTTTGCTGAGCAAGCGGTCAAACCATCTCTTGTTTTTGACAGACATCCCTACGAATTATAAAACTAAAGATCTAAATGGTTAGGGTTCTCTAGCACGGTAATCTTTTAGTTGCGTTGATGTAATCAAACACAGTGGAGCATATATCCCCGTGGCAGTAACCAAATGAACTGCCGCCAAGTGATAAAAGTACTGGTAGACCTACTTGTATTCCTAGCTTTTGTAATGGGGCTACTTAAAATCTTTTTCTCTGATAAGAGTAACGATGACAGAATAAAAAGAAATGTTCAATTGTTTCAATTTCGTTGCAAAAAATGCACAGCGGTGACGCCTCGAGTCGAGCTTTGTTAAGGTAATAATTTAGTTGTGGGACTGCACAGTGCAATCTGGTATAAGTGACCTGTAACTTGCGAGATACACACCACTGTTTATTCCAGCAATACCTCAAACGCTCGAAATCTTTAAATTTATCCAAATTACCTATTCCCCATTGCAGACAAGCATTTCGGAACCTTAGCGCTGTCAGGTAAGCCGTATCTTTCAAAACTGGGATGGTGGGCCCACTGAGGGATACTGCTGCTAAAGAGTCCGCCATTTCGTTTAAATATAATCCGTAGTGGCCCGGTACCCATAGCAAATGCAGTTTTTTTTACGTTTTTCGGTACTAAATGCCCCCCTCCCCTTACTCTATTAGTTCTGTCACTCGTGTGCGATGACTGCTCAGTCTTCTTTATTTTTCTCCTACTATTCTTTTCATCCCCTTATCTCATCCCCTACAGGGCACTACGCCGTGCCACCAACGAGGCAAACAAAAATTAGGTGCCTTTTCCCCCTTCTATAAGAACCATGCAAAGGATTTTTAGATGCGAAGCAGCTTAGGGTCGACCTTAATCCGGTGCTTGGCGTGACTTCCTTTACTGCGCATGCGCGTCTGCTCCCCTTCTCTCCTACGCTGCCCCACCTCTCGCCTAGCAACGTCGACGCAGGGAGCATATGCTAACCGACGCTCGCTCCCTGCTCTTTCACGTCCAGGCATTCCTTCCCGCGGCGTCTACAACCCCATCGCGCATGCGCGACCCCTTCCTTTCCCTCTTTTCTCTTACGCTCCGCCTCTCACGCCTTGCAGCGCCAGACAGCGTCTGCTAGCGAATTTCTCGTTTGAAAAAACCAACTGCTCGCTCTGCACAGGTATTCACTGACCAACTCTTATATATAGGCACTGGATCTTGACCTTCAAGGTAGTGCCGGTGGGAGATTTTTTTTCTGTGCGTTGTTGAACAATAAACATTCGCAGTGTGTGCGTTAACTAAAAGCAGACTGCGAGTCTCTGTGTCCAATCGGAGTCATCCATCTCTCACTGCCCAGTGAACGGCACATTCCAGTAGTTAACACCGGTTTACCACTGCCTGCTTTGCACCTATCCAGGCTTTTTTCCAGAGCAACACCACGATGAGCACCAGCGTCAACGTCGCTGCCAGTGTAGCAGGCACTGCTTTGCAACCAGAAATAGTTCCCTTTAGCAGGAGATGCTGTAATTTTTCAGACTTCAAAGTTTCAATCCTGCAAAAATGGCAAAGAACCTGGTCTTTCGAAGCTTCTATCAAGAGCTCCAAAGAGCTTTGCTTGTCGGCTTTTGTTACGGCACAGAACCATAAGGAAGGCAACCCTTTCATGGTTATTGTCTCAGAAGCAGGCACTTGACAGTGCTGTCTAAGATCCTATCAGCATAAGTGATTTCGAAGTAAGTCACCCGTTCCAGGCCCAGCACTCGCCTAAGGTATCCCAAAGCTACCACACCACCCAACACCCCTACATTGGACACTCGCTTAGCCCACCTCTGGGAGGCGCACCACAGCATACTGGAGAGATGGAAACGACAGAAACATAACAGAACGTTAAAACGCCGACTGGCTACGCTACAGACACAAATAACTGCGCACGCCGAGGAGTTGTGTCGTTCAAACTGCGGTCAGGTGTGCAACAGCATAGCTGGCAACCTCTCTACCAAGTACACATGGCACCTCCTACGGCGCCTTATCGACCCTACACACTCACGCACAACGTCACAACATCACATTACACGCCTACTTCACAACTCCACGCTTTCCCCTGACACCCTTCTGGACCAACTACGCACAACACACACGGCACCTCCTCCCCTCTCCCACCCTACACGGGAGCCCCGAATGAAGCCCTGGACAACGACATATCGGAGCAAGAGGTCCGTATGGCCCTCCAGAACATCCGAAGAAGCTCTGCACTGGGGAAAGACGGGATAACTAACTCCATGCTCCGCAATCTGGATGATCAATCGATTGCACAGATTACAGATTACTTTAATAAATGCTGGAAGGAAGGCACCTTGCCGCAATCCTGGCGCCATGCCAAGATTGTATTCATCCCTAAACCTAACAAACCCCTTACCATATCAAACCTCCGCCCCATTTCACTCACATCGTGTCTCGGGAAGCTTCTCGAGCACGTTGCATTAAACAGACTGACTCAACACATGCACGACCACAACCTATACCCGCACAGCATGGTGGGCTTCCGCCCGTGTCTCTCCGCCCAAGATGCCATGCTTCAAATGACGCACGGCATTCTTGATCCTCTCATCCACGCTCATACTAAAGCAGTCTTGGCCCTAGACTTAACCAAGGCCTTTGATCGAGTAGAACACCGAGCGATCATGGCGGCTCTCTCCCCCCTCAATGTGGGCGTTCGCATGTACGCCTACATACAAGCCTTCCTATCAGGACGCACGGCCGAGGTTCATATGGGCCCCCATGCGTCCCCTCCATATACCCTCAGTGGTGTAGGCACTCCGCAAGGTTCGGTCCTTTCTCCTTTTCTCTTCAATGCCACACTCATTCCGTTAGCCCGCGCTCTTCACAATATTCCTCACCTTCACCACACCCTCTATGCAGACGACATCACACTGTGGACAACCCACGGTAGTGATGGCGACATAGAGGAAACCTTACAAACCGCCGCAAACATTACACAACAACACGCACAAAGCATTGGTCTCTCCTGTTCCCCGGAAAAATCTGAGCTGCTTCTCATACGCCCTTCACCACGTACTCTTCCCACTGCCCCATCACTGATACTCTGGACGGGCGCTCTATCCCAGCCCTATCGGAAAAAAAACGAATGGTGGGCATGGTGGAAACCACCACCCACCATTATAGTGGATTAATGTAGTGGGTGAATGGTGGGAAACGCGCACCATGGCGCATGGTGGGTATGGTGGGTGCTGCTGTGCTGGCAACACTTGAGCGCGAAATGACGTCAGAATCACCGTGACGAGCTGCCACAAAAAATAAAAAAGAATTCTATAAAAACGGTAAAAAAACACCCGTCCCGTAAAAAAAAGAAAAAACGAGGCGCCACGGAGGATCGAACCTCCAACCAGCGGATTCCCATATGAAGACGCTAACCACTGCGCCACACCAACATGACGTTGATTGAGTGTTAAACACTTAGTTGGCAAAGAAACTTAAGGTTCAACTTGAGTTATGTTTGTCGTGTACACAACATATACAACATCTACACCTGCTACTAAAAATTGCACATTTATTAAACACAAGCAACTGCGGCCTCTAACGATTGCCACTATGTTAATGGCACTAGTGCTATTTTTTTTTTACAATTCACAACTTCAAGAAAAAAAAACCAAGTGGACTGGGGAGCAGCAACAGTTAACCGGCGGGGTCTGCCAAGTTTATTATCCGTTTCGCGCTCGTTCTAAAGGGCGACATCTGCTCACGCTTTATGATGCTTCTAGGCTCATTCCATAGATACGCCCGCCATTAATTTATTTGATTGAGTATTGGGATGCTTTTCGCGCAATGTAGAGGGCGGTCGCGCCAGCGCAATGCTGTAGCTCTTTCGCTAAAGCAACAACTACATAACGGCTTGGCCAAAACGAATGCAGTTTGCCGGAAACATTACGCTATCATAATGGTTCACCAAGCACCCGAATTGCCACGTCTGAGTTCTCGTACAAAAGCTAGAGAAGTGCCGGCGAGTGCGACCGGCGGCTGTCGGTGAGAAGACACTTAATTACATTCTCTGGGAGGGCTTTAATCGCGTCGCATCGATGTTTGTTGCTTCTTGAGCGGACACCATAGGCAATGAAAAATGCTTCGTTCAGGTTAATTGATGCCATATGGCTGCGCTGTATTGTCCTACTTAGTCGTCGTAATCGTGTATTCTGAAACCCGGAAGCACGGACAACACAATTGTACGGGCTCGGTCAGTAGGCCTAACCTTTGGTGGAAATCATGGTGGTAGAACATGTAGTGTACAGATCCCAGCTTGGTACACTATATAAATTGCCCGCCATTATAAGCCCACCCATCATCTGCTTACTGCTTCCCAGCTTTATCGCAATGGTGGGCAGAGCTTCTCAGCTTGGTACACCATGTGGCCCACTATAACAAGCAGCACCCATCATCTGCTTAGTGCTTCCCGGCATTATCGCAATGGTGGGAAGAGTTGCTCAGCTTGGTACACCATGTAGCCCACCATAATAAGCAGCACCCACCATATACTTAGGGCTTCCCAGCATTATCGCAATGGTGGGCAGAGTGTCCCGTTATTGCCCACTATCTAGCCTCTGCTTTCCACCATCATTTTCACTTTACCCATCATCTGTACACCATACCACCCAGTATGTCGCGGCATAACCACCATATTTTCCACTACGTCCCACCATGGCCATCATAATTTCCACCATGCCCACTATTATTTCCACCATGCCCACTATTATTTCCACTACGCCCACCATGTTTTCCAGTATCCACCATGGCAATTTTTCCGATAGGGAGAGGTCGACACAATCCGAATCTTGGGCCTTCACATCCAAAATAACGGCCGTAACACTTTCACTATCCGGAAACTCAAGCGGGTGACGGATGCGCTCTCGCACCTCGTCCGCAGAGTTTCTGGAAAACACTATGGCATGAAGGAACACGATTTATGTCGTCTCATTTATGCCTTCATACTGAGCCGCTTCCTTTATACAATCCCGTATTCCCGACTTCGACAAGAAGAAATAGCCACCCTGGATGCCAAGCTTCGTAAAGCCTACAAGGTGGCCTTACACCTCCCCCCTAACACACAGACCACTAAACTTCTTCAGCTTGGGCTCCATAACACCACACACGAACTCACTGAGGCCCACAGACGAGCGCAATGCACTCGTTTAGCTCAGATTTTCTCCGGACGCTACATACTTAACACCCTCAATATTCACATACCAGCAGCCGACCCCACACTTCTACCAATCCCCCGACCCATACACACTCAGACTATAGTTAAACCTCTCCCAAGAAACACCCATGTTACCTACCATTCGGCCCACCGCAAGGCCCGTGCAAAAGCTCTCCACAAATACTACGGTTCTGAAGAGGACGCCGTATGGGTGGATGCTGCTTGCACGGGCGACGACGCGGCAGTTGCAGTCGTTGATCGCACACTCCAACCCATTGCAACTCTCCACCTTCCTCCTGCATCCACCCCGGAATCCTCGGAAGAAGCGGCGATCGCGCTTGCCCTCGCACACACTGATGCCCGGTACGTCCTTTCCGACTCGAAAACCGCGATCCTAAATTTCGCGCGAGGACGAGTCCACGAGAGCGCTTTCAGAATTCTCAGCTCGCCCACCAAAAACCCGGCCCGCCATGTGGAGCTGATCTGGGTGCCTGCGCACTCTGGGGATCCCGGCAACGAAGCCGCCAATGACCACGCCCGAGGTCTCATCAACCGGGCGGCGGCGGAATCGGAGTAGGGCTCTTCCAGGGAGCGCATGCATTTGTTCAACGAGATCACCCAGTCATATCGCGCCGAACGCCAGCTATACCCACCACCCCACCGATCCCTCAAAAATTTTCACCAAATATTATGCATCGCCCTCAGGCCCGCACCCTTCCCTCCCCCTATTTTCTTTCCCGCATTTACCCGGGAGCGTACGCCCCGTCCTGTGCTCAATGCACTCACCCCCACGCTACCCTTACCCACATTCTCATGGAATGCCCGGCGGACCCTCCCCCGCGGGGCCCGGAACCACTGACCACATGGGAGGAATGGGAGACCTTGCTGCGCTCGACGGACCCGGCCAAGCAGAAAATCGCCACTGACCGGGCCGCCCACGTCATGGAACTGCAAGAACTCATGAACACATAGCGCAGTGGGGTCATGCGGGGACCCTGGGACGTAAGTGCCCAAATCCCTTGGTCTAATAAAGTTTTTCCTCCTCCTCCCAAAGCTGGTACAGGATAGACAAGCTAGGCATCATTCACTTCCAAAACGCCACAGGGACCAGTGCCTGCAGTCACATAAATTCACTTGCTACGTGTTTGCCTTCGTGCATGGTTGCCAAGTACAATGCTTATACGTTTGCCCAATAAGAAAGAGGAGTGTACTCCTTCTCGTATCGCCGCTATTCTCGGTGACTTACTAATTGCTCACCACGATGAAAACCTTTTGGATCACCTCATCACTGTTGAATTAACATGTGTTTTGCTACATGGACAACTTCTTGGTAATATTCAGTGCAAGTTTAGAAGCCTCACCCACACATGCAGAGCGAATCTTCAGTGCCTGCCCGTCGATCTTCCAAGATGTCCCTTTCACGAAAGAAATTCCAGTCGACACTTGTATACTTTTTCTCGACCTCAATCTCCATGTGTACTGTGTCCTTGTTTTTCTTGTGCTGCTTTTTGCCCAGCTAAGAACTTACCAACTAGCCCAGATCAAAGTTCAGCTCGATATCCACTTCAACCAAAGCCACACTTGCTGGGCGCGAGCGTCGCGTTCGAAGAAGTAGCTACTATTGCCATTTTCCTCGGCTCATTTCAGAATCGTCAAGCGAGCCCTCAAGAATGCCCTCACCTGCTACTGCACCACAAGTAAGCTGCACTTTTTGTAAACCAATAGATCGCCTCACACAAAGCGGTTTTCCAGAATCCCTTAACACGTCCTCGAAGTCTAGGTCAAGGAGCTCAAGTCGCCACATGCAGCTGTTACAGTGAAGGTGGCATGCTACCTCTTGAGTGCCTAATAAACAACGGTAAACAAAGTTTTGGCACACACACTCTGAAAGTGCATGGCTAAAACTAAACCTATCAGCCCCAATGTTTTCTTGGCAAGGTTAGAAGCCACTTTGCACAGCTCCAAGCTTGTTTATCAATTCTAAGCAGTCTAGCAGGACCGTGAAGCAGTAGAGAGGCAAGGCCTTAGTGTGACATGAGAGATCGAAGCCCAAGCCATTAATCTGCCAGAAAATTTTTTCATTCACCATAGGACTAGAATTTTTCTATCCAGCCTTAGGAATGCAGCGTCAGCAAAAGAATGCCAGTACTGCACTCCGCAT
Source organism: Rhipicephalus microplus (assembly GCF_013339725.1). Classification (NCBI taxonomy): domain Eukaryota; kingdom Metazoa; phylum Arthropoda; class Arachnida; order Ixodida; family Ixodidae; genus Rhipicephalus; species Rhipicephalus microplus. The sequence goes on from NC_051170.1 coordinate 10,215,333, forward strand.
TCACATGTAATAAAGACAGTACTACATTTTCGTCACTGCTACAAACTAATCTGCAGAGCCTTTTATTTAACTTTACTTGTTCATGCAAACTGCATGACAATGTCAACGTACGCATTTGCTCCCATATATCGGTAATGGAGAACTCTTCCTCTCCCATACTCAATGGCGCCCCAAGACACTACAATGATTTGCATTTGAATTATGCATAAATATTGCTTATAAAAGAAAGCAGGCCACAAGCACATTGTTATGATGATGCCACATACATATATATTTTTTTCTCATAATGTTCATATGTATATATCTATAATATATATATATATATATTTATAAATCTTATTACAGCATAAAAACCAGCAACAAGTATGTACACAGCATTCAATAAAAGTAAAAAAAAAAAAAAACGAAATGAACTCCTTAAAAATAAAAAAAGCTAACTCCCTAAAGGTAAAAGTAGGAAGTTCTCACTCCCTGCTTTTGTCACTACGCATACTTTGGCTTTTCAGATGGAAGCTGTTTTACGTTTGCAAGACAGGTAGGATGTTCAAGTACTTAGCGAAAAACTAGCAAAGGTTTGCGCACAATGGAAGGGTCCCTAATTTTTGTTCGTCAATAATGACCATGCACAACACCATTTCCATCATCCACTCTCTAGCAAAGAAAATTGTTTTGCCAAATGCTGTCAATGCTCACAATAATAACAAGACGGTGCCCCACAATATACATGCAGAACAAGACTGCAGCAAAGTAGCACCAAACACTCTCCTCCACACTCACTCGCGAAAACACTGAGGGAACCTATAAATGAAGGTACTTTTTCACCCGATAGAAGGTGAATACCAATAAAAAAATAAAAAAAACTCCTGAAAAGCAACATGCAGCAGGCGCTTTGGAATGATGGTCAGTTTTTTAGAACGAAGAAAGATCTGCACGAGCAAGTCGCTGAGGCGACGGGACGTGCCTGCTCCTTCTGGCTGCGGCACTCAAACATGGCCGCTCTGTCGCGAATCCGTTTTGGCGGGGAAAGGTCCTGCTTTCGCATGATGGTTTCTGCTTGCTGGGCCGGTGACCTCGTGGGTTGTGACTTGACAGGTGATGACTTGAAGGGGCGATGCCTTTGTCGGTGAACTCTTAGCGGGAGACGTCTTGACAGGCGAGGTTCTGCCAGGTGGTGGCTTCTTGTCTACGACGTCAATGCTGGCTTGCTTTGTGCTGTCCCGTCTCCTCTGGTCCCCCGGGGTTGTCTGCTTTGGCCAGCTCCTGACACTGGACAGCTGGTGTCTATCATTCTCACGATTCACTTGCCGAAGCGGGACAACATCCACATTCCACAGTGCGACATCTTCCGAAGTCCGCCTGAGCTTCACTTCTGTTTTGGTTGCGACTGCCTCGTCTGAGTGAGAGCGGCACCCCTCGGACTTGAGCTTCTCCCGCAGTTGAGCCCGGCGCTCTTCTTTTATTTTCTCGATGCGCTTACGACTCATTACGTCGCTTTCAATCATCGGCACTGAAGTGCTACGCGTTGCTTCAGGCTTGGTCATGACGGGGTCAGTTCTCTGTGGCTCAACGGCCTGAGTAGGTACGTTGACCTTCCGCAATTCAAGCGTGGAAGGTCTTGTGCTATCTGTTACAGTAACATCCAAAACAATGTCCGCGGCAGTGCTAGTGGCCTGTGGTAGTGAAGCTAAAGGCCGAGCTGTGTGTTTTGGTCCCACATCTTCATGAAGGGTGTTACTTGTGGGCACTGTGCTGGCACTGGAAATTTCCTCTGTGCAGCACAGTATCTCCTCTTGATCCTCTTGGTCTAGAATAGGGTCGGACCATGGATCGTAATTGGCAGAGGGAGATGATGGGTTTTTAAGTGACTGGAGCCGCATAACCTTGAGCTGTGTAAAGAGGCTTGGCTGGCAAGTTTTTGAGGGACTTAAGTCTGCAGTGCCATGCGCATCACCCGATTCAAACTTTGACATGAGTTCCTTTACAGAGCCTCGTTTCTCAGAACGTGAATAGTGGGGTGGTTCAGATAAGCGCTTCCTGTCAGTATCTACAACTGCACCGTTGGATTTGGCCATTTCAGACTTTCGTTTTGCTTCAACCACTCTTGCTTGTCGTGGTGATGACCTGAGCTGCACCTCATCATCACTGAAGTCAATGAGTTGTTTTGACTCATTTGATGCAGTGAAATCAACAGTTCACCTTACTAACAGGATCAAGCGGTGCTACTTCCCGTTTGTTATTACCCCTGTCACATTCATTGCGCTGAAGTTCCAGAGCTAATTCTTCAGAGGCTACAGTTCCTTGATTAAATGAATTAGTCTTGTCAATGTCAGTGGTACTGATGTGCTTCGACAAATCATAGGCAGTGGCACTTTCCACATTAGCGCCTTCCACAAGGTCACTGGCCAGGTAAGAAAGTAGAATTAAGTGATATTTCAGGACTAGAATTAAGTAGAGAATTCTTTCCATTGTCAGGTGAGCCCTGATCACATATATTTTTTGGTCCTTCAGTGCAGTCGCTACTAAAATCTAATAGTGTGTCTACCATATTCCCAGGCTCTGCTTGCCCCCCTGTGTCTGCACCAGTGTCGCATAACATTGGTGCTGGTTCCATAACGCAAGGCTCTACCTGCATCCTGCATTCTTCAGATGAGGCCAGCATTTCGTGGGCCATATCACTCATGTCAGCTGGACGTAGAACCTCTCTCCCCTCCTCAACAGCTGTAGGCTCCTGAGGAGTAGAGAAGACAAAGGTTCTGATCCTGGCTTTGAGAATGCAGCATGCCACCACAAGCATCACTCAACAACGGGCTTTCATCTAAGTAAGAGTATGGCATAGCTTCCTCGTTATCCTCCTCGTCATCTGAAGAGGAACTCTGTCCATCACCCCCTTCACCAGCAGGAACAACGCTGCTGTTTAACGGCCTCGACTCTCTGAACCATGTCAACACCTTCACACAGGCCATGCAGTTCACTGTCCGAAAACGTCCGAAGGCCATCGTCCTCTGGCATCACAGACACAGGGGTTTCGAGACTCTCGTCCACAACTGAAGCCGCCACTAAGGACGAGCTCATGTGGTCACTGCTGTTGACGTCACAAGCATCGCTCTGCTGCACATCGACTGGCGATGGTGTTGATCTTGTGGTTGACATGTCTTGAGGAAGCAGCTCGCATCCAGCACAAGGTGACGACAAGGGTGATGCTGATGTGTCAGTGTCTTCAATGTACGGAAGCGAAGCACTCATACGGTTAAGAAAGCTTGTTTCGAGGCTTGCCGCACGAGTGTCACCAACCAGGAAGTCAGTGTCAAACTGGCAGCAGCTCATTTTGAGCGAAGTTGCTATGTCCTCGGCAAGGGACAAACTTGTCCCCAAGTTGCTTTCGGATTCGTCGAAGTCGGTTGAACCACCTGTGCTCTCGCACCGACCGTCCTGTCTCACCCACATCTTCAACTAAAAGGGCGATGAAAGACAAGTCCACCGCCAATAATTTCTTGGGTTGAGTCGCCACCTTCTTCGACAGAATGAACCTCTACCAGGACCATCTTTTCATTGCCGAGGTTAGGTGGGGGAACGTCAACATTTCCAAAGTGGCCTGGTGGCTGTGAGAATTCTTGTGGAGATGGAGACGTGTATGGTTCAATATCGTCAGGGCTGTGTACAGCCATTGGTTGTCGGCTCGTGTAGGAGGTCAAGGAGCGACTCGATCGCTGTCGAACAGTCCGCTGCCTGTTCGTCGGAAGCTGTCGCAAATGTTGGAAGCTGGGATGAGAGGAGGCATGGTGGCCAGAAGGAGCCGTGTCCATGTTGGTACACGTGGATTCTACAGTGGCTTCCTGACTAGAGTGGAATGTTGGGGCCTGTGAACAATCGCTGAGCCGTTGCACCTTGGGGCTGGCGCCGTCACCACTGTCGGAACAAAGCTTCTGCTTACGAGGTGACTTGTGTGCGCCAACTGGTGGGGCAGTCTGGCTGTTTGCTACCCTGTCAACTCGAGCACCGCCATATTGAGAACCGAGTCCAAACGTGGCATGTACATCATCCAGGGACATGTCCAGGCCGCCCCGCTCAAAGTAAGAGTCATGTGAAACAGAGCGCACGTGCTTGTGTGGACCATTCGGTGAGGAAGCAGGGGTGGCTTCTGGAAGCCACTGAAACGGCTGCACTCTTGAGGCATCTGAAAAGCAAGAGAAGTGAAAAAAAAAGACAGAAACATAAGTGAGGGTTAGGCAAATCCCAGACATTTTAAACTTTGGTACCTTGCAGCATAGCTGCATGCTTGTGGCATACATTTATGTACAAGCTAGGCTGTCAACTACCACTTACATTGACTGAAAACACAATTATAGAGTAAAACCTTGTTTTAATGAAACTCACATCTGATAAGCAAACTGGCTTTGTTAAGGTTAAAAATTCATTACAGATACATTTTCGTAACATTGCATGAACGTCAGCAGAATTTTTAATTTGCTTCGTTATAACAGAACACTCATCACATCTGTATTCATCACATCAAGGTTTGACCTGATTAGATCATCTACAAAGAGCAAGTTTGGCATTGTGCCAGAAATTCCTTCTTTTGAATGTAGCATGAAGCATGCATCATGCAACGAGATCATGCCTTCTCAAGGCCGAGGTTCTAGCAATGTACACACATGAACATGTGATAGGGTGCGCTGTTCAAAGACAAGGACATTCCTCCACAAAAGACAAGTGTTGCTTCACCATTGAGCTCTGACATGTTCATGCCACTGAAAAACAATCACCGCGAGACAAAGAAGACAGTCAAGCGCTCAAAATGCACCAGCCGCCTCTATGCTGCCAGTGACCATGATAGGACCGATGGCTAATAAGGTTGTCAAACATTTGACGTTTTCAAATGTTTGACCAAGTACGATATGCAACATTAGCATTTGCTCAATTTCAGGATGCAAAGTACAGTAATAACTCGTTACCTCAAACTCGCATATCTCGCAAAATCGGCTAAGTCGAAATTTTCTGTGGCAGTGAGCATATTCCTATACGTCACATGTATATTTTTGCAGATAACTCGAAATCTTGATTGGCAGTGAAATGAAAATTCTGGCGCCGTACCATTTCACGAGACTTGCGCATAGCTGCCACATCTGAAGTTCATCGATTTTTTTTTCTTATTAGCCGCGCCTGCTACTACGTCGATGCTTAACGTGAACATGAAGTGCATGAAGTCTCAGCCAAGTGACATATCAACTTTGCCAGGCAACCCTGTGGTACCTCATGTGACGCATGCGCCGAGCAGGGAAGCCCTCTGCTCGTGCTCGGCGTAATTTGTCTCGTTCGCTTTGTGTAGTGCATATTATTTTTCCTGAGGGGCGATTTGCGTTCCTCTGCGCTAACTGGAGTGGCAACTTAGCGCGAGTGCAGAAAACATGGCATCAAAGCAGTGCAAAATGCTAACGCTAGAAAAAAGGTTGCCCTAATTAATAAGAAGTGGAGAAAGAAGGCCGAACGAAATCGAGCACCACGCAGGAATTCTGCATCCCTCTGTCTACGCTTTCGACTGTGATAAAAAACAAGTAGAAGCTGCTGAATGCATTTCAGCACAGCTTCTCTAGCCAGTGAAAGCGGGTTTCAGGGTTGAAGTTCTCAGACATTGAAGCGGCGCTGATGGTATGGCAGTGAAATGGCAGAACAGCCAACCTTCCCGTCATCACAGCAATAATGATGGAGAAGGCAGACGTTTTGGCCTTGCAAATGGGGCACACGGACTTGAGTTGCAGCAGTGGCTCGCTTGACTGCTTCAAAAAAAAAAAAAAAGAAACAGTGTGGTGTCCAAGTCAGTGCACGAGGAGAGCGGCGCTGTCGACCCCGCTACTGCAGACAATTGACGCAGCAGCCGGCTCGCCGATTTGGGGAAGAGTTATGCCGACAGTGCAATTTTCAGCCTTGACGAGGCAGCACTATTTTAAAAAATGTTACAGATTTGCACCTCCTTCACACCGGAGGGCAGTGTGTGCACAGGAGTGAAACAATAAAAGAACAGGGTCATTGTCCTTTTCGGGGCAAATGCCACACGTGAAGAGAAGCTGCCGTTACTCATAGTTGGCAAAGCTCTCAAGCCTAGGCACTTTATAAATGCACGACTGCAGAATGGCATTACTAAAGTGAAAATAGAGCAGCGTAGATGACTGCTACTCTTTTCGAAGAGTACGTTCGTGCTATAAGTAACAAGATGGCCAAGAAAAACAGAGAAGTCCTGTTCATTGTCAACAACTGCCCAGGTCACGACAAAATAATAAATTTGGAGGCAGTGACAGAGTTTCTGCCTGCAAATATGACATCTGTGCTGCAGCTGATGGACCAAGGTGTTATTGAAGTGGCCTGAAAAATCTATTGAAGGAGCCTTCTGCACAGAAATTTTTGTCTTATGAAAATGGCAACGGCTACGAAATTTACCCACTGGGAGCTTTTCAAAGCTCGTGCAGTGGTTATCGCGAACTGCTTTGTGCACGCTGGGTTTTCACGTGCCGCCATTTTGCCAGAAGCAGAGAGGGATGACTTCACAGACTGTGAGGAACTTTGTCAACAGGTCACCAAGCTTACAGGTAACGGCCACCAAAGTAGGGGACGACGGAGTTGGGGCCGATGATGAACCCCCTTGAGAGGTGTCGACATTCGCCGAGACAAGAAATTTGCAGCGCCTGCTTCCAAATAAGGTCGAGTGCAGCGGCGGGGAAGATAGACTGATGCGATGCGTCAAGCAGCTGGAGGATGCCCTTCTAAGCCCAAGTACGACTGCAAAGCTGACGAGCATTATACACTTTTTCTCTGCTAAATAATAGTGTGGCAGTGCCGCAAAACCCAGCAGGTTAAAGTCTATTGTATGTTATTTTTTTCTCGTTCAAACCTGCACGAGAAAAAGGATTAAAAACTGCCACTGAAGAGCCAGTAAGCAGCATATTTACTTGCGTAATGAGCCCACCTTTTTTTCAGAAAAATTGACGCCAACTTGGGGGGAGGGTTCATTACGCGGGAGAAAAAAAGTTAATGACAGGAGTTATAACAGCGAAAATTTTGTGTTATGGTTTTGCGTGTCCTGCTTCACGAAATTCGCAGCAAATCGTTTTGTAGCCCACAGCTTTCTTGCTTTCTCCCGTAATGAACGCGCATGGATGCCGAAGCGTCGTCCGGGCGGTTGGTTCTAGTGCTCCACCGCATGCTCGACAAACTTTTAAGTTTACCAGCAGTGTTGATACCATTCCAGCCAAACGAGCCCTGCGCAGCAGCTGTTCCCCAACTAAGTTCCCTACAACGAACCCGACAACAAAAATGCAACGTCTGATGGCGGCGCACAAACGTTGCGGGTGCACAACGTCTCCATGGTGCGGTTACGCTTTGCATGGCCTCCGAGATGCCGGGCGCGAGAAGTGTTTTACGTTGTGCCCCCGCCACCTCGGAGGCCATGTACATTTTTTTCTTTGTCTTTTTGCCGCTGAGCTTGCGTGGCGCTATAAACAAAAAGATTTCCCCAGCATTGGACGTATGGCGCACTGTCACATAAGGCACGACTTTTGAGTTTTGATTGATGACTTTTGAGTCAGTTTCTTCAGTTCATTCTTTACACTGCTTGCAGCTGTTTAGCGTGGTTGTTAAATTATGTTTCGACTTTAACTGCGACATTATTTTGTGATATATTGGCTTGATTTAACGTTGTTTAGATAGTCAAGGGCACTGGCTATCACCCCGAAATAAAATGAAAAGATACATTATATTTTTTCTTTTTTTTTTTTTCAAGGTATAAGGTGGGTGGGGGTAGGTTCATTATGCGAGTGGGTTCATTACGCGAGTAAATATGGTTGGCTGGTTGTGAAACTGTGGTCCTGCAAGGCGCGCGTCAGCGCGCAGCGAGTAATTATGGTAGTACTGATTTTTCTGAAAATCACTAATTTTTCCCGGTGATTAGCACAACTTTCCTTATCTCGAAAATCCATTTATCTTGAAATACTCTCTGGTTTTTAAGACTTGGAGTTAATGAGAATGAATATAAACATATGCAATTGACAGCTCATATTCCAGGCAGCTGCTCTGCTGTAAGCTTGCCCGAGCCAAGGCAAGCCATGGGTGAATTCAGTCACAGTCTGCAGAATGAAAATGTTTTTGAGTTTTACATTTGCTGACCAAATTGTGCACCTACTCAATTATTTTAATGAGCGTGACCACACTGCCTCAATTTATAGTGCTAGAATTTATGCTGTCCTGTCGAATGGCGTTTATGTGATCGGGAAAAAAGTTCATCGCTGATTTCCCCCCAAAAATGAGGTGCTAGAGTCCCATTTTTACAGAACACTGACAGGAAATCAGCGAAGAAAGTCTTCCTTCTATTGTCACGACAGTAATGGGACAGGTACACATAGGGGGAAGGGTGGACAAAGGCTGTGTATTTGACTGTGTCCAAAAACTCTGTTCTGCTTCACAATTGCGCAAACAAAAGCAAATCGATGTGGCAGCCATAGTGGAAGTCTGTACGGTTGCACTGACCAAGCAGGCACATGCTAATAAACTAGCCCTGCAGGCAATGTAAAGGTGGCAGCTAGTAGCACGTACCTGAAGATGAATTGCAGGAGTCTAAGACATCAGAGTTTCGGCCTGAGTGCCCACCACTAGAGATGAGAGACTCTGCACTCTTAACGCTCCTAAGCTGCTTGGATGCACTGTGTGCGAGGTCAGCCTCTGTAAGTGCTTTGTCCTAGGCGAAGAGAAAAAAAAAGCACCGTGAGCATGGCACAAACAAGTTGAAAGCATGACACAAGGCAGACGAAAGACCCACTGTCTAAAGAGAAATGCCAGGGAATTGTTTATTAAGCAACTTACATGGCAGACCATACCTAAGCTAGCCTTTTCATCAATAAAGCCTGCTACACACAGACACACAAAACACTAAAAGCACACAACAAAGCTTTTTAGCAAATACAGCAGGCGGGCGATTCCACGAGAGATCGACACGGGTCCAAAAGTTGATATTTTAGATTTCATTGAGTATTTTATATTTTGTGCACCTCTCACCAGGTAGCCCGAAAGTCAACTTTGTTTTATGATTAACGGCATAACTTGAGAGAAAAAAATATCAAACTTCACCAACACGGAGGCACCAATTTCGTCACCTGCTATTTTCAAAAATTGCAGATGTTATAAAAAGACAAATATTTTTGTTTCAAGGAAGATATTTTTTACCTGAAATGCATGTCTAATGAGAAATGAACTTATACGGTTTCAAGTTTGTAGACCTTAAGAAAATAGCTTTTAAAATGTCTAACTTTGTGACAGTTTGAAATAAGTTCCGTATTCCCCATTTTTTTTTCTCCGAAAGTAATGCAAGCAGCGTTTTCAAACTTGACACGTTTTAAGGATATAGTGTGTTCATTAGGTACATGAATTATTGCTGCTGTAGGGCAAATGTAAATTTTTATATATTGCCTCCAAGTTCTCATATTGGCAAAAGTGTACTCCACTGAAGTTTGAATAATAAAAAAACACCATCTTTGATTTTTTTTAAAATCTCGTAAATAGACAACTGAAGGCCATCATACAGTAATATAGAAAAACATGTTGCATTATTTTGTTTTTAGCGACATATTCGTGGTACAAATCAGAGCTTTTCGAGAATGCGCTGATAAGTGCATTCGCACTGTGGATACTTGCGCACAAGTATCCACAGTGCGAATGCAAAACTGAAGTATAGTATGTTAAAATGAATTTCACAATGTTTTTGTCGATAAAATTATGGAAGGCGTAATCTTTGTCCCTACTTTGAACCATATAATCTACAGCATTGCCTCCGAGATGCGGCGCACAGCAATTCATCTGTAGAGCAGACGACGGATGACAACTTGCCCTAAAGCGTGTTCTTCAGTCTAACGCGGCAGTCTTCGTGCCCCAAATGATAAAAATTTGTTATGAATCATCTATGAACTCATTCAACATTCAATTCTCTTACCCAACGTGTTGCAAACACATGGCCGTCACAGCAGCTCCATCTGTGTGTCAGTAATGGAGAGGCACCACGTATTGGAAGTCTCAGTGCTCTACGTATAAGACTGAATTCAGATACTGTAGAATACCGTGTTCAAAATAGTTACTCCTATCTGCTAAATCAGCCTTTCTTCACCAAATTCGGTCACGTTTACTCGCGTTTGAAGCTCATTGCCGCTTTTCCATTCCGATTCCTAGATTTCTCTACTTATGAGTGCATTCTTGAAAAGCTCTGATTTGTACCACGAATATTGTCGCTAAAAACAAAATAATGCAACATGTTGTTCTATATTACTGTATGATGGCCTTCGGTTGTCTATTTACGAGATCTCAAGAAAAATCGAAGATGGAGTTTTTTTATTATTCAAATTTCAGTGGGGTACATTTTTGCCAATATGAGAACTTTGAGGCAATATATAAAAATTTACATTTGCCCTACAATAGCAATAATTTATGTACCTAATGAACACACTATATCCTTAAAACGTGTCAAGTTTGAAAACGCTGCTTGCATTACTTTTGGAGAAAAAAAAATGGCGTATGCGGAACTTATTTTAAACTGGCACAAAATCAGAAATTTTTAAAAGCTATTTTCTTAAGGTCTACAAACTTGAAACCGTTTAAATTCGTTCTTCATTAGACATGCATTTCAGGTAAAAAAATATCTTCCTTGAAACAAAAATATTTGTCTTTTTATAGCATCTGCAATTTTCGAAAATGACAGGTGACGAAATGGGTGCCTCCGTGTTGGTGAAGTTTGATATTTTTTTTCTCATAAGTTATGCCATTAATCATAAAACGAAGTTGACTTTTGGGCTACCTGGTGAGAGGTGCACGAAATACAAAATACTCAATGAAATCTATAATATCAACTTTTGGACCCGTGTCGATCTCTCGTGGAACCACCCAGGCGCATATTAAACGAAACTATCTTAAATGAAATTGCTGTTTAAATGAAACAACTGCCCCTAATATGTCTGGTTTTGTACTTGAATATTATACTCCTGTTTATCTTTCAGTAAACGAAACTCCCCTTAAGGGAAACATAATTTTCTGGTGCCTTCAGGTTCCACTTAAAAGGAGTCTACTGTACAGTAATGCAGTTTCAATGACTTTTCAAAACACTAGTTAGCAACACAGTGTTGCCAGCCTTTGCAAAGACTTTTGTCCCCATATTGCAATGACATTGTATATGACAGTAGGCTGTTGCCACCCCCCCCCCCCCCCCCCGAGTCCATTTTCGGCATTATGCGCAACTGTGTCAGACAATTTTGACAGCAATGCTGTATTATGAGCAGCGTGCATTAGAACTGCACAATTATGTCTTCGCGTGCAAGCATTCCACACTTTCTGCGCAACCAGGGTGCGGGTTTATCGATGATATGCAAGTGATGCCATTTGGGCTAGAGTGTTCACAGTTCCTCTCACCTGTATCGGCAGGCTCTGGTGGTGAGGTAGCGATCCGGTGCTGGCTTTTCGCAGGCCTGGCCCATGCTTGTCTTTTTCCCTGGTGCTTCCAGAGTGCCAGCCACGCGCAAAGAACGATTTCCATCCCAGCGGGGACTTTTTCAGTTTTCCACTGCCTCGTTTCCTGGACCAATCGACACAGATTGAACAATCAAAGACAAAGGATGACGATGGTGACAAAAAGGTTCATCATTCCCTCTATCATAGTATCGGCAAAGAGCGTTGTAGGCTTTCTTGCAGTAGCCCAATGTGCTCCTCTGCGAACTACTGCAATAGTATTCAACATTATGCGCATCAACGCTCATGCCCTGGCAGTAGCGTAGCTATCAACGCTTGTATTATAGCTGTAATCATGAGGAGTTGTGAAAGCAGTGAAATAGATGTTGGTGACAATTTTTATGGGCAAGCCAGCTCTCAAACAAGTTCTCTCACTCCTGCTCTTCAATAATTGTTAGATGCTTAAAGAAATAAAGAGAGAGAGAAAGCATGAAAGAGGAAGAAGCTGACACTCTTGTGCTTACCAGATTGCAAGCCAATAGTGTATAGCATGAAATGTTGACTTAATCGTGATAGGCTGTTTCATACGAAAAATAGGTGGAACCTCGGTGTGCCTAATCAATCAAGCTGTGTAACTTATTGCTACTGCACAAAAAATGCTATTATTGTATATTGTCAATTATAAGTCAACTTTTTTTTTTTCATAAGGCCTTCCAAAGTTGGGTCTACCTATAATCTGAGTCGGCCTATCTATATGCAGAATCATAAAGTAGACTTTTCTAGAGGATCCAATTAACGGTCGCCGTCCGCAGATTCACTGCTATTCTGCGCATCGACAACATCAGCCAGCAGAGGCAACGGAGTCGTGGGAACTGCAATCTCCGAACGTGTGCACACGTCTTTCGGAGTTGTATATTTTTACTACCAGCCACAACGATCGCGAAACTATAGTATAGCTATGGTGGCTAGAGTACGAGGTATCAGTAACGGCACGTTGGGAATACAGCATTTTTTCATGATGTGTCGCCGATGGGATGATGTTTTCAATAGTAGCGCCACCGAATCGCCACCAAATCGCCACCAAATCGTTTTTCGTGCGAGATCGGCAAGAACACCGGCACTCGCCGTATATAGGTATACGGGTATTACAGGGCATATGACATCAATAAACGTCCCATGCATTTATCGCTAGCTAACAAAGCAACATATACATTTATCTGTCCGCGAAAAACTTGACATGCATCTCTTGCTCACAAAAACGTGACGTTTATCATTTGTGAAAGATGTGACATGCATTTCTCTTGCTTTAGTGCACAGCGTGCCCTCACAGTTCCGGCTGAGTAAGCAAACCTCTCTCAAAGGGCAGTCGGTGTCTGCCGAAATGTTCTTCTGTATCTAAAAGATGTACACTAGCCACAAACTCGAGCGCACAAGATGCGAACGCACCCACTTCCCCCAATGAGGGCTGCAGAAACAGCGCCTTTTCACCTCTTTTAGCCTCAGCCCCTCAGCCCCCCTCCCCCTCGTTTCACCAAAATCGCGGTGAGCTTGAATTGCGACTAGCACCTGTTCTATCTCTAGAACAGGTGCTGAAGAGGTGTCAAGAGGCTCACATGGCTACCGGGAACAAATAATTGTCATTTTCGATCCCTCTGAAGGGTTCTGCGAAAAAATCATGTAAAAGATCACCGGAGCATTATTACTAAAAGCCAAGCCATTACATGATAAGGAAGGAGGGACATAACGTGCATATCTGCTTTTTCACGTTGTAGAGCTCTCAAGCTGTCGAATTCACCCCTTTAAAACAGGGCTGACCAGTGGAATGTGCATTAGCAACTACTCTCAAAAGCGAACTTTCCGCCGCAGTACTCTCTACCTACAGACTTGTGACCACATGCACAAAAGTATTTCGACTGCACAGCTAGCACTGAGCCCCTGATACATTTTCGGCTGCGCATAGCCTCAGAAATCTGCCAGCATGCATTCTCACAGGTCACAGGTGCTTAAGAACCAGAAAGAATCCCAGAAAAAACATACACACGTGGCATCAACCAGAAATAGCTTTTGCTGCTAGGGGCGCTCTAGCGATAGCAAAAAAAGATTCATTATATTTAATTATAGTAACATTAAATAAATAATAAATAAAATATTTACTCACACAATCAATCAAATTCATGTCATTAAATTGATTTTAAATGAATTTATCAACTTTTCTATAATATGCTGATTTTTGGCAGATCCAGTCACCAATTTTGTTTAAGGGCCATCTGGCTGCACAGCCCGCAAGTGTCTTTATAACTTTGCACGCTATTTTCCTTCACACCTGTTTGCCACTTCTGCATTTCGCCTCACTTGCGAACAGTGGTGCGCACGATTTGCGAAGCTGCTCAACGAATGCCAAGATTCAACCGCTACATCGGCAAAAGTACAGTGCTGCTTTCAAGCGGCGAGTGATCCTTTACGCAGAGTCTGGAAGCAACCTTGAAGCAGGGTGGAAGTCCCATGTGTCGGAAAATCGCGTAAGGGTATGGAGAAAACAAAGGTCCAAGATCTTCGCGTGCGCTGCAACATGCCGTTCCTTTCGGAGACCGAAGTCTGGACGATGCCCTGTCATTGAGGAGACTGTTCGAGATTGGGTTCACAACCAGAGAAGCAAAAGCTTGAGTGTGAGCTACGATCATGTTGAAGCAAAAGCCCGTACTGTTGCGAAGGATATGTGCATTCCGCTAACCTGAGCTCAAACAGAGTTTTTCGAGTGAAGTGGTGCAATGGGTTAATGATGCCAGGTATGGACTGCCAACCAACATGGCTCGCGCGACGTTTTCCACATGCGGTATTTCAGTACTGCCTGCACCCCTTCTAGCGGCGAGCAGCAGTAGTGGCTCACATGATGGCAGCAACCGTGACTGCTGCATCCTTCTCTCAAACAACCACGAGTTGTAAGCGATTTTTCAGGGTTAAAGGTTTCTTTACATCACTCCCTCTTCTGAAGGACTTAATGGTGTGCTATGGCCTTGGCGTGAAACTGCGTTCGGAGACAACATTTATTTTTTTGCCTTGCCTAGAAGGGGTCGCAAGTTGGATGGTCGACATATAATTGGTGTTTACTTGTCATCGGCAATATACTGTATAAGAAATTAAATTCACAGCTACTCACCCGTGGGGTAGATCAATGACTGTGTGGTACTTTGCTGGCAGACTGTCCGGTCCACCGCCAACATCAATGTACTTTTGCTGTGGGTTTCCAGGCAGGTTTGAGGACAGTGCTCGTGAACGGGCCTCTTCTAGCGAAAGCAGCTTGGTTGGGGTGGAGATGGCCAGAGACTTAGGCCTGCTGCCTCTTCTAGGAGTGCCTGTGTTAGAAATGTATGCAGAAAGATGTCAGATAAATTGACATTACTTTAAACCATGTAGAAACATGCATTTTCCTTTTCAAACATTGGAATAGTTCCAATTCCCATGTAACGTAGTGCATCCTCTCTAAAGGTATCAACAAAAAAATTAATTAAAATCAATCCCACAAACACACTCACAAATGAGTTGTGAAGTAACATACTAGATGATAAAAATATATTTTGGCGAAAGGGTTGAATAAAATAAGTATTGCATGGTCCATTAGCAATAAAGATAAATTGAATGATACCACAAAAGCTATAATAATTATAAACTAAAATATATGCAAAAGCTGTGACATGATAACATTACGTGTTATATCGCAGTTGTGGGGGAACCAGAACTGAATGTGTAAACCGAGAGTGAGTTTCAGACTGATATAATGCTATTTTTGAAGTGATGATTGAAAACATGCCTGTCAATACATAAAGAATGTGCAGAAACAGGCAGACAGACGTCGATCATGGAAGTCCACAAATGGTATATTTCATCAGAAGCCACTTCCAGAAGACACGAATAGGAGCAGGTGCAGCCACCTCAGGCTTGACGTGTCTTCCGTGTGTGTGGATTCTTGTAACACGTACAAGCTGTGCTACAACCTCAAGGTGAAATGCCACACGTAAGTGGGAGGATCTCAACAGTGGGCGAGAATATGGGTGGAGATTGCCATTATATTGAAATATTTTGGCAACAAAAATGAAGTAATGCTCACTCTCTACAGATTCGGGGCTGCTTGGGTATGTTGGCATCTTGTCGTTAAAGATGAGATCGACATAGCAGATGAGGTACTCGGTCAGCACCGCCTGGACACCTATCACGTGCAGGGCACCAACACTTGCCACCTCCAGATCCTTGGACCTGCAGCAATCGCCAATACCACAGCACCCATGTAGGTTAAAGATGAAAGCTTTTTGGCTCTAAAGTAAACAAAAAATTCAATATGCCCACAGTATAACAAATTTATGAGACACAATGTCACGAAGGCCTGACTACGTTTTGTCCCATTATAAGTCCTTATTTGTTCTAAAGAGATGCAGCCTGCACTGAAAAAGATTCACTGTAGCCTCACCTCATATTTAAGATATTGCTGGAGCCACCACTTGGGTCATTCTTAATGACTCTCACGACTCTGTGGGAACTGACCTGAGCAGGTTGGGTGCCCAGACGATGGCGACGTTCTTGGCCGTCATGCCCGTGCGGTCTCCATGAGCGGCCACCACGGCCAGGTGGCGAACCAGTGTCTCTAGCGTGCGGTAGTGGGGTGGTGGCAGTTCCTTCACCACCTCCCGGATGCGCAGAAGCTGGTTGTTGCCTTGAAGCTGCATGGCCGCCTGCGACACAGCACATAACAAGGGCAGTGAGAAAAAGGACATGCACAGAGTTGTTGTCAGAACCTTGTCTGCATGGCAAAACATGAAAAAAAAATTGTACCAAACTTTCAAAGGCAGTGTTTTTTATGCAACACCTGGATTGAAAAATTATTGATGCCCTGTGCACATGACACCACTTACTTCTCTTCAACATGGCTGAAAGTACCTTAAATAATCAAAACTAGGATACCTGACCAGAAAGAACACTCAGCTGTGCCAAGTAGGAACAATTTTGCTTTGGGTTAACTTGCATAGTTCGTGCTTTTCAAAAATGCAATATGAAAGACAGACTGTCAATACTGCTCGCATGTGCTGCTTGTGTCTTCGTGTGCATCTTCCTCACAGTGTACGTACTTCTGTAAATGCTAGTGAAATTTAAAGAAAGAGGTAACAAAAATAGCAGTGTTTTGTGCTGCATTGCACTCGGTGATTCCATTACTGCTTAGTTAATTAACAGTATGCCCGTCATTCTAGCAAAGAACTGTACAGAAAGATAGGGTCCACTACTTTTTCAGCACAATGTAATCATACACACATGAAAAGAATCTCATAAACAAGCATTCATACACTCTCCTTTTTGCACGAACAGCAAAATCTCATGCTGGAAGAAAAAGGCACACTCAATGGACACTTGTGGCAGACATGCATAGGTCTGAGCGCTGTTTGCAATGAGATCCTAGCACTTACAACAAACTTGTCATATAGCTGGTACGTAAGTAGTGGGTTAGGCAGTTCTCGAAAGTACATCTTCAGCAGAGAGGCCACGCAGTGTATGTCTTGACGAATCTCCTCCTCGTTCAAGTCTGGCACTCTGTCTTCATCAAAGGTTACCCTGCAATAAATGAGAGAAAACATTTACACAATCATGCCTTAACAGAGCTCTTAATGTGCTTTCTTGTTCTTCTCATGGCGACCCCAAGAAAGCCTATATTTATAATATTTTACGATTCAGTTTGGAATTCGATGCTATACTGGGAACAGGCAGCGTTTTGTGGTTTTTGAGAAGGCTGCATAACCAATCTTTTTAACTGTAGATTACGAACAGAACGGTGTTGCCAAGGTGCAGTTTGCGGACTACGACCCACTGCATAACCTAACTCCTAGTGGGAATTTCACCTCAATAATTTTTTTATGTAGGCAGAGAATTGTCAAAGAATTTTTTTGTAATTATTGTTGACTGGCTCACCTTAGCCTCTGGATGTTGGATGTCACGCCAGACAACCTATAAATGCCATCCACGATCCCAAACTGTTCAATGAATTTGGCACAACTTGACAGCACCAAGGGCACTAGAAACAAGAAAAAATAATAATTTATAATTGTACCAAAGTTAAATCTCGCACAGTGATACACATGGATGCATGGAAATAGTGTGCACAAGGTAATGGAAGCATCAGCTAATTAAAGTTGTGGCAAAAAAGATGACAAAGATGGAATGCTTAGGGCCATGCGCATAGTTACCGTAATTACTCGAATCTACACGCACACCTTTCTTCCGGTTAAGCGAGTTCATAAATCGCATGCACGTTAGAATCGAGTACGAAAAAAAAAAAATGAATACGGTCAATCTATTGCCATCGGCATTTCTAAAATAACGCCCCTACGTGCGTCGGCATGGCGCATCGGCCATTTCTGCCTATGTGTTTCCCATGTGCGGCACTTCGTACGTGTGCTGAGGAGTTCGTCATCTTGTAGTGCATTAGCATCGACGGTATGGAAGGGCCGACTCCAAAAACTCTAGTGCACCACGATGCCGCTTTTAAAAGAGAAGTCATCGTGTGTGCAGAAACGGACGGAAATCGGGCCGCATCGCGGTCGTTCGGAGTTCCCGAAACGTGCGTGCGGGACCGGCGGAAACAAAAGCAGAAGATTGTCGACAGCAAAGCTTCACGCAAAGGCTTCAGTGGACCACAGCAGGGTCGGTTTCCGCAAATTAAAGAGCTGCTCGGCGAGTATGTGCTTGAGCAACGAGCGGCACAGCGGCCCGTGACAACAGAACTGCTCCAAGTGCGGGCTATGCAATTAGCCTTAGAAAAAGGTCTAATGCGGAGCCAGTTTGAAGCGAGCAGGTGCTGGCTAACTAACTTTATGAAGAGGAAAGGCTTTTCCTTCGAAGGGGAACGGGCATATGCGAAAAGTTTTGCGGAGGAGTACGATGAAAAGCTTCACAGTTTTCAGAGGTTCGTCCTAAACTTGCGGCACAACAACGGCTACTTGCTTGGGCAAATCGGGAATGCCGATCAGACGCCTCTTTACTTCAACATGCCTGGCACCACAACCGCCGAGAAGAAGGGGGCGAAGCAAGTTCGCGATGCTGACATCGGTCCACAGGTAAAACTACAGTGACGGCAATACTCTGTTACACGTCAGATGGGCACAAGCTTCGCCCGTATCTCATATTTAAATAGAAAACGCCCCCGAAAGGAATCGTTTCTTTGAGTGGTGTGATCGTGCGGGCCAGCGAGAAAAATGGGTGCGCGTTGCAATCGATGTCTTAAGTTTTTTTTTTTTTTTGCGTCGTGGAAATTGGGTGCGCCTTACAATCGAGGGTGCGGTAGAATCGAGTAAATACGGTATTCACCACCGAAGTTGGCTAGTTTTAAAAGGCCAGCCTTTTGGCTTCCACCAACCAACAGGATATGCAATGTCGGTGCCATACTGTGAAATTGTGATGCAACAAATCAATCTTTAATGAGTTTCCAGTTGTAAGGAAGTAAATAAAGAATAGTATTTTCATTGATACAGTGTTATTAATATACAGTAGACTCTCAGTATGCAGAAATCTGTTAACCGGAACTTCTGCTTGCAATGAACAAATGCTTCTGACGGGATTGGTTTCATTCTAGTTTTCTGCACCCCTGGTTATCTCTCAGTAAATGAAACTCCTGTTGCATGGAACGTATTCTCCTGGTCCTCTAAGGTTCCATTTAATGAGAGTCTACTGTATCTTTATAACAAGTTCGAACATAATGTATCTTAACATCAAATATTGTTTTGTTATAAAAGGTTTTACTGTGCATGCCAATATCACCTAGCAAAACCAATGTACTGCTGCGAACACATGAATAAAAACAGACTAACCATCTCTGCCAGTGTTGGTGAGGTGCTCGCCAAGATCACAGCCAAAGACCCGCTCCCTCAAGATCCCACTTTGCTTGAGTTTCCTCCGCGAGGGCCGCGACAAGAGGAACGACCGGAAGAAGGCAATCAACTTGCCATGCTTCCGCAACACTGCAGCGCATGCAGCACTTTGTGAACCCTCATGCAATGCATACAAAAAAATCACATAATGACAATACAGTCAACCTTGAAATTAAAGCAGCGTTTAAAGGGTAGCTACATATGGCTAAAAAGGCCAAACAAAAGCTTTTTGACAGGACTGCTTACCACACAATGTTAAAATGAAGGCACCTACTATACTTCTGCACAAAGACAGTGCAATAATAATTCTACAAGTACACACTATACACAATTTTCCAATATTAGTTACATGTAAGCACCTCAGATGTGGTCAAGTATGACAACAATAACAAAAGCTAAATTGCTGGCTCATAAATGTGAAGGTGCAGCTGCTTGTCTTCAAGACAACTGCCTGATTTCGAACTTCCAAGCACTATCAGTAGCTATGCTTCTAGATATATGCCACAAGATCTGAGCCCGAAATCAAGTCAACAGATGAGTTCTTGTTACCTGGCTTTGTGGGAATCTTCAGGTTGTGAGGAATTTTGTCGCCGATCACTTGCACACACTCACTTGGGAAGAAGCCAACCTTGGAGAAGCAAGAACAGACAAGGTCAAAAATTTGTAAGAGCCATAGGCAACATAAATAAGTCACGTGCCCCACCAGTACAATCGTTTGGACTGCGACCACAAACAGCAACTATGAGAAATTTCATTCTTGCGCAAGATGAATGGGGCAAATTACATCAATTCAATCCATCATTAGGTGAGCCAAATCTTTTACAGTCATGCTTGCGGTAGATTGAAGTTTGTAATGATCAATGTACTTCTTTAAAACTATTTGTAGAAATATTGCTCAATTAGTTTATCTCCTGACTGACTTGTGCACAAATTTTATTGTTTGTGTTGAAAAGTAGCCCACCGCCTATTGGTCTCATTATGATACGCATTTTTTTTTCTGATAATGAGTTCAGCTGATTGACTGCTCTGTTAATGGTAGCGATACAATAGATAATTAAGCTACAGCACCTGCACAGAGAATGACCATGTGTAGGAAACTGTATATATGTAAAACAAACATGCATGATATTCCAGTACAGAATAAGTACAACAGGCACATTCAGACAAGACATAGCCACTACACAATGCAAATAGCAAGCAACCAGTAATGAATAATAAAAAATGTTCCAATGACAACGAGACATGTGAAAGTTAGATAAATTACATAACCTAATAAGAGGAAATGTAAAAAAAAGTGTCACATTAAATGAGGACCTCAGTACTGGACATCTCTTTGGCTGTTGTCTGTGACAGCCTGTGTAAGTTGAACAGTTATGGTTTGCAGGGCACTGTTCAGGACTTTCAGTATCAACCCATGCAGACACTACTTCTGCCTATTATTTCACACCCTAGAAACAGCTAACGCAAAAATCAGAGATCGGCTGGCAATAACTAACCTCAAAGCCTCGTTTTCCACGCCACCACATCGATTCATCTGCCGGGGGCATGTCAATCACTGATACCATGTCTCCAACCTGCACAAAATAGCACACAATGATAATCATGTATAAATGTCATTATTAAGCACAGGATAGCTATAAATTCAGTAGGAATGGTAAAGAAATCTCAAGTATACAAGACTTGCTGCCATAAACTACTGTGCGATAAGAGGATCAGAACAGTTTGAGTGTGGTAATCAATTACTCTGAAGCTGTACACTCGCAAGGACAGTTTTTATAATTTTTTTCAATAAAATAAATGGTTGCATTCTATTGATTTGCCTGCTTTAAACTAATGAGAAGATACTATTTATTCAAAAGGTGTAAGAACAAATATATAAAAAAGCAATGCTGTCTTACAGTAGGAGAAAATCTGTCACTGTTTCTAAAATGCCATAATTTGTGGAGTGTCTATAGTGCAAAATTTTCCAGTAAGATCAAATATGAATATTTACAAACATAGCTACCAAATATTGAATTGAACATTTTATTATTCCTAAAGTCCCACAACATATGATGATTAAAAAAAGGGGCATCAGCTAAGTCTGTATTGGTGCATGCTAATAATTAAATTAGATGACCAGAGAAGACGAGGAGCCACGTTTCCGAAGAATCATTAAGAACACACCTTTCACTTGCCCTTCCTTCAGTTGTCTCTTATACACAATTAAAAAAAAGAGTACAACAAATATTCAGCACCTTCAGTAGCCAATTCTTGAGTAAAACAGCTGGGGCTAGGTTCACAACCATTGCAAATATTTGCTCAGCCTTATCTTGAATCTAATTTAGAACTGCAGACAATGGCAACATGAAAGCACTTATGCATGCTCAAATTTCACTTGACCATTATTCCCCCTTCTTTCAACTTGCCAATGTCACATCACCAAAGCAGAATCTCAATGCATGCTGAGACTGAAGAACGCGAACTTCCAGTGTGCAGAAATTATAAGGCGTTGTGGGCCACAGTGACTCATGTACAAAAAAACGAGGCCTCGTCATTGATATCATGCCAAGAGATTCTCTGGCTGACGTTTGATGAAGTCTAGGATCAGGCTACGCAGTGAAGCATCTGACAGTGTGCCAGTCAATAGAGCACATGTACTCAATTTACAAAAGCTTGTGAGTGGAAAATTTGAAGTACAACATCACAAGGCAACACTGCGGCTAGTGCTAGTACATCCTGCAAGCAGTAAGCTACACGGGTTCTAGGAACAATGCGCAAGGCTAAGTGTCAAAGTAATCTTCTTGCACACTGAGAGATAAGCAGCTGGAAAGCCTAGCGATTTACACCCTCTAAGGCCAAACTGATAGCTGGGCAAGCTTGTATGAACTCATGTTAAATTTTTTTCAACACTTGTGGAATCATTGCAGATAATGCTATTGTAATCCTGTTTTCTGTGACAAAGACATTTGATATTGCTCATAGTTCATAAACTTACATGTGAGCTCACAGAAGCATTCCATACCTTAAGTATAGGTGTTGGAAAAAGTATCAGTACCATCAGTGGTGCTTATTGATAAAGGAATGTCTTTAATTCTTTTGTTTAACTTGTTGTATTTTGCTTATTATGCCTCACCGTTTGCTTCTTGCATGCTTTGTGAAAATTATGTGTGCTTAACGTTTCGTCCTTTTCAAAAATAAATCAGTTGTGACTGAGTAAGCGCTCATTGGTACCATCTGAGAGTGTCCCTGTTTTTTGTGAGAGCTATAAAAATTTTTTAACATGGATGATATCCTGTAGTTATTTCATGCTTTCCCCAAGTAAAGGGAAGTGAGTATCTTTAAAGACTCTACTGTCACGGTAATACAGTACAATGTCATTATACAGAACACTCAAATAGTGAACTGTCGGTTATGGTGCACTAAATACAAGCTTTGATAGGTCACACTTCATTGCGGTTTCCATCAAAAAATGCGAGAATTGCAGTCGCTCGACACGAGAACAAAAAAAAAAAAAAACTGCACATTTTACTGGTTGTGATGCAGTATGAACAGAACTTTAAAATGCATAAGTTCAATAATGGTTTTGAAGCCCAGAATAATGTGCTTTAGTATCCAGGATCTTTGCACGAGCCGATCTGTTAGAGCTGACTTTATCTCGGCTGTTACAACAAATAACGGATATAACAAACTAACAAGTAGAGGCGATTCCACATAGTCGTAATGTTCGACTATATACTACAGCAATCAAGTCCGCGCCCAGTGTGCGGCCGTGGCACGTATATAATGCGCGCATTCACTTAAATACTGCAGCATCCACAGATAGAAAAGGCGACAAGCGACCGAAAGCGGTCGCAGCTTCGTTTGAAGCACTAGAGTATAAGAGCTGCCACGGCGAATCTGCGAAGAATGCCACCGCGTGCATTCGTCAGCCCGCTGCAGCCTGTCGCCTTCCGAGAGAACACGTGAGAAGTGGCCGATTCGAAAGGCGCGGGACGACGGCAATCCGAGGAGCGCAAGCCACTTTTCGGAGGAGCCGCGCCAGAACCGTGGGCGGGCGGGTAGACGCAGAACAGGTAACAATGATGCCTCGTTGGCGCTTCGCGCCCGCACTCGGGTCGAAAAGAAAACGACTCCCCGAGCCCTGACGTATACGGATTCGAGAAAGAGCCGCCGAACGTTGAAGCCTTGACCCAGATCGCCACCGACTACGCGACAACAACGGCGCGCAGCGCCAATGGAGGCACGACGACGACAACGCCCGCGCCAAGAAGACAATGCCTCGCGCGGGACGACGCCGCAGTGGCAGCGCCCGAGGCGCGGTCACCGCCATTTGCGCGCAACACGCCCCGCCAGAGATCGCGGCGGGCACATTGTCTTGGCGAGTCCACGGGGATAGGCACAATGGGCCACATCATTCGCCGCTTTCCGACGCACCACGAATTCCCCGCCGCAGTCGCTTTACTCGGCGGGTGTTGGAAGACCAGGCGGTTCCTTTGTGCGCGGGTGCGTATACCTGAAGCTGACCCGCCTCGAGAGGCCCCCCCTGGACCCAGCAAGGACCACGAGCAGGCTGGAGGAATTCGGCGCGCATCTCGAAAACGACGCACGCATTGTGCGCGTGGCAGAGTGAGGCAGTGCCACTAATGGCCCGCGAGCGACCATAAACCATCGAGGGCCCAACTAGACCAGAGCGGAGCCGGGGGTCGAGACCGGCGGAAACGGGGCCGTGTAGCGCATTTCGTCCGGCCGTTTCGTCCACGAAACCTCGCGCGATGCATTTCTTCCTGGCAGACCTAATGACGGCTATCCTAGATTTGGTGCACCCAACGGCCTCGCGAAGCACGATGTACTTCTCAAGGGCCCCGCTGGATATCGCAATGCAACCGGGACAGCGAAAGCGGCCGCAACGCAAGTGATCGAAACGCAACTGCGCAGGCCACAGGCAAAGACTCGAGGTTCATCAGACCACTAAACGGTTCACGCAGTTACGAACACCAGCAGCGACCTTACTTTGATACGGAGACGAACGAGAAACCCTGCTTGAGCATCGCAGGGGGACATGTTGATGCACTACGGGCGATGCAAGGCCGTGCTCGTCGAGAAGGAAGGCGAGGCGCACGAGGTCCGGCCCGTCTGTCCCAAGGATTAAAAGAAGTGCCGCGTATTGCAAAAAAAAAAAAAAAAAAATTCAGATGTCGGTGATGAAATTGTCGCTCCAGAATCGGACACAGTATCTATCAGCTTGCAAGAGCCTATATTTCAAATCATAGCTCACGCGAGTCAAGCCCAAAGTCACGCGGCGAAGCATTCGCCGAATCCATTTACAATCGTGCCCTGCTGTTTCACTTCTTTTTTGTACGTGAATCACTATGCTTATCTCAACCACTTTGTATGTGTAATTTGTGTGAATTTCTGCGCATGGTTTTTCGTCACTGAAAAGAAATAAAAAAACAGGCATTGTTTGATGGAAACTGATGGAGGCGCATGAACACGACGAGTGAATGAGCGACTTTACCAATGACGAGTGCACCACATCTCAACGCAACGATTGAACCGTCAAAACGCTATAGCACGCCTGCTTCCTTATTGCGCGGCCGATAACGTTTATGCCGGGTTGGCTGCACCGCCATGGTAAATTGATCCGCCAACATGGCAGTTCTAAGACCCGTGTCGGTGGCGTATAGCCAGGGGGTGGCACACTGGGCCCATGCTTCCCATCTTCTTGAAAGACGTTTCTGCCTACACTCCAGTCTATATGACGATAACTTCGTCGGTACCTTCATAATTCACACCACTGCCTGCCGTGCCGTCAACGACGCGTTCTCGCGACGCGACAATTTTTGTCTTTAGCATTAGCCAGGCAGGCTACTTGGTGCCTACGCTTCGCAAGAAACAGGGGCGCAGCCAAACTTTTTTCAGGGTGGGTGGGGACCCCATGAAATGGTCATCTCCCTCTCTGTGTATGCCATGCCAAACAGCAATTGACGGAGCAGGGGGGCACGCGCCCGGTGTGCCACCTCTTGGCTGTATACGCCCCCGCAAAGAATGACGGCTAAGATGACAAAGCACGCACGTCCGCCGCGATGGTTACTGTGCTCGGCTGGTGACCCGAAGGTCGCGCTTTCGATCCCAGCATTTCCATGAAGGCCCGGTGTACAATGCGCGATCTCAGTGCACGTTAAAGTACACCGGATAGTCCATACTTCCGAAGCGCTTTACTATTGCGTGCCTCGTAATCATATCGTGGTTATGGCACGTAAAACACCAGCTATTGTGATATATAAAATTACGCAAACGTCGCGTTGCCGAAGTGAACAAAAAAAAAATGCAGGGCGTTAGCTGCCCTCCAGCTCTAATAGTATGGAGGCAACTGCAAGCAAGAGAAAAGAAAAAAAAAAAGAAGACGAGAAAAAAACTAAGAGGGTCGACCCTCGTCATGCGTGCGGCATGAATCAACAGCTCTCCCCCTCGAGAGTCGCGAACTTGAGATCAAGACAAGCACGCTGGCCCTCTCAGAACCTGGAAAACGGGGCGCCGGCAAACACCGATGTTGATATGTCCACGCCCCGTAACGAGAAAACTGCCCTCCCCCTCCCTCGTATGATAATTACATAATGCGCACTGGAAAGGGAAAGTGCCGCTCGAAGCGAAGACGCGGTCCCAGACGCTCACCAGCAAACAGACACCGCCACATGGCGCGCCGTGCATTCATGAGTAAATAGATGATGGGTGCGACTCATGCAGGCGGGTCACCACCGGCTGGAGCATCTCGCAGATGTGCTTCATCCATCTGCCCCAGAAGAAGTCGAGGAGGTACTATTCAAAAGCCACCCGAATTTCGCAGGTCACGGAGGCACGCTCAAAATACGGAGGACGAGCTCGCCGCTAAGTCAACAAATTAGAAGCGCGCATCTGTTCGCGCACTTCAGATACCCACATCTTCGTTCGTGGTTCACACACTTTTCAGATGTACTTAGGCGCATACCTCTCAGCCAACACACCCTGTGAGTATCGCAAGGTCATTAGTGCGCTTGCGATTGTATCAGGCTCTTACTTCGACAGCTTCTTTCCCTTAACATTCTAAACGTGTTGTGTTTTGCAAGAAACGTACCATTCGCGCTGCCTGAAGACATATACTCGCATAAACAGCTGGGCTACGTGTCCCAAGAAGCGCTACAGCTGGTCCTGGAAGCGAGTGCCAACGCTAAAGGGACGTCTCACAGCCAGCGCGCTGCATCGGCCCAACTTAATTTACATGGCTGTGTTCTAGTAACACCGCGATAACTTCAGGAATAGACAAAAAGGACAGGAAAGTCCTTTTTGTCTCTTCCTGAAGTTGTCGCGCTGTTACTAGAACACAACCACGATGATCCTACTCGCCCAAATTAAGCTCTTGTTGCTATAATTCACATAATTGATTGTGTTGGACAAACGTACCAGAGCGTACGCCTTGACATGAGGGTCAGTGAAAATACAACTGTGCCGGTGGTTTTCAGCCGTCGATGTGAGGGGGCCCTTTGTGAACTGTTCGCGGTGATGGCGGACCCTTCGTTATGACGAACAGAAAAGTGGAGAGACGAGGAGGGAGACGCGCTCGTCACCCTTTTAAGAGAAAAAAAAAAAAAAAAACAGAACAGGCGAACACCTTAAAAGGTGGCATATACAGTAACTCCACCGGCGAAGGAAACGCAGCGCTACTGCGGCTGATGTAGCAGGTTTAGTATTTCATTGATGCGTCGGAGCGATCTTGTTCAGAATGTTTAATTCCTGGAACAGGACCTGGAATAAGGAATAGGTCAAGACTACAGCCTCCGGAAACTCCCCCCCCCCCCCTTTTTTTTTTCGCGGACGATGGAGTCACGGAACGCCCAACGGCTCCACGGACTCCCCATTTGAGGACCACAGAACTATGCCTCTGATACATGATTACTTCTGACCATACCGAGCTTCTCTTATTTCTGATACAACATGAACGCTTTCGAGGACGAACTGAATCGTCACGCTGGCGGATATTGAACCCGTAACCTCGTGCTCACCGTATGGTGCCAGAGAATTTAGTGCGCATTTTCTACGCTCGCGTATCGAGCAATGTTCCTTTTAATGTTTCAACACAGTTCAACTGCACATGCGAAATTCAAGGAGCTTGGTACCACTAAGCAAACGGCAGGTTTCACGGGAACGCAAGCATCAAGGGTTTTCGGTGGCGGCGCAGTAATTTGTTGGCTCCCGTCGTCGAGGGGCATGCAGCAAAGGGGACGGAAGACGAAATCCCATAGAGAGCGAGGCAGTGCGCAGCGGGTCGCGTCTTATCAGGCGAAAGCGGGGATTTGGTGCGGAAGGACGCGAGCGCTCGGTTCACTAGAGCCGGCGGCCGCTGGCGAAAGCCGCACCAGCTGGTTTGCTCGCCGCACACACATTCACCCGAAGGAAAGGTCCTGGCCCCCCGCTCGACGCCGTAAAGCTTTTGGCACAGAAGAGCTGCGGAGCGCACCCGACCCCAGATGTCGCCATGTGGTACACGATCTCGCGTCGCCACACAGATACCGATAAGGGAGCGCGACGGCTATACGTGCGTTACATGCGCGCGACAACGCCAGGCCACCCGACGGTGAAGGAAATACGAGACAGCTCAAGGGGACAGCGCGAGATGTTTCCCGCGTCTCCTGCTGAAGCCCTGCTCGAGCGCGCGATCGGGTCCACAGCTGCGGCGCATTCCACATTCGTGAAGGACATACATACCGCACAGAGAGTATATCTAGTAATAGATTTGCCGGTCATCTAGCATGCAGTCCAAATATATTTATTGGCGCAAACAAATAAAACCAGAATGATGTCATTCAAGATGTTCACTTCATTATACATTTTTCAAGGTATTGTAAGGAATGCTTGAGGCTGCCAGATTGTATTCCGATACATACTCACGAACTTCGTCGTGACAGCAGCTGTTGCAACACGAAACAAAAAACAAAACAAAATAAAAACAGCGGAGCACCACACCAACTCACAGCGAAGCAACCTTCTTCACCTTGTTTCTCTGCCGCGCCTCCAATGGTCCGCCAACGCATGATTATGCGCTCTAAAGACTCACCCCAGAGCTTGGTTCCCTCCCAGTGGTCTTAACCGATTTCGCGAATACATGGCAAACGCTCAATGCGTACTCTGTCCCGGTATGCCCGAGCGATCTTGGTCGTTTATCGAAACACGCGTACTTTTAATAGTCTGTTCGTTGCAATGTTGCAATCGGCGAGCGTGGAAGATGCAGCGATGCAGATGCAGATGAGCGTGGATCTGCTGACCCGCCGGAAGAGCACATGTGTACGCTGGCGCAGGCACCATAATCTATGCTCGCATGGGCAAGTGCTGGGCCACATCCTTACGCATTTGAACATGGTTACAGCGAGCATATACGACCAGTTTGGTAGGCGAAACGTAGTGGAGGCAGTCATGCTGCTGCTAATGATGGTAACATCGCACGCAAGCCAATCCGAACGGTTTCGATTACGGGCCGAAGCACGCACCTGGAAGGAGATCTCATCGGGCGCCTGGGCTGCGTAGCTGCGCGTCACGTAGGCGGCGGCCACGGCGGGCGTGTTGATGGCCGACTCGTCCGTCACCAGCAGCCGGTGACCGCGGTTGTCGAGCTCCAGCCAGTTGAGCACCGAGCCGCAGCTCACCAGGTTGCCCACCAGGCACGAGAAGCGGCACAGGTAGTCCGACAGAAGCTCGCGCACCAACACCTGCGGAATATGAACAAATAGGCAAGACGTATAAAGAACATCCGTCAGTGAGTCTCGATCGACACCGTTTCGTATCAGTTGGCGGAGGCAGGTCGAACTAAACTATTTAAACCATGAAGACAAGACACCTCTAAACGAATCCAACTCATCACGTGCAAGGTATACAGCCTCAGTAATGCATGTGTTGAACCAAAGCGCAAATAGCGGCTGATTTACCGTCCCCTATGCTACAAGATGGCACATGTAGCGTTATGTGGTTCATTGCGACGTGCCGACATGTTGCCTACACTGCTGCTGCACTTTGGGCGTGATAAGTCTATAACCATGATGCTCGTAAAAAGGCGCACTTTCTAAGGTTACTGTTTTGCTGTTGTCTGCCAACGCTGCCTCAACCGGCGTGGGAGTAGCAGTATACCTGCACGGTTCAAAGGTTCTCACCGCATAGAGTGGCCCTATACGTCATCAGAACCCCTGAACCACTCAGAGCAACTTGGTTACCTTCGTCGAATCTGTCTCGCGAGCGCAAGTACTGACGGGCATACCGAAGCCCTCTCCCCCATTAGCTTGCCCACTTAGCGGGGCCCCTCATTTTGCCGTGGATCGCGAAGAAATCCAGGTGCCACTGCCTCCACCAACGCGCAAATTATACCTCAGTAGTGGCTAGGCGGCGAAGCAAATGTGCTCATTTTTCCTGGAGAAAGGAAGGCCGCAGCCAACTTCTCTCTTTTATTTTATCTGCCAGCCGATTTTCGCACACGCTAACGACGGCAACGATTCTCAGCACCTCGTTACACGGCCTCGTTAGGAGAAAAAACAGCGCACGTCGACTCGCATTTTTTTAAAATCGCATCGTGTAGAACGGGCGTCAGACGTGCTCGTCAACCGACGCACTGGCGAGGCAAAATGTCAGCGAATTAACTCCTAATAAAAAAAAAGTTCTCAAACATGGTCCAAAGCATCGTATGCGGGCAAAGTAAGCCAGTCATATATGAGGTGTATGCAAATGCAATAATCGATTCCTCCACCACCCCATACAAAAACTTTGCCTGGAACTCGGGTTGTAATCCCCGCGCGTTTGCTCTTTGAGAAGCGAGTCAATGCAAGAATGTGATTTAATTGAGAACTGCCGCTGAGTAAGGAAAAAAGAGCACAAGCACTCGCGCTCAATGTCGCAGCAAACTCTTTCTAAAAAGGTCAGGTTGGCAACTCGTATATCGCCAAGGCAACATTGAGAGTGCGACGCAGACGATCCTTTAGATACATACACAAAAGTCCCAACAAAGACTCGCAGACAATATATGCGTTCTCACAACCGAGTTTCCATCTCTTTCCCTGCAGGGATTCTGAATTTCGAGGGCGCCAGTTTGCTCCGTGAACTTTCCCATCCTGACGCGAGACTGCATGTGGTCCCCAGAAAACGACGTATACGATGCAACAACGTGCGTTGTATGCCATTTCGAAATAACGCGCCATGTGGGCGTTTGGAGCGCTTTCGCCGTTTCCTGGTGGGAATGTACGCGTGGATGTTAGACGACGACCTGGGGAGTCGAATGCTCCCCGTCGGAGCCGCCAGGAATAACTGCGCTCGCTCCGCAGAGAACGCCGCGCGGGAACTCGCCGCACGCGCAAATACACAGTCCCATTTCGGGCAGGGTGCCGCAGAGGGCGCGCAGAACGCCAGACCACATATACGCGCAAGTATTTGCTTGCACGCACGCGAGCCATCCCGAGAAGCGCCGCAAACAGGAAGCAACTGGCGAATGAATCTCGCTACGCGTTCACGCCCAACTATCGGCTCTTTTCTTTTTTTTTGTTGTTGATGTTTTCGTAGTGAGGGTGTGACAACGACAGTGCTTCAAAAACACTTGGGACGTCGAATCATGCACAGCGGTTTCTGCTACTGTAGCCCTTGTGAGCGTGATCGGTTCCCAAGCGAGAAGAGACACTGCGCTTAAGCCACCGTGCATACATAGGCATTTGCCAGTGGCATACAGAACTGAGGACGGAGAAACGCACTAAAAGACTTGTGAGAGCCAAATCACTCAAGCCAAATGACTATTTAAGTGAACAGACGAACAACATAGGAATACTCAGTGTCAGTCACTGAAAAGAAAAAAAGAGTTAAATATGCACATCTCGTCAGTATGTTTCCTCGTTATTGTGCTTATCTGTTTGCGGACGTAGCTGATAAGATAACGGAGCACGAAGGCACTGTCGTTGGGAACGAACTAGATAATGGATATATCGCGCAAAATATACGGCATGATAGATGGCTCTACCTCTATATAAACAAAAGGGGAATGTAGCCGCTGAGGCAGCGAATCAAGACTGGCTTAAGTCTTACGTATTTTATGAATCAGCAACGTGCCAAGGGCAAATGAGAGATATAACATTTATATTATAGTTCCATGATCCTCAAGCGATTCGGTAAGATCAACAAGTTTTCTGAACGACGTGAACAGAGGAAACAATTATAGAGACGGCAGCTCGCGTAGCTCGGATTCCTCGATCGACTACCGACGGCTTTGGGCCTATATACTAGCAGTGTATACACACGTATATAGAAGAGCGAACCGAATGCCTCGCGGCTGGCAAGGTGCGATAAACATTCCGGCCACTATAACGCTCCCTTACTCTATAGTGGCGAATGCGTCGGCCGCGTGATACGGCACATATGACGCACGTTATTTTCGTGCCCTACTCGAACAGGGGCCCGCTATCGTGTGTACTTGACGGATGCCATGCGCAACGCGCGCTCCGTACGGAAAGCTCCGCGGAGGAGCCGAGCTGCACGTGCCAACGAAGAAGCGCCGTACAAATCGAGAACTCGAGTCGACAGGCGAAAACGGCTGGGTCCCCGGGTCGGGTAAGAATAACAATATAAACGCACGAAAAAAAAAACAAATTCGACGTGCCGGTAGATATACATAGCGTTGACGCGAGGCGATGAAGGAAATTCGGCTATTTCGGTGCCGAGCGCCCCCGCGGGAATTGTTTCCGCGAATGGCATCGTTTGTGCAGTCGAAGCGGTGTCAGTTATAAAATCGATTCGTCTTTCCGTCCGGAAAAAGTGCGCACGTGTAAAGTTTCCTTTCGCCATAAACGTCGCGGGGCGTACGAAGAATAACATACATGTTCGAATAACGGGGTATCACTGTATGTAGGAGATAAGAAAAGGAACTGAGACTATATAGAGATATAGATAGGAAAAGAAACTGAGCATATATAGATTCAATCTAAGACGATGTATGCGACAAAAAAAGAGAAACAGAGACTGGAGTATAGTACGAAAGGAACGTTGAATCAACAAAGTAATTGTCCTGCAACACGAGTCGAGGAAAGTTTAATTAAATCCATACCCAATCTATTCTGCAGTGTATATACATATACGCCTTTTTCCGCGTGCCAACATTGTAGAAGGAAAGAACGGGGGCTAAAATAAAGAGGCTAGCTAAAGAAATCAGAAAGAATTAAGGACACGGAGGAGTTATAATGGGAAAAGAGAAAGCAGGGGAAATGATGGAAAAAGAAAGACGCCCATTTCCGTGGCGGAAGTCTCCATCAGCGCGGCACCTTTGACCGACGCGAGAGGCACCTCGAGACAACGCAAAACGTATACGCGGCTGCTGACCGTTCGCGGTGATCGCTCTTCAAAGGCGAAAAGAAAAAAAAGGAACAAAAAAAAAGCGGGGGGGGGGGGGGGGGGTGCGCAGCTCAAAGCGAATAAGAGAGAAGGAGGGGCGATGAAGTTCAAGGAAGCGTTCGAGTACGCATGCAGCAGCTGCTCTATCGGGCTCGGCACCACGCGTCCCGGCAGCAGCCTGGCCGTAAACAGCAATGATCGCTCACGGAAGGCATGCTTTTCAGCATGACCGATCACGGCACGACCACGCAAACCGTGTCTTCGTCCGCCATGCACGCACGATGCCTTTCGTATTTTCGTCACACCGGCCGGTCTATATTACACGTATAGAACGACCGCTTGGCGCAAACTGCGCCCTAATTCTGGAGAAACTTCACGATTGTTTGAGGCTGTTCTGTCAAGATTCCGAGCAAGTCGAGAGAAGCCCGGGGTTTATTCTGGACCTAACACGAACACCAGCGATAATGCTGGAAGATTCAATCAGGCGTGTATGGCGTGAGGGGGGTTCACGTGACGTCATTCTGCATCATTTTGTTTACAATTCCCAGCTTCGCTGTTCTGGAGATAAGCGCACCAAGATAGAAAAAAAAAGTCCCATTTTTTACTGTGTGTTTTGTACAACAAGATGGCGGCCGCAATGACGTCGGTGCACACGCCCTATAAAAGCAGAGGCTTTCCACTGACTAACAGGTTACCGACCACTGTGCATGATCGCCGCCATCAGTGTTGCATTGCTGTAGAGTGTTGTTGCAGTGTGTACAGCTGCTGCGCTGACTTTTCGATTCCTGGGCACAAGTTTCGTCCGATGAAGAGTTGCGTCTTGAACAGCGCGACCACCGTTTCCTCCAACGTCACGACCACGTGACCTTACGGAGCTCTATAGGAGACCGTGACTCACGGGAGGGAAAATTCATCACCCAATCGGTTCTGCTCAATCTATCAATGATGCGCGTCCGCCGATGCTCCATTGTAACGCAGAGCGCGCGTGCTCGACATACGGCAGTTGCTATTAACTATAAACGGAACCGAAACGTTCGCGTAACGAGAAACGCGCGATTTGTGTTGAGTGCCGCGGCGCGTTCAGACTGTCGACGCTGTCTGTGAGAATCGCTGTGGGCGAGTTTCCGCTACACTGCCGAATTCTGAAGTGACGTGACCGTTTTGAAACGACAAGATTAGGCTGCCGCAGACCCATGTGTCCCGACAAAATGTCGGGTAATTACAAGAATATGGGTAATTTTGAGGGTGTTTGAAATAGCGCCCCTTGTACAACTTCGGTGGGCCAGCAACCTTGAAAGTTGCGCCCCTGAAGCAATTGCAGTGAGACGGTATAATACCCCTGTCACACGAGAAGGTTTAATGTCATTTGCACACAATGACATTTACATTTAATGACATTAGTAGGCGGTCATCTAATGTCACTAAAAATGGCTTCAGAAAACGAATGAGCTAGCCGAGCTCATTCGAAAGAGTTTTCGTCGCGAAGATGTACTCTCGCCGGAAGAGGGCCGTGAACAGATTATATATGAAAGGGTTAACAAATCATAACAAGTATTAATATGGTTTTATTCTTAAGCATTGTATTAACTATTAAATTTCTTTGCATACAATTCAACTTAG
This sequence comes from Rhipicephalus microplus, assembly GCF_013339725.1. Taxonomy (NCBI): domain Eukaryota; kingdom Metazoa; phylum Arthropoda; class Arachnida; order Ixodida; family Ixodidae; genus Rhipicephalus; species Rhipicephalus microplus. The sequence goes on from NC_051170.1 coordinate 10,249,688, forward strand.
ACGTTAGAAAAAAAAAAGGTGAACATTCTCGTTCACAGCGACATTCTCAAAAGCGTCACTGGCCATGTTGGCCATGAGCTCATTGTTTACGCTAGCCTCGGAGCTCTAAGGTAGCCCACAGCTGACTCGCAGAACCCGTGTCGTCAACGGAGGTGGATAGCGGCACGCAGCCTTCGTCGGAAGAAATGGTCCGTTGGACAGAAGCCGAAACTTTCACTCTGATAAGATTATGGAAACATTTTTTTATAACCCTTAGTACACACAACAAAATTTCTTTCACACGCTGCGACTGCTTTTGTTCAGTCCATTGATTGATTGATATGCGGGGTTTAACGTCCCAAAACCACCATATGATTATGAGAGACGCCGTAGTGGAGGGCTCAGTAAATTTCGACCACCTGAGTTAAAGAATTTCGACCACCTGAATAAACGTGCACCCATATCTGAGCACACGGGCCTACAACACTACCGCCTCCATCGGAAATGCAGCCGCCGCAGTCGGGATTCGATCCCGCGGCCCGAGGCTCAGCAGCCGAGTACCTTAGTCCCGTCTTAGCGGCATCGCGATTGCCATCATTTACATATGAAATTATATCTTTCCGTATAGCAGCACACGTCTCCTAATGTCATTCGATGTGTCGAATGTCATTAGACTAAAATGACATTAAACTTTCTCGTGTGACAGGGGTATAAGGTACATTACATCTCTGACCGCACATAATTTAAAGTGATCTGCGCAAATTCATAGGCAGCCAATTTAGTTTTAAAAAGACTTTTAGGGAGGATTCCCAGAAGTTCTATTTACAAATAGAGAAGTTGCCGCGCAGTACAGCGGAAAATGAAAGTGAGCAACTTCACAGGCGCCGCTTATGAGCAACGACTCCTCGCTGCCGCTACGTTATATGACGGCAATCCGATAACGGCGTTAACTGCACATCAAATAAAAGACCCCCTCCTCCCCTCTCACCTCTGTCGAGTCCCGTACAGGAGGGCAGGCAATAAAGCCCACCGCAACACCAAGCAATACTCCCACGGGCACACGTGTCCATGTCACGGTGTAATCTTACACCACGACCCAACCATAAACGCCTGTAAATATTCCCATGTCCACCATTCTGTGTAGAAGACCACACCACACCGAAGCGGTCTTAGCTATGCTTCCACATCTGCCAGCAGGCCGCTCATTAAACAAGCATTCATGTGGGCCCGTATTCACAATAACACGTCACACTAAAAGTTTGCGTAAGATAATATTTCAGCCAACCACCATGCGGAACATAATAATACCAGTAGACCGATGAGAAAACTCACTTGTGAGAAGCGTTGTGAATTAGATCTTCAGTATACTGCCGCGTGCACGCAATGGTAACAGTAACCAGCGCAATTAAAAAAAAAAGTAGAGCCCTGACTTTATTTTTTAATAATGAATAACCTCCAAATTGCGCGTACATTATGGCTCTCAAGACTTTGTGAATCCAAAAGGACTTATTAAAGGAAAAAAAGACATCCACCCATTTGTAGCCACAAGCCATCCTTGTGGCGTCATGCTACAATATAGGTGGGTATCTTCTTTCCCTTTCTCAACTCTTCCGCCACCTTGCGGGTTTTCGCAGAACTCATTTGCATTACTTGTGCTTTGAGTTGTCGGCGAATTCGCCCTCGCAATGTCAATTGCTAGCTTCCTGGTAAGCTGAATTGGCAGAGCGAGTCCCCCCGAAAAGGCGTTGGTCCCGGGTTCAAACCCCGGACCAGGGCGAATTTTTCGGCAACTAAGAGGATTTTATTTCTGAGAAATACGTACGAATTTCCTTGTGGTTTCGTGCTACAGACGGGCGGATGTCTTCTTTCCCTTTCTTAACCCTTCCGCTACCTTGCGGATTTCCGCAGAACTCATTTGCAATAGAAGGACTTATCTTAAGGGTTCCTTTAGGTCACTAAAGCCAGTTTCTTACGATGGTTCGCTCATTTATATATGTTCTAATACTAGTCCGTTGTCCGGTAATTACTGCCCAACCCAAGTATGGTTGTTAACAGCAATGGCTGCTCGCGACTGAGGTGATTAGCATAACGCACATAACAAATGCTCGCCGCCGCAGAGATGCCACGCGCCAACACGCCTGCTGAGAAGGGAGCGGCCGACGACGGTAGACCGCGCGCGAATATGAAGCGTTCAAGATGCGAGCGATGAAGGAAGGTAACAACTCAGAATCTTAAACGGCACGCGCACCGCACTCAAAGGAGGCGCACACGGCGATGATACACAACGACATACATAACTTCCGATTTGTTACGCAATCGCGTGATCACCGACGCAGCTCGCTGGTTGTGCATATGCCAGTGTCGGCGAGGAAGGGGAATTATATGAGAATTACAAGAAGGAGAAAGAGGCCGGTGCCAGTAGGGCACCATACCGAGCAGCGGCTGGTATGGATACCGAGAAGCGACTCTTATAGTATGCTCTTGCGATCGAGTGCATGCGCAAACTGATAACGGAAGCCTGGATTTACGGGGTGGTTCCGCTTTTTACGGCGAGGGTTTACGACCAGCGCAACCACGGCAGTCTCGCAAAGGCGCGGCCCGTTAACAGCTGACCTCGCGATGATTTCGCACTTGGAATGACAGTCAGCCCGTGGTGCCAGCAGACGTCCTCGGCGAACGAAAAAAAAAAAAAAAGTCACAGCTACAGTTATAATGCGACGATTGAATGCATGCAACTAGTCTAAGATTCTAGCCACCCTAACTAATCGGTTCATGATGGCATAGCGATGCGCTAATGGGCACCATGAATTCCTACTTCCTTTTGCGACAGCAGCGCCAGAACGCATCGTTATGAAAAGAGAGAAGCTGGATAGGCACGATAAACATCAGCCGTGGAGTTGTTACGTATCAAGGCGCGAGTGTCCGTTATTTGGAAGCTGGCAAGTCCGCATGCGCTTCATGCGATGATCGATTAACCAACCACAAAGCGCGTTATCGTGCCAACCATAGTTTCGCGACACTCTTTATCGCAGCCCTATCGGCCGATGGCCGCGAAACTGGGCTTGTAAGTGACAGCTAGACAGCACCCTCTGGCTGCTGCGCGGTGACACTATATTAAAAAAAAATCAGCAACGTAAACGAAAACTTCAGCTGTTGAACTTAGCGCTCGTCTTTTAAATTCTGTCCAGTGATTTGTTTTTCAGTCTCTGTTACACCATCATAAGCGCATCGCTTAGCCCTTATGTCACAACTTGCAAATGAGTGATGCATGTGAGTGATCGAAACAATGTATAAGAATGTATCCTCGGTGGTAACACATACGTTTTAATTTAACATCTCTTTTCTGAGTATGTCGATACCAGCAAATGGAATAAAACGCCGTAGCAATGGCGCGGTATTTTCTGCTACGTTTATACTAACAAGCTGTATGCACCGAATGAAGGAAATGTATACAATTTTTCAATGGCCGAGCGTGAGATAACGCAGTTTGAGGTAATCACAAATAGCTGGCAATATAATATGTTTCACACAACTTTAGCATGTGCGCTTGTTTCTCTGCTCATCGCCAAAGGAAGGATAACGTTTTGTAAAAGGACTAAAACTAAATGTATACCTCTCCTGAAGTGCTGCTCACATCGCGAAAAATTCCCGAATCCCCCCCCCCCCCCCCCCCAACACACAATGTGAGCCGGCTCGACTTGTGCCTGAAGAAAGGTTGCGGATTCTACATGCGACGGCCAAACACCGATACAGTCAAAAACACCACGCACTCGCTCACTCCTGTGAGTCCGGCCCCCTCTATCGCCCACGCAGGTAGTGTCGAGAACAATACAAGTCTCCGACACTGGCGAGGCAGGGTGGAGGAAGGGGACGTACAGTGGTGCTACATCGTGAGCCACTGAACCAGGAAGGCCAGTCGGTGAGTAAGGAAAGAAACCCCCTCCCTCCACTGCACCCCCGGAGGAACGAGAGATTAATTTCCAGCGCGCCAACGCCGCGCCCTACTGCTGCTGCTGCTGCTGCTGCGGGACCGACATTTCGCCCTGACCTCGAATCCGCAGATGGTCCGCCTGCCTTGACCGACCGCCATTGAGGTCCGAGAAGATCATGCTGGAGGTATTTCGACGCGCAGAGAATGCGGGAGACCGCATTCGAATCACATCTGCACAGCACACACGAAGGAGGTTGCTCACATTGCACGAAATCGCATAACGCGAATGTTCGATCAGGCTCTGATGATGATTCACTCACGGGTATAATCGCGATCGATCCGAGTCAAACAAGACGAGTCCACTGTCACGGGTAAGGCCGGAAAAGGGAAGCGTGTTATACCCCTCGTTCCCGACGCCAGAATTTTTTTCATTTCGCAAACGCGCACACATGCAAACACACACTAGGAACATACACCGATGCTTATTTAACCCCCCTCCCCCACCGGGTTCCGGAAATGATTTCTGGCTCCGCCCTAGCTGAGCAAGAGGTAAAGGAGAGAACCGCAAGCGGATGCTGTAACAGAGTTGTACTTTTCAAAACGTGCACCACTCGCACATTGATTGATTGATTTGTGGGGTTTAACGTCCCAAAACCACTATATGATTATGAGAGACGCCGTAGAGGAGGGCTCCAGAAATTTCGACCGCCTGGGGTTTTTTAACGTGCACCCAAATCTGAGCACACGGGCCTACAACATTTCCGCCTCCATCGGAAATGCAGCCGCCGCAGCCGGGATTCGAACCCGCGCCCTGCGGGTCAGCAGCCGAGTACCTTAGCCACTAGACGACCGTGGCGGGGCACCACTCGCACAGAAGAAGTATCTTTATATGTGAGCGCTAACAGGTCGAGTTGAGAAGTCTGTAAGATCCGGCCGCGTTTACAGAAATATTGTGAAGAAAAGTACGTGAGATAACCAATTGGTTATATCGGCAGGCTGATTCAATTCGCCTCGACCCCGACCCGCCGGTGCTTACACGAACTCGACGACCGGATTTCGACCCGGCTTTGACAGCTGCGTGCACATGCAACTATATCGGCACAGCTTCAAACACACACGTCGTAGCCTTAGTCGCATTCACCTGGAGAAAAAATACAGGCCAACGGTGTACGCTGGAGAATGAACCGCACAAGCTTGGCGACGTTGAAAATATGCGGGCGTTTTGACGTCATATACGTTCAGCGATAACATTTAGTGGCATATGTTTCCTAAAACAAATATGTGACAATATGCATGAAACAAATAAGTAGAAAAATTTGATTGAGAAATAAAGAACTGAACATCGCAGCTTTTTTTTTTTTGGTGCGTATTGGTGTTATTACGAGTGAATCAAGCTCTCTTGCTCTCGCTCTCTCTCTCTCTCTCTCTCTCACACACACACACACACACACACACACACACACACACACACACACACACACACACACACACACACACACACACACACACACACACACACACACACACAAAACGCCGTGCGAGCGAGTGGTGACACAGATTTGGTCACCCCTTTACATCGGAAGTAAGAGGGAAGGCGCATGGTTATAAAATGCTTCTGCGTTGAAATTCGCCCGGTGGGCGAGATGCTCGAGCAAGTGCGGCCACGCGGTCGGCAAACAAAAACCCTGAGCGGTGGCCCCAACGCGTGCCAGGCGCTGTCCGGAACGGAGCGGCCGCCAGTTGCACAACTCCGCGATTCACTGCGTGTGGTTTCGACAAGACGCTCCCCAAAAAAAGGATGGTGCCACGACCTGTACGTGGGTGGCTGCGCACACTCGAATGACCACCGTCCACTTGCCTGCGCGAAAGGAGAGCCATTCATCTGGCCGGGCTTGCAAGCAGAGAATCGCCCTTTTGTTTCACCACGCACCCGTATAAAAAGGACTCCACACATGGCACTGGAAGGCAGCGGGTTACAGGCAAGAACACGAGACAATGGCAGATTCTGTCAGCATAGCTCGGTAAAAATTGAGTAAAAAAACTCAAACTCCCTCATGAAATATATCTTGTGCCTATAGAGTGCACTCAGCCTCAGACTCAACAAATTTTTCCTGAGCCGGACTCACTCAGACTCGCACGTTTATCTTTCAAGTACGGTATAAAAAGTGAGCGTATATCTACAGAGAACGTGAAGTCGTGTTTGTAAAAAAAGCACAATATCTTACACACTGTAGACCACGCAAAACGTATCGCTTTATGCACAACCAAGAGCGGTGCTCTCATTACGCATAGTTGGAGCCGTCCGTATTTCATATTAGCGTTTTAGTACAGCTTGCATTGTCATGCCATGCAACGCTGACATTCCTCACAGCACGCCATTCAAAGCAAGTTGTGATTATTTACAGTACTGAGTGATTTTATTCAACGATTTGCAATCATGATAACCGATACGGTGACAATAATAGGGCGGTTGCGTAGCATGTCGAATTAGGACCGCTTTAGAACAGAAATTGCCCCCATATACTTGCTCCAGGGGCAGTATTTGATCCATTGGATTTTTGTATTCGTGTCCCCTTCATACCACCAACTAATGGTTCGGACGCCGGCGCACCGTTTTGGTCTTCAGGAAGATACTTAATCATTATTACTACGATACGAAAAAGTACGCTAAGTACGGCCCGAGGCCCCATGGAAGGGGAGCAGCCGGGTCAGCGCTCCCAATATCCGGCCATAGTCTCTATCCCAAGCATTGACGGCTGCCACTAAGACAACCGCGGAGACCTCGAGAGCCGAACCACTGACCGGCACTAATACCGTGACACGGCCGTAAGCGCCTCAGCGGTTCGGCCAACGGTATATAAAGCCAGTCACTGCGCAAGGCCACTCGCATTCGATACAAGGGAAAGGCTTGCAAGATTAGGACTGGCAACGACGGCTAATCCAGACAGACTGCGAGCGAGACTTCTAAAAATGGCAGAGGTAAGCTAAAACAAAAAGAAGCAAAAACGGCCGGCTTGTTTTACTTCTGTTCATCCGGCTGGCTCCCTCTGTTTTTCAGCCCAGAGCCTCGGAGGCTCCGGCCTGATAATTGGCGCGGGCGCGTAGTATCATGGTGGGGGTTAACTGGCGTCGATCGACACGAGAAGAGAGCGGCGAAACACGCCTGCGGATAATCGAGATTGAGAGAGGCACGTGACGCACGCCAATCCGCCACATTTGTCTCACGAGAAACTGTCCAGAGCATTCCTGTACTGAAAGCAACTGACATTTATTCGGTTGTTTAAGAAAGAAACACTTGTTAATGTTAATTAAGCTCTGTAATGCCCGGGACAAGTTATGCCTCATAAAAAAGAACTGTGAGACAACACGCCCTATTTTCACCCTACTTACAGAATGATCACTTTTCTGGAGGCGTTATATTGAATATATCAAACTTGACAGAGTGGCATCCTTTTAAAAACCTCGTGTTCGTTGTGATAGTCATTACTAGAGCGGATAAAACGAAGGCAAAACTTTCATATTTAGTGCTTTGTGTAAGAGTGCTAAAAACCGGCTCAAGACATTGTTATCACTTCTTATATTGTACTGTAGCTATCACTATTCAGTATTTCAGTGCTGGCAGCCCGTTTTATTTACAGTAGGTATAGACGCCGCGATTCCCCCTCTGCGATGTTGCAGTTGGCAAATCTTGAACCTCTTGAGGACAGACGACGAGCTGCTCGACTTAACTTACTCCGTCTAATATATTTTTCTAAACTCGAAATAAAGCCAGAAAACTACATGGTAAAGGATTCTTCCAGGCCTTCCCGTCACAAACACAGCTGTAGCATCAAGCCAATTTTTGCAAGAACTAATTTATACAAACACTCTCTTTTCCCGAAATCAATCTCTGAGTGGAATTCGTTGCCCCGAAACTCTACTCTTCTTTCCTGAAATGTGCCTTGTGTTTCCTGGCTTTCACAATACTTGTTTGATTTAACAATTTGTTGTGTGCGTAAGAGTGTGGTGCTTTGCTTATGGATTGTGTTGCAGTGGGTGTACTCAGCCCTCTGGAAACAAGTATAATTTGATGGTGATTGCTATGTTTTTCTTACATTTCGTGTGTACCAGTATCAATTTTGTTGTAACTTTGTTGTACTTTTATTTTACCTTTGAACTTGCTGTACCTTTCCTGCTTGGACCTTAAATGGTTCGCAGTATATGATAAATAAATAAATAAATAAATTTGCACCCCCCCCCCCCCCAATCCCTTTTATTGTGTCAATGTATGGGTATGACTTTGTGTCACTGCCCTCTTAGGTGACTTACGTAAAGAGCTCCTACGTATTTAGAGGAAATAATCGCGAGTTTTCTCTGGTGGACGCGTCAAAGCTAGCTATTAACACCTAATAAAGATGGAGGCAACGTGCCCTATAAACAAACAGAGCGATAACGTGACATCCATTTGTAGCGCGCTGAAACAACCTATAAGCACGCGTAGGTTGCTGAACACACTGCATCCTTCTCGCAAGATGAGTTCCGTCGGGCTCCGCTGCCAGTATACGTACACGTGTCCCTAAACAAACCCGCTGGGCCAGCGAGAGATGTTTCTCCACAATGCTCGCGCGGCACGCGGAAGCGCACCCACATGGAAACATCGCTCAGTGGTACAAATGCGGACACGCTAGGAAAACAAACGCGCGCTTCAGACCGCTCAGACGAAGGGAGATACCACGCGGTCCGCCGAAGCAAGAACAGCCATGCCCGCGTTTCATCGATCAAATCGGGCATTATACTTGCTGCCTCCCCCGTTGAGAGGACAATACTTAAAAAAGAGCTATCGGCACGCTTCGAGCTCATGCATTATACAGCTAAGGCTTGACGTTAGGACACGCCGCGTGGGTCTCACGGGCCATCAGGAGTGGAGAAGCAAGCGTAATCGCCGGTACTCCGTCTTACCTGTACGAAGTCGCAGCAAAGCCATGCGTTTATGCGCGGCGAAAGGTATAACGGTTCGCTCAGCCAATCGGAAGAGCGATCAAGACGCGCCTCTCCATCGTCTGCCGCCGATCTTGCCAGTTCTCGACAGCATTTCAGCGAAAGGATCCCCCTTTGTGAATAGCAACGCGCAATGGACCGCTCCTCTTCAATCAAGCCACGCAAATGGCGTTCGTTTGGAATGGACGGTCTTCTGCACAGCGTTTCGGATGTCAACGTGGACGGGTGCATAACGTGTACAGGTGACGTTATGCCGCAGCGTTTTCGATCAGAATTTCGCTGCGCAGGCCGGAACTTTAAATGCGAAAAACCAGCGTGACCCGCTAATCCGTTCATTGTTTGATGGATATGTGGGGTTTAACGTCCCAAGACCACCATACACGCCATATAGTGGAGGGCTCAGAAAGTTAGACCACCTGGGGTGCTTTAGCGTGCGCCCAAATTAGAGCACACGGGCCCACAACATTTCCGCCTCCATCGGAAATGGCTAATCCGTTCAGAGACCTGTAGTTAATAATATAGTCCAACTATAATTCGCAGCAATTTACATAGTTATCTATGGCGTGTGCAAGGGACATGCAAATACTCGTTTCAGTGCTATTAGCGCGAAATTCGCGAGTTTGTTTGCAAATGAAAGCTGGAACAAGTCGCTGTTCGGGCCACACGCCGAAAACAAAATGTACAAATGCAAATGCTGCTTCGCGAGAGCTGCTGTGTGAGCACGACGACAATCGCTGCTATTAACGCTCCAAAATGTACAATTTTCAGTAAGTTTTGAAGTAAAGTTTAAGGGAACGGGGATTTGGGAGAGGGGGCTCGACATAATTGCGCACTAACATGCCGGAAGGTCGTGGCTCTGAGTCGGGAACTTTTTGTATATTGTACGCACCGTCTTTACCTGCCAGGTTACCTGGATTTATGGGCATCGCCATCTGGGCAATTTACATGAATTACTTCGTAGTTTCGTACTGTCGTGACGTCGCATAACAAAAGGCGAAGGCACATTTATAGTATAGTCTTCATGCGGCTAGCTACGGCGGCAGCGTTCGTATAAAACCAGGAAAAAAAAGAGTATTCCTTTCGACCGGCGAGTACTGGCTTGCCACTAACGTGGCTCCAATTACTCCACACGACTCTTCGAAGAGAGTAGATATAATGATCCCCAAAGAGAGGTGCCGTGTTTCTCTAAAGAGAGTCAAATACGACGCAAGCCAGAACTCCCACAAAAGAGTTAAATGACTCTCTTTTCTTAGAGTGTAGTCATTGAGGATACAGAGTACAAAAATACAACTATTCTATACAGTCGCCCAGGCAGTGGCGTGAAAACAATCAAGAGCTCACGGTAGTACGCTGTGCCACATCGAGCAAGGGACTGCGGCAGTGAGCGTTCTCTTGCGCAACATCTGTCCAACGATCAGGCATCGCGCTTAGCCGCACGCAACAGAAGCGCCAGCTCCTCTCGAGGAGCTGTGGCGGGAACCGCCGCCGTGTATCACATCTCGTCGACGGTCCACTCGGAACAACACCTGGTACAACGAGGACGCGCGGCGCAAACGGGGGATCCGGCCACGCAACGCACCCATCCCAGCCAACCCTGCCATTATACCGCATCCCGACACGTATTCTTCCGGGGTCACCCAACCGCCGCAGGAGAGGCGCGGCTGTTGGTTCAGCGGTGCCAGTCGCACGAACAAAAGACCCGCAACATCTCGATGGAGGGCGCCGCCATTACTGTCTTGTGCACGTACGCCCGCCGCAGAAGGGGTGCTCGAGATCGCGCGGATTCCCGTCTGTGTATGCACACAGCACTGGGCGATCTCGCGAGATCGAGGAAACGAAGCCGAATAGTGCCGAAACCTGCATGGCGAACACGCGCGCACACACACAGAAGCTGGCCTCTCCCAGTGTCATACGAAATGTGTGCAGTTGGATGAGACGTCGCAAACACACTCCATGAAATGCGGCGCTCACACGTTTTAGCATACGTAAACAGCTTGACACTCAAGGCCGCTTAGGAAGCTTCCTCTGACGTGACAGCTTTAATGGTTTAGGAAAATGGCGTTTTTTTTTTTCAAGTACACGTGACTGTGTTCCTCTCGTTTTCAACCTCTTTCAGACACAATAAAAATTAAGGAGTAGTCAGACCCGAAACCAAAGGAGGGAGGGTGAGGGTGTTTTACCTAGGTAAAATAATAAAAATAGGCGTTTTTCAAGGCCTTTAAACAGGGCCCTCCCTTCTCCCCTCGAAAAAGTTGTTGAGTATACGTGCCGGGGTTAAATCTTTATACGTACTCGCACGCCAGGCAATTCTTAACTTCTTACACACTGCGCTTAGAAGCTAACATGTAAGCTGGTAAAGCACCCAGCTAGATTCCTGCTGCACAAGTCACGACACATAACGTTTGTTCGCCCCCCCCCCCTGTTATAGTCAAGAAGAAGCTTGAAAGACGTGCAACTGTATCGAAAAACTTGAGCGCCGCAGAAAGCCAAGAAGAAAAACGCAAGTTAGATCGCCCACTTGTGAATGTGTCTTCGCCCCAGGAAAACTTTCGCGCAAGACGCTCCTAGAAGAGTAAGACGAAAACCCCAACGTACGCCCCTTCGGTTGCACTTGCACATTGTCAGTGCATAGCGCGGCTCGCTAACTACGAGAGACCACTTGGAAGACAGCGTCACTCAGTGGCTGGATGCGCGAGACGAAGCACGACCGTCATTCCCGACACAAAACTAGTCACAAAACTAGTCGAAGCCACAACCACGGGACGCAACACGCAGAGAGCAATGTGCCCCGCGAATCCCCGGCTGCTTCTCTCCAGGCGGTGTACATCCAGTCTCTCCAGTACCACGCAGCGTTGTAGAAGTTAGCAGCGTTAGTTGAGCTAATGCGTTAATCGAACGTGGCCGCATAGCAACGAACTGATTGTGCGATTGTTGAGCGAGCATTTACGCTTCGTCAATCGCGGAGGCCGAGTGTCGGACACTCTTGCTTCGCTCTTTGAACAACGTTGCGGAATCTCGTTTTCTTAACAGAAAAATGGAGTCCCTCGCGGCTTTAATAGTACTGCACAGTATTAGCGGGGATCGTCGCGAGGCACGCGCGCTATCCTTTCATGCCCTTCTTGCAGCGAGGGGCCATGCGGCCGAGCGAGCAGTTGCCGCCGCGAACAATGCGGGCCAGTGTAGGCCGGCCCTCTCTGTGGCGAGTTGGAACAATGGACGCGCGTTGACGGCGGCTTCCGGCCGCGGGCCAGACGCGAGCGGCGCGGCACGCGCGAGCGAGAGAAGCGAAGGGTTGTCACGTACGCGACGGAACCGACGAATGCATCCGACGCAACGCGGTCTGGAAGCTGGCGTTAATACCTCCGAGCATTCGAAATCATCGCGGAACATCATCTCGTACGCTCCCGACGCCTTTATGCCGCTAATAATGAGCGCGAACGAATGCAGTTGCTTATCAGTATAAGCGTTAAAGGTCATTAAATATGTGGCAATACACGACTGAGAGAGCGACGCGTGACAATTACGTACATGCATGTTTTGACTTTTCTGGTTGCTCTATTGTTTGTATACTCGCATCGCATGCAAACATGTACACGCATGCCGAATGCGCATGGGAGTAGGAGCCTCTGTCAGGCAATACGACCTTTGGTTCTCACTCCTCCTTCTGTATAAGAAAGAAATAAAATAAACTTCAAACTTCAAACGCCTATATCGATGCACCAAGCATTTGGTACAGCCATAAACGGTATAGGGAACGTACGAGGTCGGCTCGGTTGCAGCCAAGCTCTTCCGTACACGACGTGGCGCAGTGCGTAAATGAGCGACCTCTCAGTGCACAACTCAATTTATACCGCTTCGTGCAAGGCACAGGAGCCTCGTAGCATGTCGGGCAGCATCAACTGAGAGCCGCTACGGTGCCCTTCTACAAAAAAAAAAAAAAAAAAACACATTCACCGACACAAAACATCAATATACAGCTCTGCAAGTCACGCGACAGGACTACGACGTCTTTCGAGTTTCAACCTCAATTCAACAAGTTTCGCGATCAGCACCGCCGTCTCCCACACACCTACAGATGGAACACCGGCAGCATTCGCGACTAACTACTGCCGAACAAGAAATGCACTAATACGTTCTTGGCTAATGGCCTTGCATGGCAACCGACTAGTAAAACATAGATCATAAACTTTAAAACGGGCTCATAAAACTAATCAACCCCAGTTGGCTTCATTTTTTGAACATAGCGCTTTTTCTACCTTTTTCGGCGCAGCGCCGTTTCCCCTGATTTTTATGGCCGTTTTGGCCATTTTTGGTCATCCCCGGTGAGCGCGCGCGAACGCCTTTCCTTTTTGCAACAAGGCGGGGTTTCCGGCTCTGCAGGTTCGAAATTTCTGATGGCCCACCGTGTTCAGAAGTGCGAAATGTTAGTGTTGACCATGCTTTAATAAATGAGCACACAATTGAAGGAACAGCACAAAACGCAATGTAACTGAAGATCTGAGGTAAACGGCACGAAGCCATACACACAAAGGGCCCCTTCTCGTCCGACGTCGTCGTCGCGCCTGTAACCTCGGATCGTGCAATACCACCACGTCAAGTTGTTCACTCTAACGACGAATGAAAATTGCCCTAGTATAAGCACAACAAAAATATCGGCATGGTTAAAAATATTGTAATTTTGGGACCGATATCTGCAAAAACGAGGGCCCGATTACTTTCACTACAATGCAGCGGCTCACCGAAAAACAAACGTACATAAAATTCTGCACACACGTAACTTCGTCGATTTTTACAGATGACACCTGCGAGCAACTGTCACCTTCAGAGCTGCAAAACAAGCTCTGCGATTTTTCGCACGCGTGAGCGCATATCCTACACGACAATGACGCACGACATTCTTGTTTAGACAGCGGAAGAAAAAAGAAAATCCACCAGAATAGTCTCAGCCATGTCGCGGAGCTATGTGCATCCGTGCATGAAGTAAAAACGAAAAAAAAAGTGTCTCGCCAAAGCTAAGCCATGTCAGTCAGGCATGCAAAGTGTCTCGCCAAAGCTAAGCCATGTCAGTCAGGCATGCTAGAAGGGCCCAAAGGCGTTCCGAAAATTCGGAGACGTCGCTTGTCACCCTTTCAACCGTCAAAAAAAAAAAGAAGAAGAAAATTAATGCACAGGTGCTGGCTTTGAAGGACAAAGTACAGCAAGAAAATGTGTGCGGCTAGGCGACTGCGCACCTTTACCGATTGATTTTTGTCGAATCAAGTGTCTGCGATCTCGGGCGTCGCATAGGTTACAGATCTGCATTTAGAGCCTGTGAAAGATCTGGAGAAAGCATTTAGAAGTATCCTACTAGAGGTATACTGTAACACTTTTCTAACTTTATGAATATGTCATGGACACAGTCCTAGAGCGAACATTTTCGCAACGCTTCAGTAAACCCCCCAAAAATGAATACAGCGATAACTTACATACTCGCAGTACAATAGATGCTCCAATTACAATCGCCAGTTCTGCAGAACGAATGCCGACTGCGCCAGCGAATGTTACGATGGTTTTAGGGGCAAACAAGCATAGTCCGGGACTGTCACACATCCTCCAGGAATGGCAATAATTTAAGCTGGAACGCTAGAATTCCGAATAACACTCAGGACTGCAGCCAAAGTAACCAAGCAAACAATTTATAATTCAAGAAACGAAACAAACGATCACGCTAGCTAATGCGGTTCGGATTCTCTTCCACGCACTTTTCCTACAACCAGTACCTTGATTACAAAGTCATAATCAATGTTGTCGTTTTAAACCTCAAAGCCACCATATTTAAGACTTATATGAGAGAGGCCGTAACAGAGTGCTCCGGAAATTACGACCACCTGGGGTTTTTTTACTCGCATCTAAATCTGTATCTTTCATTATATCTATGAATACAAGATAAAAAGTATATAGCGTTTTCACAATTGTGGACGACTATTGCGTCCGCAGGCTTGTTTTATTCACGTCAGTGACGTGAATAAAACATTACAATCAAAACGACAGGCCTCCGGTTTCGCCGGAACGGGTCATTCGCCGTCTCCGAGCCCTGCAGGACAGCTGATGCAAGTGTGTCGGACGTTCCACCCGCGATCGTACACACTTGGGATTAACGACTTACCGAAAGTGAAAGGCATATCCCGTGGCTGTCTTCATCCACAAACGCTGGGCCGCGTCATCGCAAAGCCCATCACCGACGAGGGAAGCGATGGGCCTCCGGCCGTCCAACGTTGCGTAACAGTCACCACTTGGCAATGCGTCTCCGAATCGCAGCGAGGCGATGGGCGCTGCAGGAGGCAGTTCTCACGAACAGCACGTTTATCTGACAAGCCGCTTGCGAAGGCAACGCTGAGCACGCTTCGCAGAAACGCGCAGGAAACACGGAACTGATTGATTTTTTTTTTTACAACTGTCTGGAAGAGTTGTTGCGAATATTCCCACAGCGAATCAGCAGCGGGCTGAACACACACGCAACCGCGACGCGGAGCACGCCTAGAGCACGGAGTAGTCGTTCAAGAAGAGTACGTCTTGTGAAGACACAAAGTTAAACATAAGCAGATAATGAAATCCAGCTGCGATTAGACGTCAGAGTAACTGCAACGATTCCGTAAGCGAAATGGTGCGGGCTATTCATGAACATCCCACGAAAATAAGTCGGCCGACGTCAATACCTCTTGAGGAATTTAGTATGCAACGGCACAGGCGTGGCTGAAATCGCAGATTGCAATCGCAGACCTTCAAGTGGATGCTGATGACTTTGGCGAATTATAGCGGATACACCAGAGCTTCTTCAGAGCCTCCTACGCGCCCGACGGGCGTACAAGACCGCCTGCCTACACCCACGCGGCGGGCAGTGTGCCGAAAATCGAATACGGCGATGAGTGCACCCTCGAGGGCGATCAGTCCAGCAGGCCGTAGCCGAGGCGCGCAGCGCAGCCCTACCACGCACCAAGGACGATCTCGAGGGGGCCTCCTCTTCTGCGGCAATACGAGGTATCGCACATTTCCAGAACGGCGTGGGGGAGCATCCTTTTTATCGCACAGGACGAAACGAGAGGATGTAGCTTGGTGCGGTCACTCGCCACGCACTGAACCGTCTTGGGCGCTGAGAAGGTCCAGGCGACTGCGAGGCACAACCCGATGTCACCTGCGCAAATCGCACGAGTTCAACTGCGGGGCGGTCTTAGGAGCGCGAGCAGCTCTAGCACAGCGGAGGGGACTGACGGGAGAGGAGGTCGGCCGGGGAGCTGCGGCCCACACACAACGAGAGACCTGCCAATCCCAGCACCAGCAGACGACTTCTTCTTCAGAGTCGAGCGGAGAACAAGAGCGCACTGCGACCGGCCCGGAATGTTTAAAATCCGAGACGGTACACCATGGAAGCCTGCTAGAGACACGCCCACGGAGTTGGCAAGCGGCGGCTCGGAAGGCGACGACGACGACACGCGGGGGGCGACAGACGCGGCGGCTGCCGCTTCCCACACGCCGCCGCGGCTTTCTCGCCCGTACGCTTCCGAGGGCGGCCCACGGCCGCACCGGTGCGGGTGCGAAGAGCCAGCCGCCGCAGCTGGCGCAAACGGGAACCCAAGGAGCAGCGGACGAGCACGCGGCGACAACCTCAGCAGCAGCGGGAGCACGGCACGCACGCAGCGCGGCACTAGCGGCATATGGGTCGGCCGCCTCGCGAAGGAGCGGGGCCGAAATAGGACAGCGACTTGGACGCCCGCAGCACGGCTGGGGCTGCCGCCCAGTTCTGCAGCGCGGAGGAGGAGGCAGCGAGGGCGAGGAATGCCGCGGAGACGCGCCGGCTACCGCGCACACCACGCGGGCTCAGACGGGCCCACGTGGCGATGCGTCTGCGCCGTCAAAGAGCACGCCGACCCTGCCCCAAAGAGCTGCTGCACAGATGCTTTCGGTTCGCGCGGCCCCGAAAACTGACACGCGTAGACAGACCGCACTGCCCGGCTGAACAAACAAAGGGCACCAGTTCGAAAATCCTGGATTCTGGGCGGTTTCGACCCATTTTTCTTTGGCAGGATGATCGGCATTCGAGCGTTCTGAAGAGCCATGCCTCCGGGATCGTGCCTGGACGGCCGACCGGCGCCATTTTGTGCAGCCGTCCGAAACTGCGCCGTCGTAACAATGGACGAGATATCCAAGGAACTTCAATCGGCTGGCTTGTCAGACGGGCGCATCGAAGTAAAACGCGTGCTACAGCGCCAGCAGTACAGGTTTAACGTCCAATCCTTTCCAACTTCACGCTTGGTCGGATCACTGAGCGAATGCTCCGTAAATAGAGATGAAATGAAAAGAATCGCGCGGCTTGTAGAACGGCGATTACTGTCGACAATGTTGGCACAGCGCGAAATACAGCTCAACCCTAATGCGGGACGAGTGCCAGTCCACACGAGCTCATCAATATTGCAATATGAGGACGTTATCCTTAAGGCATTCAGGTAAACAAAATACAAATATGTGTTTCAGTGCATAGAACGCCGAAGGATAGCGACCTGACTCATGGTATTGCAATATCGACCCATAGGCACATGGTAGTCGCATCCCTTCAAACAGCCATCGGCGACTATATATAATTGCCATATCGATAACTAGAACTCTCCCTAAGAGGAAGCGCACGGTAAACGCGAGAATATCTTCTTATTCAACCTCGGCACAGTTGAACACTAGGCTTGTGCATTTTCAGCAGAGCACGTTATAAGGGCAAAATACTGATCGAGTAGCTAATCCACGCTTAAAAAAAAAAAAAAAAAAAAACGTGGGCCGTGCAAATGGGTAGGAACCAAGAATGGCGCGAACGCACATTTTCTCCTTGCCTGTAGGATTTTCAGCCGAGAATCGAACACCATGACTATATATTGTCACATCAGAGATAGATGCGCATCGTAAGACCCCCTGATTTCAGCTGTATTGTGTACCACTTCAGCTCGTTTAGTGACAGTTCTGCGACTGCGTAGGACCAGTACCACGCATTCCGCACGAAGCATATGCAATACTACGTGCACTTCTCCTGCGCGGTGTCTGTTTATGCCGTCTTACACGAGTAACGCAGTGCAGCCCCTCCCGAGTCGAAGGGGTACTTACACGAATGTTCCAAGGAGAGTTTACCCTGCCCCAGAAATCTATAGTGACAGCTCTGTGCAAGTGTGAAGCTCTGTGAACGCTGATAAGATGTTTTCATTTTGACATCAAAGACGAATTCCGCATGGCATACACATCAGGCGACAGTGCCTATTTGGCAGCGACTTCACGCGTTACGGTATGGCTAGTTGTGATTGCGTTAGGCGCCAAAACATTCGTAACGGCCGCTTCTGCATCAACGAATCCAGGAACGAAGCGGCCGAGGAAACCTCACGATATCTTGCGCTAGCACGTGCCAAGAAACACATGCCGTATTTTGACGTTAGAGTACAGTAAGAGCCAAAACTATATGTAAAAAAAAACAAACAAACCGTAAGTACTTTTTCAGGTCGCACTGACGCTTGCCAGAAAATGTTCTAGGCTCTTCACGGCTGGGCTTTCGTTTGACGGTAAAAAAATCCAAGTCAGTATAACTTCTTAACGAAGTGCAGACGAACACAAACGATCCCACGTATCTTCCTGTATAGTTGTCACGAACGAGCGCTCAAGAAAGCGCACGCCCCCGAATTCCAGCGACGGCGACAATACCAAGCACCGTTCAGACGCGCCAGAAGCCAACGTAAAAGAAGGGTGGCAACTTGGGCTAGTTTGTATGACATGACGTGTCCTTCTTGTGTCTGTGTAATCGTTCTGTTCTCGCGCTATAACTATCATGTAAAAAAAGGCTCTCGCTCGCTGGATTCCGTGCCAACTGGTTGTGCCCTAGCAATCTCCGACGACAGCGTAGCCCTGGCCGACTGGACTCGCCCTACGACATCTCCTGACGCCGATCCCCGACGACAGAGCAGCCCTGGCCGACCGGACTCGCCCTACGCCATCTCCTGCCGCTGACATGAGCTCTCGCTGAGTGATGCCCCGTCCTCGGACTCCTGCGACCGCTTCCATCTTTTCTGTCTCCTCTTTACTTCCGTCGCTCGCTGTCCTGCGCCTCGCTCCCTCCTTTCTCTCTCTATATATACCTTTTAATCCTATCACTTTAATCCCTCCTTATCCCCCTTCCTTGTGAGATACTATTGAAGTGCCGCACCTGATGCAGACAGTTACGGGGCTCACTTTTTCTAATTTTTTTCCCTTTAAGAACCACATAAGAAAGAAAGAAAGAACGTAAAAGAAGAAAACAAGCATTGAAGGACTCTGCGGGCGCGCCACCTCTCCTCCTCGAAAGACGCTGCGCTACGCTGACCAACCTCCAGAACCGAGCAACTTCCAGAATCATCGAGAAGGAAAGCGTGAGTCGCTCCATAGTTGCGTCCGGTGTCGCAGATAGTTCGAGAAAAGTCTAACCCTTCCCCAGCTTTGGCTGTACAGCGCGCCGACGAACCTTCCAGAACCCAGGGCGAACGCATATAAGCGAGCAGCGGATAGTGGTGATCAGTTTGCACCAGTGTGCGTAGGGTAGGAAATGAAGAGAGCTGGTTCTACAGTGACCAAGCAGATGAGATGAAGAGGTTTTCCACCTGCAGGCGAACGCTTGTCTTACAAGCAGCAGTTGAGCGTCTGTCTACCGCCTGTGGGCGAAGACGTGCTCTGCAGTCGCAGCGCGTGAGTGGCCGACGTGTTGCCGGCGAAGACGTTTTGGGTATTAAAGTGCGGACATTTGACGTCGCGAGAGTTTACTAGAAGAGAAACCTCAACGGAGAAACAACCAGCGCTGGACTTTGAGTGAGTGTCTCCATGAAGAGAAGCATTTAAGTATTGTTCCAAGAACTTTGGACTGAGTTCGGACATTTTAGTCTATAAGTGCCTTGGATGGTTAATTCACGAGATTGCATTGCAAAGCGTGTTGTTTTCTGTGTCCGTTGAAAGTGTATGTGGTTGTATTGTGTAGCCCGTTGTTCGATTGGTGACGTAATATTGTATTATATTATTGTCGAGTGTGCATGTTTGTGTGTTGTTTGTTCTGCCGTATTTGAGAATACATTTTTTTTTTATCAACTCTCGGATCTGACTCGTTCTTTGGACCACAGCCGGCATTCGCTGGCGCGCCAAATGGGACCAAATCTAAATGGCCCGTGCTTTCGTGGTGCATTTCGGGTGGCTGATACGTCGGCCCTTGGAATTAGCCCAGCGCTTGCCTCCCTAATTTCGGCACTGGTGACAATAGTACGGCCGCTATGCACCGAGTTTATGCTAAGAATTCGCTTAACTAGTAAGCGAACTGCACTTGCGAGCTTGAGGCTCTGCCTGCTTTAGCAAGTGAGAGTGAAGGAGGCAGTCACGCCCACCGACCTCTCGATCCTGTGGCTCCTGCGGCAGGTCGGCGGGTTCCGGCAGCTCCGGGAGGCGCGAGTGCTGCCGGTCGTAGACGCACCGGTGCAGCTGCTCATCCAGCAACCGGAAGTTGTCGTAGGAGCGCCGCAGCGTCCAGCTACGCTCGCGGCTCGTCACCTGGACCGCCCACCAGGTCGCAGCAGGAGCCGTACTGCCACCGCTGCAGCAGCTCTCGTTGCTGGCCTGTTGCTGCAACTGCTGCTGAGTCTGTTGCTGTTGCAGCTGAGTCTGCGAGGGCTGCTGCTGCTGCTGGTTGGCGGGTTGCTCGCGATTCTCCTTGTCCGCCTCGTCGTGGCCCCGCCCGGCGGCGCTCCATTCCACCAGCGACATCTGCGAAGCACGCACGGGAACAACTTTTTGTCAGAGTTAAGGACATACGACCGCGTAACAGGCCCACTTTCATATCGCACATGATTAAACGGGCAACTGTATATTTATCCTCTCATATGTCATTACTTTCGTTTCATGCAGATTAATTTTAAGGTGGGTCTTAAAATTAATCCGCAGAAAACGAAAGTAATGTACAACAACCTCGGAAGAGAGCAGCGCTTCGATATAGGTAATAGTGCACTTCAAGTTGTAAAAGACTATGTCTACTTAGGGCAGGTAATAACCACGGAGCCGAACCACGAGATTGAAGTAACTAGAAGAATAAGAAAGGGGTGGGGCACATTTGGCAAGCACTCTCAAGTTATGACAGGTAGATTGCCACTATCCCTCAAGAGGAAGGTATATAAGAGCTGTATCTTGCCGGTACTTAGCTACGGAGCAGAAACCTGGAGACTTACAAAGAGGGTTCAGCTTAAATTGAGGACTACGCAGCGAGCGATGGAAAGAAAAATAGTAGGTGTAACCTTAAGAGACAAGAAGAGAGCAAAGTGGATTAGGGAACAAACGAGGGTTAAGGATATTATAGTTGAAATCAAGAAGAGGAAATGGACATGGGCAGGGCATGTAGCACGCACGGGAACAACTTGATACATGCGGCAGGATAACCGCTGGTCATTAAGGGTAACTAGCTGGATTTCCAGAAAAGGCAAGCGGGTTAGGGGGAGAGAGAGGGTTAGGTGGGCAGATGAGACTAAGAAGTTTCGCGGTATAAATTGGCAGCAGCAAGCTCAGGACTGGGTTAACTGGCGGAACATGATAGAGGCCTTTGACCTGCAGTGGACGTAGTCAGGCAGATAATGATGAATGATGATGATGTCGAAACACTTTCGCGGCATCATCATCATCATCAACAGCACGAACGCCACCATAACCAAGCATTTTTATGCCAACTTCCCGGCAAAGGTGATTTTCAACCCACCCTGTTCTCAACGATTTTCAAACCCACCCCGTTCTCAGCGAGCTAAATCAGTAATGACTGCCACGCAGAAAGAAAATGAAAGTTCATGTACACTGCATGTTATAAACTACGCCCGATCCCAGTTGAGAATTTCCAAAGACGTTAGCGCACTGCCGCAGTGACGGGGATTCCCCGATTTCTTCATCGCAGTGCCTTCCAAAGTCCCCCGTGGAGCGAGGACGCACGCCAAAATTCCACGAAGCGATCAGTTTTTAGGTTAGTTTATCTGTCTCAACCACGGATGGTCTTAACAGCACCACCGAGTGACAAATCGAGTCGTGTCGCCGGGTTTTGGTTCGATCATTTGTTGCTCAGTGACCTGCTGCAAGGAGGAGAACGTCTGAATGCGTCCTCCAATGGGATAGTGCTTACTTTTGAAACGCACAGCATACACCCTGCGGCGCGAGCGTATGAAAATTAATCCCTTGTTTACTAGGAAACTGGGAATGCCCACGTATATATAGCCAGCCGTCCTCGAGACTAAGCGATCATGTGTGCGCCGAACTGAGCGAAACGGGATTTGGAAGGACTCCCCGACAGGCATAAAAAAGAAATAATCGCAGAAAGACATGCAGCCCTAATTCGTCATGAGTTGGTTCGTCGAGTTCAACGGCCTTTTCGAGAAGAGTTAGGAAAAACCAACGACGACAGGGAATAGTAAAACACGCCACACCCGCTCCGACTCGAACTAAAATTCTCGCGTACACGACCGCGCCCCATAAGAGCAGCTCACTGACCCGGCCACTCGATGATTTGATTTGATTGACATGTGGGGTTTAACGTCCCAAAACCACCATATGATTTTGAGAGACGCCGTAGTGGAGGGCTCCGGAAATTTCGACCACCTGGGGTTCTTTAACGTGCACCCAAATATGAGCACACGGGCCTACAACATTTCCGCCTCCATCGGAAAAGCAGCCGGGATTCGAACCCGCGACCTGTGACCCAGCCACTCAAGGTGTTGAAATGTTCTAGTGAACCATTATGAATAATACGACAGTTTATCTCCTCCATAAGGAGAGAAGAAAGCACCATTCAACATGAAAAAAAATAGAATGTTCGACTATGAACATTTCAAAAGGAACATAAAATAGCAATGAAAAATTCGGCAGATCCCACGTCTTATCTGCGAATCGATCTCACGCTAAGCAGCCGGTAAATAGTTGTCCGTCCTGTTTTTCTCTCTCCCTCTCTCTGTTTGAGGCAAGTGTTACAAGGTTAAGTGCAGTACTTGTGTGCCAATCGTGGGCTTCACTGGAACTTCCACTACATGGGCGTCTACTGATAACTAGATTGGGTAACTTAAGGTCCTGACATTAAAACCAGCCCTACACGTTAGAAAACAGGCGCAATATTATCGAAACAAAGTGCGCTTTACGGTGTGACGATGAGAATACCACACGTATTAGGCGAGTTAACTTTCATTCATCATTCCCTCGGGATCGGGAAACACTTGAATATAGCTTGCTGAACGACACGAATACGAGATGTAATATTTTATTGGACTGCTATGAAAGTGGAGTCAACATTGGAACGACAATTGACGTCAACCCAGCATAACGTCTGTGTCATGGGCTCACAGTGTAATTTTTTACTGCTTTGCTGTAAGAATATATAAGCGAGCACTGCAACCGCAACTGAAGTTACACCGACCTTATAGGCCTGCATAGTGTTTATTTTTTCAAATGAGTTTGCCCTTTGGAGTTGCCGGAGGTCCTGCCCCGTTTCAGACCCTGATGGACCGACTACTGGAGGGAATTAATCACCAGTTTGCCATGGCGTTTCTCGATGATGTCCTGGTGTATTCGAAGACCCTAGAGGATCATCTTGAGCATGTTCGGGAGGTGTTGAAGCGGATAAGTTCGGCACAGCTGACCATTAACCCAGAAAAGGTGCACGTGTGCTGTCAATACCTTAAGTTCCTTGGCCATGAAATATCGCCCGGGCAGTGTAGGCCGGACAAGGAAAAAGCAACGTTGGCGGTGGGAGCTGCAGCAAGAGGAAGCCTTTGGAGCACTTAAGCAGTCCCTGGCCGACGATGTTGTTGTAAACTTGCCGGACCTCAACAGACCATTCGTGGTGGAAACAGACGCCAGTGGAGTCGGCATTGCAGCGGTGCTTCTGCAGGCAGCCGAGAGTGATGCTCAACTGCGTCCAATAAGCTTCATTAGCAGGGTCCTCACTGAGGCAGAGCAGCGCTATACAGTGCAAGAATGGGAGTGTCTGGCTGTGGTGTGGGCAGTGGACAAGTTCCGACCATACCTTGAGTTCACCGAGTTTGAGGTACACTGTGATCACTCCTCACTATCCTGGATGTTCACCACAGACCAGGCCTCACCACGTGTAAAGCGTTGGGTTTTGCGGCTGCAAGGTTTCAACTGCAGAATCAAGCACAGGCGGGGTCTTGCAAATGTGCCAGCCGACGCCTTGAGCAGAGCTCCCCTTCAGCACAAGGAAGTTCCAAGTCCCGATGATGATGACGCCGTCACGTAACGCCCTCTCTCGGCCACCCTCACAGGTAACCTGTGAGGGTGGCCGAGAGAGGGCGTTACGTGACGGCGTCATCATCATCGGGACTTGGCCGAGAAAGGGCCCTACGTGACGGCGTCATCATCATCATTGGGACTGGAGTGTGTGGGGGTTGCGTGTGTGGGGAAGGGAGAGTTCGAGCTGGTTGGAGGGAGTGGCAAGACGTAGCGGTGTGTGGTGTGCGATTTAGGGTTAGCGCGTCACAAGTGGGGGCTCGTCCGGGATGGCTTCAGGCCCGACAACAGGAGCGGACGACATGCCTTGGCTCCAAGGTCTCGTTGAAGAGTGGTTGCTGGGCACCGACGGCTCCGCCATGGAGCGCGAACGAATCGCGGCGGTCGTGCGCGATCGAGTGATGGCGACGCCGCTGCCCAAGGCTCTGCACGTGGGAGCATGGACTGGGGCCGCTAACACTGGCGCGGTCCCTCGGGCCACCGACGACTCTGCGCCTCGGCTCGCCGCTGCGCACCTCCCCCGCTACTCCGGTGCTAGAGACTTGCAGTCGCCGGAGGAGTTTCTTGAACGTTTGGAGAACTTCTGCCTCGTGACGGGGGTCGCCGCCGATAAGCGACCGACACACGTGGTACCGGCTGCCTTCGAGGGTGGCGCGAAGTTGTGGTGGCGGTTCGTGCGCGGGTTCAACTCGTGGGAGCAATTCACCGCCGCCTTCCGCTCCGAGTTCTCGTCGATTGACGCGAAGCGTCGCCTGAAGGCGGAGCTCGAACTCTCCCTTCCCCACACACGCAACCCCCACCACTCCAGTCCCAATGATGATGATGACGCCGTCACGTAGTGCCCTCTCTCGGCCAAGTCCCGATGATGATGACGCCGTCACGTAACGCCCTCTCTCGGCCACTCTCACAACTTTATCGAATTTTCATAAATTTCTTCAGCCACTCATCTATGAAAACATTCCGTGTACGTTTTCTCTGTAGCTATAGTTCCCAGTTTCATTATTCACGGGATTCAATGACACGATGTCCTCTGCGGCAGCTACGATGCTCGGCTGCTGGCCTGAAGAACGCGGACTCGATCCCAGCTGCGGCGGTCGCATTTCGACGAAGGCAAAATACTGGGCAACCATGTACTGTGCGATATCAGTGCACGTTGGATTACATTTCTGAAGCCCTCCCATACTGCGTGCTTTATAACAACACCGTGATTTTGGCGCGTATGTGTTGTTTGTTTCATTATTATTATTATTACTATTATTATTGAACCAACACGATTCTGTCATTGAAAGTGTTAAACCAATCACGTCACGCTACACGCGTTCTACCACGATCACGGGGGTAATCGCCGCGAGTCGCTTCCATAATCTACAGAAACGTCGCAGCTGGCAGTTTGTTACACCACGTAAAAGCTATCGTGTGAACGACCGACACAGCCAGCTCGGCGTCGCTACGTAGCTCGCATGTACCGTCGCACGCAACGCTACGCTGCCTTGGCAAACGCGGCGAGACTACAGGAAAGGCTCGCACCAACGGACTACACGGTGCGATGTTATTACGCGCACATCCACGGTTCCGCAACCGCATCCCCAACGCACGACGCGATGACAGGTCGCGCACGGCTGCAGTCGCGGACCGCCGCAATCGTGTCACGACGGAACCGAAAGTTTGGGACTGCCGCGATGGATCGACTCGGTGCCTCTCCTAATAGGACGGAAGCTGCGGAACTGGCCGACAGGCACGAACGCTGCCCGAGCGGGCTCTGAAATCAGGTTGTCGGACAATGGACGAAGAAGAACAAGTTGGCTGCTCCGACGAACAGGCGGGCGAGGTCATGAGAGCGGAACAAAAGAATCACGGACACGGAGAGAAACCGAAGCTGGAATGAGAATAGGGCAAGGGAATAATAACAACGCGTCGAGAATCGTCGGTCTGGTGACCTTGAGCCAACCTGGCCCGCTTTTCCTGCGCGGCCTTCAGGCGATTGGTTCCGCGAAGCGCCTTGCATACACGGCGACCGCAACCACTATACTCGAGCTATGAAAACCGGCACGCGCACGGCTCCGAAGCTCTTCCCGTTTCGGTGTTTTTGTTTATTCGTTCAGCGCAGCTCGGCTGTCGGGTGCGGCGCACGCACGAGCCGACACAAAGCGCGCCTAATTGCCGTCTCATCAATGCGCCGCTCCATCATTAGGGGTCGTCGCGGAAAGCCACCCGAAGATATAACAAGAAGAAACGAACAAGTTTACGACATAAAAAAAACAACAACAGATGCTTTAGAGATCACCGACCGAGAATCGCGGCGCAGAGAAGAGGCGCGGAATGCCGGCTTCCGGGCGAGGAACAGGGGAAGGCCACTGGAAGAAGGTTACCATATTCAATGAACGCGAATTAGAGGTGGGAAAAGGAAACGGTCCACTTACAACATGCGAAGAAAAGCGTTCAACACGATGCGCAGCTATTGGAAATAAGCTGTTGTTGATTTAGTCGATCTCTCTCTCTCTCTCTCTCTCTCTCTCTCTCTCTCTCTCTCTCTATATATATATATATATATATATATATATATATATATATATATATGGGCCACGCCGGCTAGCCTCTGGTCATTCAAGGTAACTGACTGGATTCCAAAGAGAAGGAAAATGCGTGAGGGAGAGACATAAAATTCGGAGGGCAGATGTATTACGAAGTCTGCAGGTATAGCGTAGCAGCAGAAAGCACAGGACCGGGTTGACTGGCGGCACATGGGAGAAACCTTTGCCCTGCAGCGATGACGATATGTATCATACACGAACACATAAAATACACTGAACCTCCATCACGCAAGCGCGCTTCACCTCACATGCACCTTCAATGTGGAGAAGCAACCTTCGACGGACGCATCCCAAGTAACTTAGACGTCACTAGTAAGCAGGATACGAACCGTGTACTGATGTCACCTGCAATGGTAGTAGCGCCCCTCAACCCTTCTTCGGGTACTCAAGGTGCTCAAGCACACTCGCGTGCGACATAGCGTTGGCAGTGACAGCCACGTAGTACTGCCCCGCCGCGGTGGTCTAGTGGCTAAGGTACTCGGCTGCCGAACCCGCAGGTCGCGGGATCAAATCCCGGCTGCGGCGGCTGCTTTTCCGATGGAGGCGGGAATGTTGTAGGCCCGTGTGCTCAGATTTGGGTGCATGTTAAAGAACCCCAGGTGGTCGAAATTAGAGGAGCGCTCCACTACGGCGTCTCCTATAATCATATGGTGGTTTTGGGACGTTAAACCGCACATATCAATCAGCCACGTAGTACCAATTTGCAAGAAATAGATCGTCGTTCTGTTATCCTCTTTTAAGGCGACAGCGTTAAAAAGCTAGTTGCGCAGAAATTGAAGAGTAGGTATCGGCGTCGTTCGTTGTGAGCGAAAAATTGTCCTCTTATCTATGAGCGAAAGTAGGAAAAGATGCAAATAAAAAAAATGAGATCTTCGGTCCGAGTGAGGATCGAAACCAGGCCGTCCGCGTGGCGAGCAGCTGTTCTACCCCAAAGCCACGCAATTGTTTCAAACAATATCATAGTGGATGAAGTCTTCTTGACGTATGTAATATCGCGTGGCAGAAGCGCCGAATCGCACCAGGCGTGAAAACATGTTTAAAGGTCCCTTCATTACGAAGTGCTCAGACATATTTATTAATCATCAGCAGCAAAAGCACCAACAAAGTGGGCAGCTGCGTAAGTTGGCGTGTCCTTCGCCGATTCGCAAAAGGTAAAATGGTGGCTTAGTGGGCAAATGAACTTTCAGTAGGCATAGTTTGAAGCGGTCAATGTTACGTGCACAGTCGTTCGTTCGTTTAAGGGCACGGCATGCACCAAAAACAAGAAGCCAGACCAGCAGTTCACAAGGTAATGCGCACACGACCCGAATACGCTATTGCCTTATATCATACTTTTGAATGTTAAGTTTAATGTCCTCTAAGTTCTATACTGAGACTAGATTATGACAACAGGCACAACAGCTTCGCAAGTCCGTTCTTCGTCGCGACTACGCAGTGGTGAGCGTGGTACCTGTTTCGTATAGGCGGAAATTCAGCGTTAGCAAGCGAGACACATCTTAAAGACACTGTTTCCCATCAGTGTCCTGAAAAGACACTGAGGTGAAACAATATATAATTTTATATTGGTAAATTGCTGTCTGAGAGCTTTCATGCAGACAATTTCACCATCATAAGTTCATTATTAGGGGAGAAAATTCGGGCAAAAATTTTATGTTTAATTTTAGATTTCCGCGTGAGACGTCGCGTTATTCGAAGGTTATTTTTTCGCATTTTGGCTACACTGGTTCAACAAAATGTTCTGAAACTTGTTGGGCCTACGACCCTCTCAGAGGACAATGTACTACGTTTCTACTAATAATAAACTACGCAGGAGCTAGTAGATGCAAGCAAAATCTATGACGCCAGCTGCGTTTGGTGCGGGAATATCATGGCGTCACTGCCAGCATTTTTTTTTCTCGCTCACCAAGCGTTACATCGCGGCAAGCACAGTGATATTGGAAACGTGAAAGAGTAATTTCACTTCGATAAGAAAGATCGCTTAAAGCTCGAGGTAAAACATCCGGTGTCCAAGACAAAACAAAAAAAATACACCATCTCTCGATAAAAGGGAAGCACGTGGGGATGCGAAGCAGCGCTGGTGTTCCCTTTTGTTTCTATTTGTATGTTCCCGCGTATGTTTAATTTGTGTGTGGAGTAGTGTATATGTTGTAAACCGCTTATGTTACCCCCCTCCCATTTGAGTGTATTACCGTGGGTGTGCAGCAAAGTGAACACCCAGCGCTGCTAAGGGAGTGCAACGGAGCGAGTGAGCGCACCATTATAGTGGTGGTGGTGGTGGTGGTGGTGGTGGTGGTGGTGGTGGTGGTGGTGGTGGTGGTGGTTATTTAAGAAAGATACGCTCATTTCTGCAGCCCTTCGGGGAGCACTGCGCACCTTCTCAGCATTATATACGAGCGAACAGCCGTGGCGGAGAGATAAGCGGGAGAGGATAAACGAAGCGGAGGCAGCGCTCTGCCACTTCCTCTCGCCTCCTCGCGCTCACTCTGGTGAGGAGAGCACCCTCGGCGACCATCCACTCCCCCACTGCGCATGCGTCGATACTCTCCCCTCTCCTTGCGCGGAGAGGAGTTGTCGCACGCGCAGTAAGGGTGGTCACGCCGCACACCAGCGAATCGAACTCCGCTGCTTCGCATCTAAAGAATACTCCGCGCCGGTGCTTATCAACCACGCTTACCGACGGCCACCAACAGGTCACCACCTGGCGCCAGCTACAAACTCACTCTTCACTCATTTTATTGCACTATCGAACCCTTTTCCTCACCCCAGCTCTTGCTACCAACACCCTCTCACACTGCTCGGCTGATCCTCCGGACCCCGCGGGTCCTAGAGCCCTTCAAGACCTCGGAGGATTGGGAGAACCTTATGCGCTCAAAGGAGCCGGTTGGTCTGACCATGGTTGCCGACCGGGCTGCCAGCGTGATGGATCACCACCAAATGAACGTTTGAGCACAGCGGATCGTGCGCGTGCTCCAAACTCCTCTGTTGCAATGAGCGTCTTCTCCTCTTTTCTGCTTTGCATCAGCCAAGAAGGCCACGTTAAGCCACTTGACCTCTTTCTTTTTTTTTTCCCTGCATCCTTTAACCATCATCCACAGTATTATCGTAGCATCGGCTGCGGAAACACACAAATGCGCAGCAGAGCATTCCGGATCTCGCCTCTTACAGAACCACATCTGAACGCCTTCGCATTCGACAACGTCAAGTAACGAGCAGCCCAATTAACCCCTCTCGCCCTTCACTTGCAGTGAAAACATTCGGCGAGACCTCCTAGTAGGATACGCTTGCGGGTTAGGTTAAACCAAAACACCAGGTCGCGGTTACACTCTTAAGGCAAGCCATCCCACGTTGCCCCAGCCGCCCACATACGTTTATAGCACGAAACAAGCTTGGCACCGACATTAAAATCGAAACACAGCTCTGCCGGCGGCCCACGGGGTATGTTTCCTCGAGCACGCGATTAGCCGCGTCGGTAACCGCATAAGCTGCGTCGTCCTCCCAACCGTTTTGCTTTTCTCGACACTAAAATAAATGCAAGAGCCAAAAAAAAAACAAAAACAAAGGCAAGATACCGCAGCTCCGGTTGCCCCGTCCCGCATACAGCCACGTTTTCCAAACACCTGCTACAGCTTAACGACGCATCCTTGGCATCGTCTCGAGGCGCTGGCGTCGTGACGGTGAATACATTACGCCAGGCTGCTTGCGTCTTTATACGGAGCAGCTTGAACGCACACACGAGCACCAAAACGAGAAGGATTGCTTTCTCGGAAACCGTTACGCGCTTCGATACACGCGCGACTGACCCCCGTATCCACAGACAATCATCGACTCGACTTTCACCCTTCACTTGACAGAGTTGAGCACTGCGCCGCTGCTCGGCTGAAATTGACGCTGCGCTGCTCGAGAATCGCGCCACATTATCGCTGATGTGCAGTGACATGCCGTGCCTAGAGAGGGCGCTTCCATCGGCTTTCTCAAGTGAAGGTGAAGCGTTGAGTGAAGGGACGTTCTAGAATACGGGGGTGAAGCGTCCAAAAGGGCGTCGTTGCACAGGCGCGGTTCCTGTCTATTCTTCGTCTGGTGCAACTAAATACAAATGATGTAGCCTCCTCCCGGAAAGCACTATAATTCACACCCGGAAAGAAAAGCTTCCGCAGATCAACCATGCGTTCCCTTATCGAAGAACGATTCTACACGTTATCTGAGCTATTGGCACAAAAGCCTCCTCCTGATGCGCACACTCTATTGAATAAGCCCAGATAACACAGTTAGGACGGGATCATGGAGGAGTATGGTAATATTGTACTGCATCGTAGAAGTTGAGAGACCTATATATGCAATATGCAATGTGTTACCTCGGAAATTCTTTTTCAATAATTGCCGTTCAAAGCGGGTAAATTAAGACGCCTTAATACGGTCCCATAGCAGAGATATTTGTGTGCGGTACGATGGTAAGCTGTTTGTCATCACTACTGGAAACACAAAGCGCGAGAAATAGAAACGTCTCGTTCATATGGGTTGCCATACATATGGAGTCACACTATCACGGTATCAGGGCAAAACAGGGTGCTCACCGAGTCTCAATTATGACCCTATACCATAAGCATGCACTGTCATTAGCACAAGCACGTTACGGTGTATTAAAAGTTGGAATAAAGTACCCGAAGTGCGACCACGGAGCCTATACCTGAAGCTGCGAAGCACAACGACCAATTGGCGTCTCCCTCTCCTTATCCCCCTCCTCCTATCTCCATTCTCTCCTTCTATCACGCTCTTAGCGCACGGTCTGATTAAGCTCGCGGCATGAACACACGCAGTCGTCAGTCTGCACTTCTTTAAAAAAAAAACAGAAAATAAATTAGACCGGCCAATTCACTGTAATTTCCACAGGCAACAGTGACACTGTACACCGCATTAAATTACACTGGTGTAATGTGTTTCCCGTTTAACACGCAGGTACAAGGGCTACTGAATGTGCCCGAAGCACCGCCGGAGCTAAGTCGCGAAAGGACGACACGAAAGGATTCCCCAAGCAGTCGCCACGGCAACGAAATGGCTCAACAGCGGAGCGCCGGCGCTCGCTTTCAGACTCCCATGAACAAGCGGCCAAGGCAGGCACCGCGGCCGCTGCCTCGGGGGCTGCAGCCCGCCCGAGAGGAGCCAGTCCGGTTTGCTCGGCGCCAAACGTAGCGCGTGCCCCGAGTTCATCCTGGCGGCAGCGTAATCAAGATTTAATGCCGCTGACCGCGGCTGCATTCCAGACCGCCGGGCGCTACAGGGCGCGCTCCTCTCCCGGCTGAGAGCGCTTGCTTGCAGAACCCGCGCAGAAAGACAGATTACGTAGGCAAACGCATCTCTTTCTCGCCAGGCCACACAGCTGTACATACCTCTCGCCCTTAGCATCTCACGCGCCTTCTACATTGCCGCAAAGCTGATATCGGACCACGCCCCCTCGGTTTTAAGCGCACCGCGGAGCCGTCAACGCACTCACGCCACACAAAGCGAGACAACGCCTCTCACGAACTGGCACCGCGTCCAATCACCGCGTTGGGACGAGAGCTTGCTTGAATACTCGCTTCGCCGCCGGGAAGGTCGTGAGAACGCAGGCAATGATTGTCCGCAAAATTATTTAGAGGTGGTTAGCACATTTTGTTTTTTTAATTTTAAATCGCTAAGATTTAGAGCGCCGTGAACACCTACACACGTAATTTCTGCAGAGCGTCTATCATGCGCCTTAATGATGCCGCACGAGGAACCGGTCCACGCTCAATTTGGAACTTGCAGAGAAGATCGTATACGCGCAGGGTGACTCGCTTACTGGTGTGTGAAGAAAAACGCATCGTTACGAAAGCGGCTAGATTGGTTGTACATGATACGCAGCGGCAAGGCTACAAAACTCAATATATAGCGGCACCGAAACACACGCGTGAAATACAGTCCACGCCGCGAGGAGAAGAATGCAACGGCTAGATGTTTCTGCTTTCACCCTCTCCCTTTCTTGTCGTGCAAATTGACAGCCCACACTCATCTCCAAGAAGGGGGACCACGAATGTGCCACCTATAAGCTGACGCTCTCCCGGTCATTGGCCAGCGGTATTATTTTGCTAGGCTCCCTGCCGGTGTCGGAATGGTCGCGAATCGGGAGACGCTGGAAAGTTAAAACACCCGTGTGTGCACGCCGACAGACACTTTCTAGAGCGCGGAGAAACGGGAGTTGATATTGGAACCTCTCCAGGGGGCGGGAGGCAGCGAACCCGGGTCACGCTGCAAGCCAGCCATCTGCTGATGCGAACCGGCCGGGTGCCGCGTCTCGCCTTTGCAGCAGCAGCGAGAGAGCGCAAACAGTGCACAGCCAGCGCGGGTATGTATACCGCCGGTGGCCCAGTCCCAAGATAGAAGCTCTCGCAGGGAAGGACCGCGAGCGCTATACAAGCTCGGTGCGAAGCCACCGCGGCACAGTGGACGATAATAATACTGATTGTTGGCCTAGTTGGTATTTACTTAATGGCATGATTTGGCCGCAAAAGAGACACACACAAGAAAAGGAACACTCAAACGACAAGCACAGGCGGCACTTCCAACTAAAGCAGACTAGGTGCAGACCCAGACTTAAGTACGAAAATATAGACATGCGCAGTCTTCATACAGCCTTACGCTATCCAACAATCAAACAATCTTGTCTCCGAAGCATACAACGTCACCGACGGTTCGCTGATACACCTTTCACCTTTCTTTTTAATGTAATAGGCTTCCATCAGCTCACGCGCAGTTTTGTACCTGCTTCTACCCAGAATCTTAAACTCATTAAAACGTGGTACACACCCACAGGCTTTACAGTGCATAGGCAAATGCGCCAAGCCGTCGTTCATTAAATTTAATTCGTGCTCCCTAACTCGTTCATTGATGCAGCGCCCGGTAATCCCGATGTACGAGTTGCCACACGATGTACGAGTTGTACATCGGGATTACCGGGCGCTGCATCAATGAACGAGTTAGGGAGCACGAATTAAATTTAATGAACGACGGCTTGGCGCATTTGCCTATGCACTGTAAAGCCTGTGGGTGTGTACCACGTTTTAATGAGTTTAAGATTCTGGGTAGAAGCAGGTACAAAACTGCGCGTGAGCTGATGGAAGCCTATTACATTAAAAAGAAAGGTGAAAGGTGTATCAGCGAACCGTCGGTGACGTTGTATGCTTCGGAGACAAGATTGTTTGATTGTTGGATAGCGTAAGGCTGTATGAAGACTGCGCATGTCTATATTTTCGTACTTAAGTCTGGGTCTGCACCTAGTCTGCTTTAGTTGGAAGTGCCGCCTGTGCTTGTCGTTTGAGTGTTCCTTTTCTTGTGTGTGTCTCTTTTGCGGCCAAATCATGCCATTCAGTGGACGATGCACCGACGAGGAAGGAACACAGCAGCGCGGCTGTGACGGCAATAAGCGTCCTCCGCGGAGCACCCGGTCATTTCACCACACTCTACGATATGCTGGCGTTTTTTTCCTCATTGTGGCAGACGGAGCACCAGCACGACGAAATGACCGCAACAGTATTACAGAGACAACTACAGCGGGGACGGTGAATGGACGTCGTTAGTCGATGTCCATTGACTTCTTCCCAAGCTGTATGCCACACGCCCCCCCCCCCCCCCCCCCCCCCCCCCCCCTTTTTATCTCCATTACGAAAAGTTAGAGTGGTATAGAGTGGGTTAGTAAAAAATTCTTATTGAAAACAGGTTTAGAAAATACTCTTCTTCTAAAGAACCCACATGGAGGACAAAAAGAGCGGAAACAAGCACTATCTTTCGGTTATTCATTCTTTTTTCCCCCTTTTTTTTCTTGTTGCGCGCTTCGACACAAATCACCAGCAAGCCCGCTTTAATGCTTCGTTAGGCGGTGTCGTTCGAAGCATTGGTCAAGGTTCACCAAATATCTTTGGCGTACACTGTAATCTTCCCGTGTCAACGTGGAAGCCGAACGAACTATCTCATTTTCTACCACCTTAAGAAAAACACGTGTTCCCCTTCCCTTAAGAAGGCCCACTTTGGCTGCACTTCGAACAAAAAACAGGGGGAACTATTCATAATTATCAAGTAGCTTTCTTGAAGGCTCATAGACTTGTCGGAGAGCAACGCATTTCAAACTATGCTTCAGGCGTTAGTGGAACATCGCAAATAGCAATACCCAGCAGTATTTTATGCAAATGACACTACGGCGAAGGACAGGCTATAAAAGCCCGCTATTCGTCCCATCTCAGAGCACACAACAAGCATGCACAGCTGCGATACCAACAAAACGAGCCGAATAGCTCGACTATACAGAGAGCAAGGCGGTAAGTTGGGCCAGTTGGTTAGGATCGATCGTGAACTTTCTTACAGCGCAACACCAGAAAAAAATACAGGACAGGGAAGGACAGCGCCGTCTTTTCTTTATGTTCTACTCCTTCCCTGTCCTGTATTTTTTTCTGGTGTTGCGCTGTAAGAAAGTATACAGAGAGCACGCGCAGTGGACGCCGTCAGATATTGATTTATATGTCGGGTTTAACGTTCAGAAACCGCCATATGATTATGAGAGCCGTCGTAGTGGAGGGCTCCGAAAATTTCGACCACATGGGGTTTTTTTAACGTGCACCCAAATCTGAGCACACGGGCCTACAGCATTTCCGCCTCCATCGGAAATGCAGCCGCCGCAGCCGGGATTCGATCCCGCGACCTGCGGGTCAGCAGCCGAGTACGTTAGCCACTATACGACCGCGGCGGGGCGACGCCATCAGATAGAAGCGCCAGGTTCTCTAGGACCAACGGAACGACCGAGCCGCATAGACACACACGGGGACGTCAAAAAAAAAAAAGTGCTCGCATTTTCTCCGGCCAGAGGAGTGCTGCGCAAATATGGACACTGCCAGGAGTGGCTCGCACGCGTGTTTGTCGACCAACTCGGGCGCTCGACCGGCCAGTATTGCTGCCCGCGTTACGAGCGCCCGTAAGGCGGGCCAACTGCTCCACATTCGCGTGTGTTGCAATAAAGCCAACTTTCCGCAGTCACCTTAATTCGCCTGCCTCTTCTGAAGACAATGCTGCTTGTTTTTTTTTTTTTTTGTTGTTGTAGCTAAAGCATGCCTGAGAACTCGGAGAGGCCACATCCCTGCACGGTAAGCCACGAGATCCAGGGACCGACGCGCCAGAGAGAGACGCTCGGCAAATACGGGGACGAGATTGAGCCGGTGGCCGCAGTGCAGTGTGGCCGAGCGTAGGTGGACTTCCCTAGACCAAACACCGGAGGAAGTAGCGGAAGGAAGGAAGGAAAGAAAGAAAGAAAGAAAGAAAGAAAGAAAGGAAGAAAGGAAGAAAGAAAGAAAGATCGGACAGCGCGCTGTAAGAAAGGAAGTGGGCAGGGGAGGGCAGTCGTCGGGAAAAAGAGCGAGTCGGAAGCCGGCGGGTCGCGCTCACAGAGTCAGCGCCGCGGTGCGCAGGAAAGCGAGACGAGAGCGGAACACTCGCCGGAGGCACGGCGCACTGCGTTAATCGCCGCGACGTCGCTCCATCGCGACTGCATGTGCCCGCCAAGCCATTCACCGTCCCGGCAGCTCTGAGCGAAGGAGAAAGCGAGGCGAGAGGGGCACGGAGGGCCGACAGCGGCCAGATTCGCGCGCCGTGTCTCATCACGCCGCGGCCCGCTGGGTTTCGGCGAGCGTCGTCGTCGGCGCCGACAACAATGGCTATATAGCACGCGGCCTCAGCGTAGCCCCGAAGCGCGCATAACGAGAGACGACGCCGTCCGCTGCGATAGCATCGACGCTAGACCGTGGGGGCAGCCGGGAGGGAGCACTGAGCAAATAGCTGCAGCAGCTCGTACGTCTCCTCTTCTCGCAACGAGGAGGAGGAGAGATAAGCATCTGCGACGGCTACCGAGAGGCGCAAGGCTGACGACCGCCACACTGCTTGCTCGCTGCCCACGTCTCGCTGGACAACTGAACCCACGACACGGGCGCAGACATGGCTCCTATTCCGCACTAACAAAAAGAAGCTTGCGATGAGTCCAGATTCCTCGCTGAAAGGATTTCAGGGATAACTACTGAGGCATATATGATTTGGAATGGAGAAATAGACAACAACTCGTTCGTAGCACAAACTGCAAGGAAATCCACGCTATTTTGTTTTGAAAAAACAAAAATGCTTTATAGTTGACCAAAAACTGATCGTCAAGATCAAACCTGGGTTCAACACCTTTCAGAGGTGCTCGTTCTATATACCAACAGAGCTAACTAAGCAGCGAGCCATTGGCAGCGCGACGACGAATTGAGCGACAAATCGAAGCGCATGGAAACTGCATACCGCAAACGAGTTATGCGGAAACTCATATGAAGTGTAAACAACGAGTTAGAAACCCAACACCTGCATTCTGTACACTGTATTTTCAAATGGTTATTCGCTTTTGATCATGTAATTATCTCAGGTTTCCACCACGTTCTATATCCAGAACCGCGTGATTTTTGCTTGCGAAACGAAGAGGAAATGCGAAATGCACAGCCACAACTAAAGATGCATATGCGGGATTTCGCTTTCCGGCTAAGTTGCTCTCCTCGCTACATGCGCACTGCGAGGCGACAGGAGCCGGTGACCCGACTTCTTCACACATGAAGCTCACGCAAGAAAAGAGAGGCCAACTGACCTGGACTACCCCCAGGTCCATCATGTCGTAGTGGAAGTGGGCACATTCTCCAAGCTTGGGGAACCGCGTCCCGGTCTCGGCGTTCCTGCAGCACAAAACAGCAGATAATACTGTCAGTACGTACGCAATCTATTGGACACACACATACACACACACACACAAAAAAAGGTTTCTTTGGTCGCCTTGAATCGGTAACGAATGTGTTCATTTTTTTTTTTAAGTGACTGCAAACAGTTCGCATTGACTATTTTATGCCTTTTTTTTCTACCACGGCGTTGAAATAAGTAAATCTCAAACAGAGAGCGGTGGCCGCTGGACTCCGTATATATAACCTTACCGAGGAGAGCAAAGTTACTTACACCGCTTAGCGGGATTCTATGTAAACGCCACCAACGACTCCTCCAGTTTGGTCGGCAAGCTTCTAACGCCGGCGCGTTGTCCGGCGTCGTAGGCAGCCGGCATATACGCCAGTGTTGCCGGTGTAGTTGCCGGTGCAGGTACACTTCACCGTTCAAAGCGGAGATTAAAGCAATACTCACTAGATGGTGGGCCAGCACCCAGGGTGTTTTCCAAACAATGAAAAGTTATTGAACAGGCACCACCAGCATTGATGTACGCAGATGATATAGTGCTAATAGCCGACAACAAGGAAGATTTGCACAGATTGATGAACATCTGCGGCAATGAGGGAGATAGGTTAGGTTTCAGATTCGATAAGGAAAATAAGCAGTCATAATGTTTAATGATAACGAAGATAGTGAGCTTATGATTCAGGAGGCCACACTAGAGATGACAGATAAATACAAATATCTGGGTGTATGGATAAGCAATGGGACCGAATACCTAAGGAAACACGAAATATACGTAACGACTAAAGATAACAGGAATGCAGCGGTGATGAAATATAGGACACTGTGGAATTACAATATGTATGACGTGAGAGGAATATGGAAATGGGTCATGGTTCTTGGTTTGACTTTTAGCGATGCGGTCTTGTGCATGAGATCAGAGGCTCAATCAAGTTTAAAAATTAAGCAACGTGGAATACGTATAGGTTTGCTTTAGGAGCTCACGGGAATACACCAAATCAGGGATATGGGATGGACATCATTTGAGGGCAGGGAAGCTAGCAGCTAGACAAAATTTGAGAAACGATTGAGAGAAATGGGGGAGGAGCGTTGGGCTAGGAAGGTTTTCACCTACTTGTACATGAAGAATGTCGATACCAAATGAAGGAAGCGAACCAGAAAGTTGACGGGCACATACTTAGAAAAGAGCAGGGGGCCAAACCAAAAAAGAACTATCGGTTAAGAAGAAGGTGAAGGAAACGGAGACCGACATGTGGAGAATTGGCATGATTAAAAAGTCCGCGCTAAAGATCTATCGAACTTTTAAGCAGGAAATTGCCAAGGAAAGGATCTATGATAATACTCAGGGTAGTTTTCTACTGTTTGAGGCCAGGACGGGAGTATTGCGAACCAAGACTTACCGGACCATATACGAAGGGGTAGACACGATATGCAGTGCGTGTGAAGAGGAGGGGGAAACTTCCGAACACCTGATAATGTTCTGTAAAGGGCTTCACCCTATTGTTCAGCATGATGGCGCATAGTTATTCAAAGCACTGGGGTTTAGGGACAGCGAGGGCAAAATAGACTTTAAGCGGGTAGAAATAACTAGAAGGAGGTTATTTGACTGTTGGCTAAAATCAAGGCACGAGCGAAAATTAAATCCTTCGCTGCAAAGTACCAGTTTTCAACTTCACTATTTAAAGAAAAAAAAAGGTAAATATAGTTGTTGGTTCACTAAGTATTACAACTAGGTGGCGCTAGCCGCCGCCCGATCTAAAGGCTACAGCCATATCAATCCATCCGTTAAAGAGCCTCCATGTGCGCGCCGGCGCGCACATGGAGGCTTCATACAAGGCGTCAATTTGGGTTAGCCCGCGCGCTCGCCTCCTCGCGACGTTGTCCACTTCGCAGGCACGGCGGCACGTAACAAGTTCCTACGATGAGTGTTACGCACGATTACCGATATCCTTCCAAGTCCCCTCACTTGCCTGCTCTCGACTCCCTTGAAGAATGCATGATAGCTCCATATTTGCCACTTATGAGTGTTAGGCATTTGACTCAAGGCAGCGGCAAGTATGGCATAAAAGGGCATGCAGATGATCGACGTGGCTAACACTGTGCAGTGCCGACCACGGAACATACTGTACACATCACACGTCGGCTCGTTAACAAACCTTTCTCGCCAAGAAGCACCTCGTGGACCCCCGAGCAAGCTCCTCTAACATCATCCTCTTTATGGATATGGCGTTTTTTTTTTTTGTGTGTGTGTGAATGCTTCCGCGTTTTTGGATGGTACATGTATAAAGAACCAGTTAACACGTATACGTAATAAAACTTGTGATCGCCCTGCAGGAGTGTCACATGCCACGTCTCTGTAGTCTGCAAGGTCACGACGAAACTAGACATACTCACTGTGATTATGCGCCTAGAGAAGAATTATGTTTAGGCGGAATTTAAAGAAAATGCTTAGGCTTCATGTGCTGAAATCACGTTATCACATTGCAGCACGCCGTAGTGAGAGACGCTAGATTCATCTCGACAAACTGCGGCGTCATTTCACGTGCACATTTATGTAAGCACACGGGCGTTTTCTAAAGCGGCATTCGCGCCGAAACACATCCGTTAAGGCAGCGTTCAAACACGCGACATCGAACTCGGCAGAAGCAACGCGACAGGGTTATACCGTGGCAAATTAGAGCGGAGCCAACAACTCCGCCTGCTCATCTGTATCCTTTTGTGCACTCAACTTGTCCAAGCTTAACCGCAGATATTATAGTCGTCTTCATATCCGTGAGTGTCATGTGACCCGAGCATAAACGTCACTGATGACGTCATACCACCACCGTAAAACTTGAACTAATGGGGAAGTACTGCCGATAGCGTCGCATAAGTATAGTTATTCTTACAGTGTCAGTGGTTGGTCCCTGACGAGAAAGCAACCTGCGCCACTTCTGCCAGAGGTCGAGTCAACCACGACGAGACGTGGATTTTCAGCTCAAGTCACTTCCCTCTCCCGCATGTCAAGTCACTTCCCTCTCCCGCATGTGATGTAGCATGTAAGTCGTAGAACGTAGTATAGTGATGTATTCCTTTTGTATCGGCTATGCATTAATTTTTACGCATGACATGACGGTTGTTATGTCAGTTTTCTACCCCACCCCTGTAACGGCCCAATCGGCCAACAGTACCTGGAAATAAATAAAAAAAATAAAAAAAAATGTCACGGTGACCGGAAGTTACAAAACTGTGCTCCTTAAGACCTGACCCCGCACCCTCTCACTACGGAGAAAGTGGGCGCGCCGATGCGCGAAGCCACGCGCCCTTTGTCTCTATCCGCTGCCAGGAAGTTTCCACATGTGGCTGATTTGACAGGACGATTGGACACGCATCGTTGCGAAACGGATCGGAAGACATGTACGGGCACTTTTATGCCGCTTCACGAAAAATTTGCCTTACACCGATTCCGCAACAAAGACTACATACGCACAAGGGTACGAAAGGGTGGTTGCAACACCCGGTCCGAAGAGCTGCAACCAGAAAGCATACAAGACGACAATGCTAGCCCTGGTCAGCCATGTGCCCTGAGTGTGCTTCGTCCCGCCGTCTGAACTGCTGAGCTACAAACTCAGGTACCCCCCCCCCCTTTTTTTTTCTTTCCAAACCCCATGATTTTTTCCCAAAAATGTATCTCTATCCACAATGCTTTTAACAAGAGGTTCCATAGGAAACGGCGGCATCAAGGAGCACCCGTAGAACATTCAATAACACGTCATCAACGATAGCTTATTGTACACAAATAAGCTGAAAGGGTTAGATATATGTTTTTTCCCTGAACAAACAAACAGAAAAGGACAAAAAAAAAGAACGTCGAAAGGGAAAGCAGGACAGACGAATCGGTTTACATCGTCTCTATAACAGCTGCGCTCTACATGTAATACGGAAACGACCACGCCCTCTGAAGCATGTATAAGGGCAGAGAAAAAAAGAGAGAAACGCATGGAAGAAGGAGGGAGAATGTAAGGGGGCCCGCGCAGCCAAAAGGTCGCAGCTTTTAATATCCATTACTTTCGCGTTAACGTCCAATGCAGGGCGGGCGCCGGTCACCTTGCAGCCTACAAAAGACGTATATATCAGAGGTGATTGCTGCACCACGAACAACCCAAGAGCGTAATGTAGGCACACGAATGCAGGCGCGCGAATCTTTCGAACGCGGGCATGCGGGAAGAGCAACGACCCTGCATGGCTGCTGCAGCGGTTTACATAGCAGCCTGGCGAGCACGGCAGCTGAGGCAGCAGCTTGATATCCGGCCAACATTTGCGGCTAAGCGGTTGAGAGGAGCGCAGAGAAATACCGTTGGGGAAAGGGCGGCCCACTTGTGTTTCAACGACAGCCACTTGTGCGACGGAGCGAGTGCTCGAACCCCGGGTTCTGGCTCGACGAAAGCGCACCGCTGACCAGCTGGCCCCGTACGAACGTATACGTCGCACCATCTGCGCTGAGCGCGCTCTGGAGTGACCACAGCTCGCAAGTACAAAGGAAAAAAAAAGTTATTTTTAATGTCACCACATACGAACTATTGCGCATGCCTGCGGAAAAGTGCATCTATAGTAAGAAGTTGTTTATATTGCGAATATATACTTAAACATCAGACAAGCAAACGGGCCTTCTACTGGTGACAGGAGTGTAAATGCCTTGTGCGATCTGCTGCCACTTGAATGGCGGACAGATTAGGAAAGTGTGGAGAAGCAAGGCACAGGGAGAAATACATGGTCACATTTACATTCTGTGATCGATCAATAAGCATGGCCACGAAACACCTGAAAGCTACAGTATCCATACGAATCGACCGACACACTGTATGTAACGGTGGCTCAGTGTCATTGCAAACTGCAGTGTAGGCAGCCAGAGATTATGGTATACGGAAAGTATTCCGTAAATCGCGTTTACGAACAACCGTTTCGCTTACGTTTTTGTTACACGTACTAAAGCACTGAATGTGACTACGTATGCAAAATTCACCTTTACACGTATAAACACGACGCTTTGACGAAAACACCCGCCGCGGGGTCATGGTGCTCGCCTGCGGCCTCGTGAGATGAAATCCCGGCCGTATTTTCGATGGAGCCTAATAATTGAAGCCTATGGCAATTAGAGCGAAGTGCGCGTTAAAGATCCCCAGGTGGTCGAAATTTCTTCCAGTGTCCTCCACTACGGCGTCCCTCATAATCATGTCATGGTTTTGGGACCCTAAACCGGCAACAATTATTACAGCACTTTTGATCAAAACGATGGAGAGC
Organism: Rhipicephalus microplus; assembly: GCF_013339725.1. Lineage (NCBI taxonomy): Eukaryota > Metazoa > Arthropoda > Arachnida > Ixodida > Ixodidae > Rhipicephalus > Rhipicephalus microplus. Next base: position 10,292,480 of record NC_051170.1, read on the forward strand.
TGGAGAAGATCGACTAATAGGCGGCTCACGTAACGTCGGCACGGAACTTTAGTTGCTAAGAAATCGGCAGAGACAGCTTTTCTATATACTCACAGTCCTGAGCTAAACAGCAACGCTAAAAGACCGAAGAGTGTGAGTCCTATAATGAGGCTCTGAAGAGGCTACAATCACCGCATGTTAATCATCCAAACGTTCAGGCCTGCCACGTAAACGAGACATAAACCGAGACTTCAACTAAGTTTGCGGCACTGGGGAACGCATCATTCAGCTCACCGCGCCCTCTATAACAAATGCATCACTCCGTGCGCTCCGTGCCTCGCATCACTATTGCGGTATACATACTACTCGTTTTCTTAGAGACCTATACACGCCAAACCAACAACGTTAGCGAGCCCTGACCCGCGTACGGAAGTACGTGGGTCATTACGCTGCGCCGTTAGGTTCGACGAGCACGCAGGTATATCGAGGCTTCCGTTTATCCTTAATCACACCGAGGACCCCACAGCTGGATAGCCGTAACGCACTCGTCGGTATACACACGCGCACCTCGATCACCGGCGGTGATGTAAGGAAACGGCCAGAGACGGCCGTACCGAAGCGCATTTCTGTAAATGCGTTTTCGTCGTCGTGACCGGCACGCATCGTTTACGGTGTCTGCTCGAGAACAACTTCAAGGCGATCCCATGGACAGCGCTCGCTTACGAAGCCGTTCGCTCTGCCCCCCGACTCGGATAAGGACTATATGCGGTCACCGAAACGTGGGACCGAGCAGAGGAAAGAGCGCCGTACCAGCTGCGAAATACATTATAATCGTTTCGACTGCCACGGCGCCCCCCCTGGAGATGCTGGCGAAAACGGACCCGTACTTAGAGAGACAAACGGACTTTACTCTCCAGGGAGCTGTTGCAAGGTGCCGTCAGGAAAGATATATGCCAGAAAAGACGGCTCTTGCGCGCTGCCCCAGCAAAGAATAAGCCGTTAAAGACACTACAGAGCGCCAGAGTGATCGCTGGTCCGATGGAGTTGGCGAACGCTGTTCGAGGACTTTACGGCCTCGTGGCCACCACATTTCACCTAATGGCACCTTGTCAAGCTGCTGCCAAATGGACATGCTTTAGATGTAGGTCAACGAAGCAACGTCGCTTCTTGAAAAACGTGGTGCAATGTTATCAACGAGAAGACGAAATAAGGGTCAGAATGAAGGTGGCGTCCTTTGTATCCCTCTTTTTTTTTTTTCCTCCTCGTTCAAAACTTTGCGCCACGTCTCCCAACTGCTACGCGGCAGCCGCTATGTCGTTTTCTATAGTGTGAGAAAGCCTCGACGATTTTCAATAAAACTCCACAAAACTATCGAAATGGTCTTTCGAAGTATGCACACATACGCACTGAGACTTGAAAACCGGCAGATAAATAAATAAATATAATAGCTGAATTGAAGATCACCCAACATGGTGTTTAAAATTAACGCTCAGAAGGAAAAAGAAGTACACACAATATTCCGCCGAACATGCTTCTTCCATTACGAACCTTTACATAGAGCTCAATTCGTATAGCGTTCGGTACTCAGGAATATCGCAAACGGGGCAGGCGGACTTCACAACAATGTGTCGACGCAGAGCCGACGAAGTGTTATGTTTTCTTTTTTTAAAGGTATACACTACAACTTATGTCGTATACGAATCGAAGGGTATATATTAACACAACGTTGTTGGATTACACAGCACGTTATCGTCGACATGAAAGTCGTGCGACTACCGCCAAAGGAGAGAAGATGATATTCATGTGGACAGCTGCACATTTCCGGGAAAAAGCTGCCGGCATCAGAGCTTCAGTTAAACACTTTCTCCCCTGTCCCTTTCAGCGAGCGTTGTTTCCATTTCACGGGGTGGAGCGGGAGTCTGAAGGCATCGCGTAAAACGCATATAGACAAATTCGAGAGGGAAGACCCGCGCGTTCACCGTCCGTCACAGTTACACGAACGCAGGCGCGCGTCGTATAATTTAGAAGCGGCTCAGGCGGCGGCACCGTTAAGTCAAAAAGCACCACCGTCGGCCGCACGTTTTTACGATCGAGGAGGCACGCCCCCGAGATTCCAGCGCGATGGAAGCTTGCACGGGCCACCGACTTTGGCCGCTATCCGCGATACGCCGGGCTCGAGAGGGACCCGCTTGCATGCTGCCTCTTCGGTGGTCCGCAACGATTGAGCCGCGGGCCCCTTTGCGTGAACCGGCACCGCTAAACTTGGACGGGAATACAAGGCAATACCTCGAACCATCGCTTCGTGCGCGAAGGACGGGCGCAGCTCGAGTTTAACGGCCCGCGTTCAGTGGAGAGGGCGAGACGGCTTTTACGACAGCGGCTCTGAAAGTACGGACTGTGAGATGCGCTACGATTTAGCGTGCGCATTCCCACTGATGATTTCCAGCTAGAGCCCGTTTCTATGATGTTAATGCCGCCCCAAAAGGCGAACGATCAGACCGTTCTTCCTGGATGGTTCTGTAGATGACACGGAAGAGCTAGCGACCGAAGCTTCTCTTGCTCGTCGCAGTTCACCAGCACGTGCGCAAGCCGTGACAATCCCTTCGCGCTAGGGTACGCGTTGCGGCAATAATCTGCACTGAATTCAGTCTTCCGTGCCACGTTGTTTCGCTGCATGGTTCCAGCGAAAGAATTAGTTTGCGGAAATCTTAGAGATCGAGTGTGCTTACATATCGTTCAACGCGGCGGCGTTCGCAAAGAAGGCGCTATCGTTCACAATCGCTCTTTGCCAATGACAGTGGGAGTGAATCGCTGAAGCAGACAACAAGGTTCCGTCATTTCCCATGTTAGTTATCCTTGACACACTTGCTACAGTTAATAAGCTAAGACGACAAACCCACTCGAGACCTATGTACGCATGTATTCGGCGTACAGTATAGGCGATTAAGAAACGGTATGTTCCAACGGTGCACGCAACTACAGCTGAAACGAAAAGCAGCGTTGTCAAAGCTCGTGTCAAGTGAGAAGCGATAAACTAAACGAATGCACTGCGGTGGCTCGGAAGCCAAACGGAACAACAACAGCGCGCATTTATCATGTCGAAGGGACGCAACAGACACACACATCTCCAGGTCTTGCTAATCCAAAATGCATCGACCGCAGTAACAGAAATAACAAGGAACGTCCTATCGAAAGAGACGAAAGTGTGCAAGGTGTCAAACGAGACGCCAAGCCTACCACGGCGTGCACGCCAAAATGATCGACGACAGCTGAGAAGCGCTCAAGAAATTGCGGACGGCTCGACACGTATGCCAACTCCTCTGCGGACAATGAGAGGAAGCCGCCGCCGCAGGCCGTCAGCTGTGACCTCATCAGCAATCGACGGACGAGCACCCGCTACATTTGCCGCCACCGCGCTAGTACCACCGCGCGCTCGGTCATAGAGGGGGACCGTTGAGCTCCTAAAAGGCGGCCGCAACGGTCTGCTGCTTATGACGTGACAGCTGATCAACGCGCGGCGGCGCTCCCTTGTCTCCGTGCAGCTGATGGCAGCGGAGACCGCTGCGCCCCCTCCCTTTCCCTTCACACATTCGTTATATCGAGGCAACGTAAAAGACCACGACTGAACAGCGCCTCTACCTGCGACTGCAGACAGTCGCACGCCGTGACCAACGTGCGCCTCACGAAATGTAGCGGCAGCGGACGACAGCCGTGCACGAATACCGAGTGCTCCCAAAAGTGATGCGCGCCACTTGCGGCAGTATTCCGCTGAGCGGGCCGCGTTTCGGACCAGGAAGCGAGTGCTGCGGGCGGCGCAATCTGCTGGTGTCGTGGCCATGCGCGCAGGCGCGCTACGCGGTGGCACGACCCGATTCGAGGTGCCCGGCTATTATTAGCGGTCGGATGCTCGGGACAGGTGGCAAAAGTTGCTCGAGAGCGAGTGCATAGCGGTCCACCATTTCCTTTGTTCATCCGCAATCGCAGGCGACGACTATACCGCACCAGGATGTGACCCCCGATGCACACTTTCTTGCCCTTTGTTCTAAGTTTACAAAGAGAGCAACGATGACCGCGCACACAAAATGTACACGTCGAGAGTGGGGTCCCTTGTAAGTGATTAGAAGACGTGGTCTTCCATGAAAATGCGCTTGTCAATGCTAGCCGAACGTACGAACTGAGGAAGCGGAATGAAAGTTGTGCGCTTTGCCTGTAGATGAAGGAGAAAGAAAATGCACTCAGGCGTGTCCTACTATCTGGGCATCCGACGCCAGCATTGACGGCATTACAGCATCGTGCGACAAATGGTGACACCTGAAGACGTTAAGACAGCTCGCGGAGTGCCGTATCCTGAAATGCGTTGGAATATTTCAGCATTCATCCCTCTTTACGTCAGCTTTCGACACCAAAGGCGTGTATGACCGAAAGCGAACTTGCAACACTACCAAACATTATGAAAGCACATTCAAAAATGCCCTGTTTTCGTGTCATTCACGAACAGGTCTTCTGTAAGCGTGACCGGTTTACCTGATCAGGTAAGCCTTGCGGGAATATTTAACGCTTACAATAACGGCATATTCCTAAATCTTGACGACGTGTAGAGCTTGTTCGAGACACGTCCAGGGACTACTAATCAACTAGGGACATGCGTCCGGAGTTCCTGTCAGGGTGCATCCACCTATTGAAGCGGAACACCATAGGTCGTTTTACGGTTGCTACAAACATGCACGGCTCCATCCTTATTCGCGCGCTTCTGTAGCGGAACAGGCGCTATATATACAAGGTCCACCAGCAGGGCACACGGCACCACGCGTTAAAGCCTGGCAGGCAGCCATACAGAATAGCGTGTCCTGATAACGTACACTTTTTATATATATCCTGCGCCAATTGAGAACGCAGGGTCAGCTTAGCGGTCACCCGCAATGATCACCCGCAGCCACGACTCGCTTCCGTCTTAACGGCGCGGCCCCGATATGCTCCGGAAGGAGTTCCGGAAGGCCGAGCACACCGAGCCCCTTTCCTTCCTATAGCGCGACTGGCGCGGCTCGAACGGGATAAAAACGCGCCTGTGCACACGCAACCGTGCAGTCTACACCGAACACTCCACGCGCAACGAGTCATTTGTTGTTCTGTAGGTGTGCAGCAATATAGCGACGTCGAAAGGGTCCTGCGCACACTTGCGCAATACTTCGTGACTCGATAAAACGAGACCGAAATTGCCAAAAACTATAACAAATTGCAAATGATTCAAGACAAGGTTGAACTTTAACAGTCCACTCCGACTATTCGCTGACACCCTAAATAGAAGTGCAACAGTAAACTAAATGTCTAACGTTCCTGGACAATGACCATGTATATGTACACATTTAAGATTCACAATGATGTCGTGCAATATTTTACGTTTTTAATTCAGGCAAAATGTAGTTAGTCATCATTTCTATTAAGCAACTCCTCTGCGTAAAGTGAACGTCTAAGGACGGCACGTACCCCTGAAAAGTTGCATTAGATGAAAAGATATCGTTAAGATGAGTGCCAATAACAGAGAGTGGGGGGGAAAATGCTCAAGGGGACACAAGCAGTGCTGGTGCAGACAGTTCCTGAGCAGAAGCAAGACAGTAGAAGCAACGATTCAGAAGCGGCCGCCGCCTCTGACACCGCACAACAGCTATCGCTACAAGCGGAGGAAGCAAAGAACGCGGCCTGATTCGCGACGAAGAACATTGGGTCTGCGGTGTCGGATATCCGGCACACGCGCATCGTCTTCCAAAGTGCGCTGCCCGCGTGAATCACCCCGCGTCGCTGCGACTTAACGGGAGAGCAACAGTGGGACAGAAAGCGCCCGGCGCCACCGCTGACGGCAGTCCGCGGTGTCGGTTTCAAAGCACCGCCACGGCGGCGAGCTCACCGCTGACCTCGATTGCGTCCCCGTCAACAGATGACACGGCCGCCGCCGTCCGAACAAAGACGCAGTCGTGATGCTTCTCTCCTCCTGTGTCTCTCTCCCTCTTCGAAGCACCTTTCCTGGCACCTTCTCTTCTTCCGACAGCTGTTCGCTTCACCGCCGTATACGCTAGTGCTGCGGGAAAACGTCCTTGGAGGTGAGCGCCCGCCGGCCTCCCACTTTTTTACTTCTGATCTCGTTCTCGAAGCGCAACGAGGCACTCGCTTCGCAAGATAATGAGGCAGCAATGACAGAGACTTCTCTGCGCACAAGAAAAAGAGAGCGACACGCTGCGTAATGATGTTGGAACACACAGCGACGCTTGGCACGACGGCAGCGGGAACGGTGTAGGTATACGGATGAGTCGAGAGGCACCAGCCAAAAACCGGAAGCTACTTCGACGCAAATTATTTCCATATTTGAATGGACTGAAATTTCATTCACTAGACAGGTCAAAGGAACCTGCGTTAGGGAAATAAAATTGCACTTTGGTGACAAGAATCCTCGCCCTCGCGTATACATTTCAAACTAAGAGGAACACTTTTCTGTAAAGCACATTATAACACTGTATGTATCAAAATAAATATATGAATGAAAGAATGCATTTAAAAAGTATCATAGCGAAAGCCGATAATACAATAGAGCCAATATATAACATATGATTCTAATTTATCGAGGAAAAAAAATTGCTGACAGCACGCAATATATAACGTCCACCTTGGAAAATACTCGGCCTGCATGCGCGGTATTAATCAGCGATAACTGGTAGCCAAATACAGACTCCGGGTTTCGTTTTATAGCGGACAGTGATGAACCCATGTTCACTTGGATTCCTAGCTGCGTTTCATACTTTGGGAAATTTTTACAAAATGGTTTAAGAAATGTGTCCACCATAATCGAGAAATTACAGGAAAAAGTTTTCTGCGTGCTACCTGAGGCGTTCCCTGAGATAAAACGCACCTGCAGATGCGTACAGAACGGTTACGACCGTAATTATAAAGAACAAACGAATTTTTTCACCAGCGGAAATAAGTGGTCCAGTCAAATGGGCAATTTCAAGTGCTTCCTGCGAATAGTCCATAGCCAACTTTACCATTCACTTTGAAAACGCTCCCCAATGACGACACTGTTTCTATAGCATCGGGGGGGAGGAGGATAAGCGAGCGTTGATAATCAGTCACGCGACAAGAAAGCGCTGCCCTGAAACGAAGTATGTTAATAGAAGCTTGATAGGCGAGGGAAACGGTGTCGTCATTGAAGGTGTTTTCGAAGTTAATGATAGAAGTGCTGTTTGGTGCGTCGGTTTTGCTTTCGCCTGCTAAATTAGTCAGATTTCATCGTCCCGCGGTGATTATTCGTGGCCGACTTTTAGAAGTTTTCAAGTGGCTATGGACTAGTTTCAGCAAGGGCTTGAAGTCGGCCACCTGACTATACCACTTACTTACGCTGGTTAAAAATTTAATTGCGTTCATTCCTATAATAACTGCCTTATTATTGTTTCTACGTATCTCAAGATGCCTTCCACCACAGTAAAGGGAACGCCGCAGGTGGCGCTCAGATACCTCCTTTCTCTCTAGTTTTTCGATTATAGAATACACATTTCCTGAAACACCCTGTACAAGATGTCACGTCCGGAGCTCGGTAACCAGAGACACAACGGCGGGGCTCCCGAAGCCACTTACGTGGAGGGCTCGTCGGGAAGCTCTTCGGCGGACACGGCGTGCGTCAGGCAGTCCGCGCTGAAGCAGCGCCGCACGATCTTGGGCAGCTCTATGGTTGACGCGTCGCTGGCAACCACGCAGAACACTACACAAGCGCACGTGCACCGTTCACCAAGCGTGTCGTCCAGTGCCACTGGTTTCGCGCAGCGACGCAGCGATTGCCGTCCTCACAAACTGGCACAACTGACGCTGTATTTCGACACAGAACTACGTAGGCTTGCTTGCCGGCTTGAACCTATGTTTGGGCTCGTACCCACTGCGGGGGATTATTGTTCTTGTTAAGCTTCACTTGAGGCTCATGCCCACTGTGGGGGACCGAGTGGTCTTGTAAAGTATTACTCGATTTTAGAGTAAAAGGAACTTATAAAATGAAAACGCAACAAATTTGAGAACGAAATTTCGATGATCACTGATCTGTACCAGTCCGCATTCCACACGGCGTCACTCTTCTTCTTCTTCTTCTTATGATGATGATGATGATGATGATTGGACTTATGAATGGCTCATAGTCACTCTGGAGGATTCCCCAAGGAACGAATAATATGTAGGTAAAAGTATTCACTTATTAATTCTTCTTCACCTCCTTCTCAACGTTTACTTGTGGCATATACTGACTGCAGGCGACTGACAAAACTCATCGCCTAAGCACACCGTACAGATGGTAAACCAGCGAAGCCAGAGCTTGCGGACACAATTATCGGCTACGTCTGTTTAAAAATCTTTCTTGGCGTTTGCCACCCATTTGCTTGCTTGTTTGTATCCTCAACAATAAATATGGCACATACCCACTCACGGGGATTAGCCAAGATTACGTACCATATTATTTCGATAACTTCAAGAGTGCTTATAAATAAACAAATAAGAAATATTGAACAAATAAATAACAAGAAACAAGTAAAAATAAACAATGTATCAATGAAGTTCTGCCATTTTGAGCAGACCCGACAGCAGTATTGATATGACCAGGACAATGTTGGATGCATATGACATATTTTAGCACATTCTTTAACTTAATTTACGATTATTTATAAAAGAAGACATTCAAATCGGACACGCTTGGTAGCTTAACTAAAATTTCAAGCCTCATCAGAGACGTCCCAGTGGCAATTCCGCAAAAAGAGGGCCGCGAAGCTTAGTGAAATCCTGTGTGTTCCTTAGTTTCTTCAACTTTGGCAGGCCAGCAGTGAATGGTGGGATTTACTATATATCCACGGTACACACGGTTTTGACAGCGGAAGACTTCTCAGTTTTTTGATGACTGATAGATGTGTGGGGTTTAACGTCCCAAAACCACCCTGTGGTTATGAGAGACGCCGTAGTGGAGGGCTCCGGAAATTTCGACCACCTGGGGTTCTTTAACGTGCACCCAAATCTGAGCACACGGGCCTACAGCATTTTCGCCTCCATCAAAAATGCAGCCGCAGAAGCCTGGAGTATATATCGCGACCTGCGGGTCAGCAGCCGAGTACCTAGCCACTAGACGACTGCGACGGGGCCTCAATTTTATGGTGGACTGGCGGTAAGTATATACGAGTATAGTTAGGCTATCTCAACTTCTATGACACATAACCGTTCATGACGATACTAGTTCTTTGCGCACATAAGACCAGATTTTCTTTTGCCTAGTCCTATCATGCTTAGTTTTAATAAACCGACAGGTTATTAATTTCAGATGGCATAAGAAGGTGGAGTGGCGGCGGGCGAAGGGAAAACTTGTTTCGATCTCACGGTAATATATCGCTTTTCTTGACAGACTGGGCCTAATAACAAGGCTTACGGACGGTTACTCTCGAACACACGCGCCAATTAAAGAAACGGTACTCGCGTTTAAGGGTTGTCGTTATTTCTGGATGGCGGGAAAGGTGTCGGAACAATCGCACAGAAAGGAAGACTAAAAGAATGAATGCTGATGCGTCGACATGCATGCTTCCATGTTCATCTGCATTAACACTGTTTGGGTTAATACTCATGAGAAAAAAAGAAAGAAAGAAAAAAATGTCAAGGTGCGTCTCTCCTTGTGAAGGACGTATGTTCAATGAGCGTAAAACGGTTATAGAGAGCGGTAGGTCTGAGCAACTTCTTAATTACCCAGTCATGTATGGTTACATTTGGTAGAAATGCAACATGCATGTTTTCAGAGTGTTTTTTTTTAACAGACCGGAAATCTAAATCGAATTCAGGCTTCCAGACGAAGCGGTGGGAATATCGAGAGTTTTCTCGTGTCTCGCGGTGTCTAAACCTTAAACGTTAACTGTGTTATGCTTCTTATTCCGCTACGGGAGTTCTTTTACATGTAACCCAATGCGACGAATTTTCGGAGTTCTTCAGTGTACATTTCATCGCCACATGCGCGCTGCGAGTGTTATTGCCCCCGAAATCTGTCAAATACGCCACCAACCGCGTAAAGACAGCAAAAGACAAAGTATCTAGGTCAAAAGTCCGCGTTTCCTCGTAGCGAAGCGCCAACGCATTCACACCGCCGTGGCACGTTGACACGGAGCCCTTAATCAAACGGACGTGACGCGCCTGGGCGATGCGGGCGTCCATCCGGGCCGACTCGCGCCGTGGGAGAGTGACGCAAGCGACACGCGGTGGCAAAGACAAGAATCTCACTCAAGCGCTCCGTCGCCGGAAGAAGTCTGTCAGGTTCGTTCAACAAGAAAGCGAGGAAAAAATATGCGAAAAAACCAGCAAGAGAAACAGCCCGACCTGCCAGCGGTAAAGCAGCGCATCTTCTCGTATTGCGCAACCTTATCGGTGTCGTCATTGGATTAAATTTGAAAAAAATAAATAAATAAAAGAGGGCTGCATTGAACGGCGCTTGAGAACCGCAACCAACCGGACAAGAGGCAGGCGTAACGAGGGACGGCCGAGCAGACTCGCGTCCTTCACGCGGTGGCGCTGTCCGCCATAAAACGCTTTCCGAAGCGCGGTTCACACGGTGCGTCCGGTGGCGCAACTGCGCGCCATCTTGTTGCCAGTGCTCCTTGCTAATCGAGCGGCGAATCTTTACGAGCGGTGACCTGCGACTGACCCTTGGGCACCGCTAGTAGTAGCCCTTCTCGGACGCTCTCCGCGGGACAAGCGGAACGCGACGGCACATGCGGAATTGAAAGAAGCGAAGGACGACGCCAGACAGCCGGACAAGCCGGGGTGCGTGCATCTGCTCATACGCACCGTATGCCCCGAGCGCTGATTGATAGTTCTCATGACCTCCGAGATCAAGCAGCGCGGGGCACGCGTTGCGTATCTCGGAAGCAGTGTGCAGAGAAAGAGAACAGAGACAGAGGGAAGGGGGGAGGTTAGAGCGGCGTCCGAAGTAAATTAAGCAGCCCCCTCAGTTCTTCCGAAGCAGTGGAATAGCCAGAAAATTTTTACGGATAATGTTATACGGGGCTGTTATAAAGTAGAAAAAAATGAAAACAGATAATGCAGAGAAACAATATATTCATCATATCTCTGAAGGATTAGTCGATATGGTCCCTGTATTATATACGTAGAAAAACGAGTGCACGCGGGACTCCGCAGACTTTATTAATAAAAGAAATCTATTTTTCCGTAAGGAGGGGGAAAGGGAGGCTGTTACGCAGCGGTTAACATTTTGTGGGGTGTTCCGACACTTGGACACCTTTCCACCTCCAATTAGGCCCCTGTTACGGACATCACCCCATGAATAATAATAATAATAATAATAATAATAATAATAATAATAATAATAATAATAATAATAATATCTGAGGTTTAACGTCCCAAACCCACCGCATGATTGAGAGACGCCGTATAGGGGAAGACTCCGCAAATCTCAACCCCCTGGGGTTCTTTAAGGTGCACCTAAATATAAGCCCACAGGCCGCAAGCACTTTCGCCTCCATCGCAAATGCAATCGCCATAGCGGGGATATGATACCGCGACCTGCGGGTCAGCAGTCGAGCGCAACAACCACGCACTAGACCACCACGGCGGGGTTAATCGCATGACTACTCCACTAGAGGGTATCACCTATGCAAAGCACAATCAACCCATACAAGCGCTCAAACTATGAAGAGTTCGAGGAAATGATTGAATAAAACGCAGTACACATGTACATCGCGGTACCAGACCACTTGTAGATGCATCCCCTGAGAGTGCGGATCTGATCGATCGTTTTACAAGCCTTATTATAGCACTAGGTAAGTCTGAACGGGAGACTATTAGAGCGATTAATCAGGCTCGCCGCTGGGGGCACGCGAGGAACCGCCCGCTGCAATTAGTCTCGACAGGGACCGCCTGTGAGCTATAACGGTTACTACAGCGGAGGTCACGTGGTGGGAGCGGTACAAGTAACAGCACGGGTAACTTACGTACGGTGCACGATGTGTGCACACTGCATACATTCATCACTACCAAGATTGTCGATGAATGAAGCCGCCATCGAACAGCGCTGCACCAAGCGCTGGCTAAGGCGCGGTACTTACATAACAGCTGCGCTCGGAAACTAGATACCTCAACCGAACCGGTCAAGATACGTAACATGGGCTAACTATAACTAGCATTGCTTGCCGGGCCAGATGGTTCATCATAGGTTGGTGGTGTCAAGGTTGTTGTTAAGTATACCGTCGACTGACCACGCCCGATGACTCCTTGAGCACGTGCATGTATAAGCATGTACGTCAGTGACAACTGCAGAATTTCTGTAAGCTTACACACACTTTTCTGTAGCCTTGAGTCTACCACTTAACTACGTTTTGAATGACCGGCATCATTCTTCCTTACTTTCAATTCCGATCAGCATTATTTCCGTACCAGGCCTTGACAAAAGAATAAAGCTATAGTTACTATAATCTTTTCTTCAAAAGAACATTCGAGAATAGTATCTCTTATGACCGATATGTTGGTTCGTCTTGCTTCCCGTGAAATTCTAGGCCACCATAACGACTAAAAGTAATCTAGCCTTCTTCCATACTTCCGCAAGGTCGACGAGTCGCACCCCTAAGCACCCATGAATGAACGAAGATGGACACAAAGATGAACAAGGCAAGAGAAGCGCTCTGTACTAATTATTCGCACACTATAATATAGCAGACTATATACGCGCACGCTTTCTAGGCCCGATCGCAAGGGCAGAAACCGAGCCAAGTAAACGTCGAGCGGCGCCAGCCTGCCGGCCTGCCGGCGCGCATTCATTAAGTGCGCCACGCAACCTGCCATTGCTGAGGAGAGCCACGGGATAAAGCGAGGCGGCAGGTGCGGTACCCGCCCTTTGATTCTCTCCACCCCGCCATTCGCACGCAGCCCTCGGCAACAAAACGGCGCGCTCACGTGACGGTCAATAGCAGATTAACATATCACGCCGCATCGGCCGAAAGAAAGTCATTAGGGCTCCTCTTTCCATCCATCTTTCTTTGCCGCTTAAGCGTATACGTCAGCTGCAAGAGCGAAAAAGGCGTGCAACTGAGAGTTTAAAGGGCCACTAAACGACCTCTGAAAATACAAAAACGAGCAAGATATGGTCTCCAGGCGTTTCCCCTCTCTTCCGCACGACTCGTGACGCCAGAAGTTCGATCTCGTGACGTCAAGAGGAAATGTAAGCTCTCGATTGGTCCATGGACAAATGATATCAGTTGAGAATGGACTCGTATACCCTGCTTTACCATGCATGCACTCGCACGCCAGTACTGCCTTACACCACGTGACAACTAACTAAATGATTTCATTTCATTTTGTGAGTTTTTAACTGCGAAAGCGGAGGTAATAGCGTTTGGCCACCGAAAAAAAAACTCGATATCCTGATAGGCTAAACGCTTAATGCTGACACTGTCCACGTGTTTCAAAAAATAAAAATAAATAAGAGGCGAGGAGGTGATGCCACCTGTAGAAAGAGTAGGGAAGGCGTAAAAAAAAAAACTGTATTTGCACTTTAGGTGCACCTTGAAGCAGCAGCTGAACATCCTTTACACATACGCGACGAAATAAGGAAAAAAAAAAAAGAGTGATGGCAAGCTACAACTTCTCAGAAACTGCTCCCTCGTTTCCGGTGTAACATAGGATTTCAAATCACGATGAAACACGCAAGTATACATGCAAATAACTGACAAAGATGAATAAAGCACCACAACAGCGCGCGGTATACGTTCAGCTGCTTTACATAGGATAAATGTTAATGCCTTCGTATAGAACCAGACATCATCCCCAGAAAACTACACATGACTGACACCGGCAGCACATTCGCCATGGCAGTGTTCCACTAACCTTGAGTGGGTAACGCGTTAGCGAAAGCACGACTGCGTTCCTTTTCATAAAAAAAAAGACAAAACGTTCTCATCAAAGCTTATCTGAAACAAACCTGTTAGGCTCGTGATGCATTCCACGTAACATCGTACACGGTATACGAAAAAAACAAACAAAAAAAAAACATGGCACTAACATGTACACAGAACGCGTCGTCATTACCGACGTATTCGCGTTTCAGTCAAGTAATGCCTCGCGTAGAGCAGCACTAAACAAAACAATAAAACAACATTACTATGTCTTATCACCGCATATATTTAATACGCGCTATATGGAAAAACTTGTGACTTCGGCTCTCAGCACCAATTGCTATCCAGTGGCATAGAATCAATCAAGAGATAACTAATTCTGCAGTGTTGCCCTCCTACACATTTGCGTGCTAGCTCGCTCGAACTTATATCTAAACCTGCTGTGTCTACCCACACAGGTGCAGCGTATGTAAGCTGTATACACGAAAAGCGCGAGCAGCTGTGACACAGATAGGCAGCTGCGACAGCAGCGGAAGTGCGCGCAACTTCAGGCCAACCAAACGAATAGGAAAGAAAAGAAAATGCGGTTTGCTGTTCTGCTGAAGTATTGTGCTCCATCGCGTGCCGTGACAGTTCCGAGTTGTCCTTTTAACAACAGGGCTTTTCGCACACTTCAGGTAGACAGAATATTTCGCGAGTCAGCAACTTGCACAAAATGCCAGTTTTGTATGGCAGAAATGAATGAAATGCCGTCACATACGCCATACAATGTCTTTAGCACAAGCCACAAATGGTACTACGTGTATAAGTACTCATAATGTGCCAGCCATGCAAGGAAAGTCAGCCGAGATATCGAAACAGCGTCCAGCCAATGCGACGCAATAGCGTCACGTTTCTGTGACCTAATGTAAAACGTAATCTCGAAGGCGCGATTTTAGTGCCATGCAAGCACTGGATGCGATTTGAAGAACTGGAAAGAGCCGCGATGTTCCGGACGCTACATATCGAAAACTTGCACACGCAGTTGCGCATGCGCACGCGCAGGCACTCATGCACGCACGATTCAAATTAGGGAATTTACGAGTAGGGGCTCAGAAGTTTGGAACCCCGAACTTGGCAGCGCAAAACCCACAACATACACAAAAAAGAACTAGATAGGAGAGCATTCATACCGTCTCGTTCTGGTGTATTTCGTGTGTTTTGAGCTTCCAAGTATCAGTACAAACTGGCCCAACTTTCTGTTCTTCCAAAACTATTCGTTGAACAATGCCGAAGGTCTGCCAGAGGCACGACATGGGCGCCCGAGTGTACTGGAGGCCGCGAAGGAGCGCGTCCAAGTGTAGTGTCATTAGGCCAGCAGCCGAGAAGCGGGAGTGCGCCGGTCGAGGGAACCCCACAGCCCGAGGGTGCTGCCGTGTAGCGTGGTGGTCAACTTGCACCCTCGGGAACACGGACGCCGCAGCCGACAACCCATCTCCCCTTCTTCCTCTCCACTCTCTCTCTTCTTGGGTGCCACTCGGCCTCGCCGTCCAAGACGAACGCGCAATCACCAAGAGGGTTCATCAAGAGCGGCCGCTGAGGTCAACGAATTGTGGCGACGCTGCCAAGGGGCGAGCACCGTGTAAATCTATTCCGTACAAAATAGGCGAGAGCTGATATCCAGCGTGGGAAACTCGAGAACATCTAGCTATCTCTCTTTCCTGCGCCAGCAGAGGAAGCTAGAGCAGATGAACGAAGAGTGGTCGCCTGAATGAAAAGCCTATACGCAGCCACAATGTAAACGTTGCACGCGTTTTGGAAAGTGGTACTGTTGCTCCGACATAATATATCAATCAAAAGAGGAAAAAGAAAAGCTTCCGAGAGGAAAAAAAAGAAATGGGGGGATGGTGCTGAAGTATCACGCATGCACATAGTCTGTCAAACAATGCGAAGACAATGTGCCAGGAAAAAAAAAAGAACGATACTTTACGTACAGACAAGGAAACAACCCACGAGGACGGAGGCTGGGCCTTGTTTCCTTATCCGTGTAAAGAGTAGCGCTGCCCCCCCCCCTTTTTTTTCAAATAGAATGTGGAACGTTACATATACCTTTGGTGTAGATCCTGTCACCACCCCGGCGGCGAATGGGAAACACATTTATAAGAGCGTTTAACAGTCAGAATGTTCCTATTGTGAGGCCCTTGTAAAACAGAAAAAAAAGAAAAGCATGCCAATAGGAGGGCAGGGTTACGTCGCCCTTTTGGAATCGTCCAATCACGCGCCATTCAAAGAATTTAAATCTACGAAACAAAGGTCAAATTCACGTACTTCTCTTTCGTAAGCGCGTTTTCCCACTAGCCAGCCGCTTTCAATAATAATATTTTATGCATTGCGCTTAGCAGTAAGTCTTTCGAACACACTTTTATCTTAAGACGTTTTGTGTGAAGGCGTGGTTAGTCACAGCCGCTAGCGCCAGCCAGCCCGTCCGAAGGGTTGCATGAAATGAGAAGCTTCACCAAACAACGACTGCGAGTATGCAAAGGGCAAAAGAAAAAAAAGATAGCACGGGGGCAACTTGGTTGCCTCAGTGCTCGTCGTGCGACGACTGCTTTGCCTTCTCACAGATAAACAAGGGCGCCGAGCGACACGCGAGTCCTTTATTTATGTCGGCGAAGAAAGCACCCTGCCATCGCACAGGGTCGGCGAGGCCACAACGAACAAAATACAGTCAAAAGGAGGACACACGAGCAGGCTTAAGCGCCGAAGCAACACGACGACGCGCGCCGTTGAACAGTATCGCGTTAACAAGAAACGGCCGACACGGCTTCATAAATAGCGAGACTCGGCGAACACGAAAACAAGCACGGCCGAGTGGGTTACCGAGGGCGGCAGGCGCGTCCCACCACAATCACGCGCGGCGCTTTCAAAAGGACACGCGCGACCCAAGGCCAGCCGCGACAGGCCCCAGGAAGCACGCTTCCCTGCCCAGGCTGCCTGTTGCACGGTGCAGGTGCTTTCGAGGCCGAGCGGGCATTATTAAGGAGTCCCGTGCCGGATTCCGTATGCCGAATGCAGTGGTTGCCCTAGGAAAGCTCTCAAAGTGTGAACATGCAAAGATATTATCGTAACACTTCACAATGTTTTACACATGCTGGGGCTTCATGTCCCAAAACCACTGCATGATTACGAGGGTACTCCGGATAAATTTTGGCCAGCTGCTAATGTTTTCAACACGCGCCTAAGCGCAAACATACACGGGTGTTCCGGCATTTAGCCCCCCCATCGAAACACGGCTGTCGTGGCCGGGAGTCGAACCCACGTCCCCAAGCTAAGCAACGCATCTCCTTAACTGCTAAGCTACCACGGTTTATCGTAGGAACAAGTGATCAAGATACCGTAATCCCCCCCCCCCCCCCACACACACACACACAAATTAGGGACGGCCGGCGACCTACCGACGAGCGTGACATCGCGTAATGTGACGGGACTAAAATCACGCAGCCCACCATGAAAAGAAGCAACGAGGCCTTGCGGCACCAGGGAGGATGATATTAGCATCGATGCGGTTTTGAGTGGAATGAGAGTATTGAGCGAAATGAAAGAGAAAGCAAAGCAAAAGCTTCCGCAAGTGAGAGAGAGGAGGGCAGACGAGATATAAAGGGCGCCGACGTGCGCGGGAGGTTCAAATGCTCGCCAAGAATAACGGCACCAAGAACGTCGCCAGAACAAGCGCGCCGAGGCAGCCATGAGAACGCGCATGCCAAGCGGAAGGGCACGTCCAAATAAACCATGGAAAGCGCCGATGATAGCCGAGGGCAGCGACTGCGATACATCGCGCAAGAACGGAACGGTGGCAGTGGTGACGAAGGCGCGGCGTGCGCCTACGTGACTGACCGCGCGTAAGAAGTGCTTACCTAAGGCAACAAGGAGTTACAGCAGCTCTTGCTTGCCGCACCGGGTGCTTCGACAGAGCAAATACGTGTGCCCATAGACCACATCAGAGGTTGCCGAAAAACACTACACAAATGAAGAGTGATGCCCATCCATGCTGCATTGCGTGATCTACGAATCTAAAACTTGCGCAGCATAAGTTCGCGCGGGAAATATGAACACAAGGGAAGTAATTTTAATCACAACAAACACAGAAGCAGGGTACACCAGCTCAAAAGAAAACACTTCAGACAGTTAGGTTCAAACGAAAAAAGAAATGACAGAATGCATGTAAGCGCTTACAGGTCACGGCGAAAAATATATCAGTTTACGAGTTGCAAGCGACAGACAGCCACGAAGCAGTGTAAGGCACAGGATGCGATAAAAGCAAGCAAATAAAAAAAAAATTCGGCATAATTCATGTTAGATTGTTAGTAAACGCTGACAAGAAGCCGCTTCCGAAATGCATCCTGTGCTTAACATATGAACTTTTCTAACGTGTTTCCGACAGACAAGATATGTCACCTATCGGCGCTCATGAACCGTGCGTGGAGAACTTGGCCTCTCTTTACCTGGACTCAGGCCCCGCCGTGGTGGTCTAGTGGCTAAGGTACTCGGCTGCTGACCCGTAGGTCGCGGGTTCAAATCCCGGCTGCGGCGGCTGCATTTCCGATGGAGGCGGAAATGTTGTAGGCCCGTGTGCTCAGATTTGGGTGAACGTTAAAGAACCCCAGGTGGTTGAAAATTCCGGAGCCTTCCACTAAGGCGTCTCTCATAATCATATGGTGGTTTTGGGACGTTAAACCCCACATATCAATCAATTACCTGAACTCAGACATGATACAAGAGCGTGTCAAAGCTGAGACAGCCCAGCTGACGTCAACGGACTTTCCTTGAGCAGCGTTTATGCGTCGAGCTTATGTGCGTACAAAAAAAAAATGTGTGACGCAGGTTCGATTAGATTGCTCAACTTCTAAATCGTTGCGGTACACGGAACATAAGCAGGAACAGCCGAAAACGGTTTTTATTTTATTTTTTTCACAGGCGGCACGAAAAAAACAACAACCAGAAAGTAAAGCAGACGCAATAGCAACGGAAGCAGATGACGGATTGAAGAAAGAAAAAGAAAAACAAGGAAAGACTTGGCGGCGCCCGCGTCTTTTCTGCGACACGCGCCAGCGACCGTCAGTTTGATGCGGGCGTGAACTCGCGAGAGCGCGCTGCTCGTCAACGAGACGAGCCGAGCCACACCTGCAGCGCGCACGAGAACGTGCAGACAAGATAGGCGGCGCCCGGGAGCTCGTATGCAAGCACACTGAACTGGTTTGGACACAAACGGGGTCGCTGCTGCGTATTCTTCGCGAACGACAACGTTGCCCGCGAAGCGCATCAAGACAGAAAAGGGGACTCTGCAGGTAGTAGCGTGTCCGGAACATTATCCGTACCCACTGCACATTTGGCTCAGCCATCTGGGTGCTATCACGAAATCAAGACGGGAGAGACGCGTGGACGGCGCAATCCAGCATTCTGTCTGTAAAATAGTATAATATGACTGGGCATGCAAAGCATGCAACGGTATTTTGACAGCTGCTGACCCTCTGTATAAGTAGTTTATATGGATAACAACTGTAAGTACATCTTGCTTCAATGTTTAGTGATATTCTTTCAATTATAGGGCAAAATGAAAAAAAAAAATGGTCCGTCCTTCATAGATTTAGGTACACGTTAAAGATTCTAGCACCAGATGACAGAAATCTTCGGAGCCCTTTGTGAGGAGTCCCTCATAATCACATCATGATTTTGGGACTAAAACATAAATCAACAATTACGATATTATTAACTTATGAGTTATGACTACCTGCTGCATGTGCCTCAATGTACAGTGCTCACGGATTTAAACGCTAGACCAATTTTTTACATATATAACGACCGGTATGCCATATAGTTCTAGATAACCACGTCATGCCGCGATGAATACATGTGGTCTCTAAAGAATAATAATGTTGACTCCGACATAAGCGTTCGAGTCGAAATGGCGCCGATGTGATCCGAACAAAAGACGGTGGAAACGTATAGCGCGTGCCTACATTATACCTACATATTGTCCCGTTTCACTCTATCAGTACTGCACATAAGGTTTTTGTGATAAGATTAGTTTGCCGTTCCGGCGCCAGGGGGCGTCGATGTTGCAAGGAAATAAATACGGCGCACATGACCAGCCAGTCAGTGTGGAACCCGCCAACGTACGTGTGTGTGATTCGGTCCAGCGACCGGCATGGCACAGGACTATCCGGTTATCACAGTTTTGTTACACATTCAACACGGGCACACGATTCTGGTATTTGGACGAGCTGGTAATGCACAATATAATAACATCCGGGGCTTTATGTACCAGAACCACGATATGATTACGAGGTACACCACTGCGAAGAGCTACGTGTTTTTTTCACGAGCCTCTAGAATTTCGGCTCCATCGAAATGAAACCACCGCAACCAGGACCGAACACGAAACCTTCGGGCCAGCAGCCAAGGACCTTAACCACTGCTTAAGCGCGGCGACTCTCGAAATGCAAAAAACACTCTATATATATATATATATATATATATATATATATATATATATATATATATATATATATATATATATATATATATTTATTTATTTGAGTGTGTGTGTGTGCGCTTAGGTGCACGCTAAATAACCGCAGATGGTCAATACTAATCCGGAGCAGTCGATGCTAATGACAAACAAACATAGGCACTTGGTCAACAGGTCGCGAGCACGGCAACACTCACTATACGCAATCTGCAAATCTGGAATGCATGCACTCTTTATTTTCTAGAGGGGGGGGGGGGGGCGGGTGAAGGTGCTGCCGAGCGCGATGGGAGGGCGTGACGTAACCGACAGGTGGGCGACGATCGAGTCACGGTGCGAGCTTCGACAGACGCAGCCACACCCTCGGATTACATGGGAACAGTGTGCCACCCCACCTGCCGTGGTATAGCAACATCCCGCAACGTTGGCACGCTTATCTTCACTCTTCCGGTCGTCCGAGCCACGTTGGCGCCGCTATTGCAGATGTCCTCTGCGCGCGCGCCTAAATGCGAAAGTGGCGCGCTGTACACACTTACGGAGATGCGCACACACCTTCACAGAAAACGGAAACGCGCTATAATATACAAGTACTAAGGGAAAACAATGGCATATTTGGGACGCGCGCACCGATAGCTCCAAACTACGAATGAATCGCACGCAGATTAAGCTATGCCGGGTCTTGGAAGCCCTATATCAGTATATCAGTGCGCATTCTGCCACGCGTAAGGTAATAAGACAGTTAAGTTGGACGTATACATGACAGCTCTGCGAACGCACAAATAAAACTAATTATTACACGTTATGCCGTGTACGCATCGCACAAACCTCCAACACCAGGCAAGGAAATCCTATGATTGCCATCCAACCTGTAGGTGGTATACGACCTTTGTGCCGTATACCTTTGCAGCTTAGCCTAGACAGGACCTGAAGGGTGCGCATCATCTCTGACGTCCTTCACGGTGGCAATAATGTCGTCAAGGCCTTTGAATTCCAGCCAGGGTGCTGTCCACCATTCGCTGGAAGATGGCTGGCGCCGCGGATATCAAAGGGAGACGCTTCACCTTGAACAGTGCTTCGGTGACGGTGAGCAATGCGGCTGTCTCGTCATCGACTCCACCAACGGTGCGGCCATTTCGACATGTTGCGTCGGCTCCAGTATACCTTGCTCTTGAAAGCGGTCGAGCTCTTCCTCCATAGGCAATTGGTACACAAGGGGCATTAATGCTTTGCAAAACTTGGGCGTGGCGCCTTTTTCCAAGTCCCAGTGCCCCAATGGACCCATGTATAGCCTGCGATGTCTTTCTTACGTACATCAGGATGGCGTGCGAGAGCATCCTGAATTTCTCGACATGGTTCGGCAACCCGGTTTATTCCGTGAACACGGATGTTTAGTGCTGAAAACCAGTCGCGTCAAAGCAGGTTGCATCCAGGCCCTTCCATTTTCAGCAGAGGTAGCACGTACTTCTTGGTCCTAAAACGCACACGAACCTGCGCCGAACCGAGAGTACACAGTTCTACTCCTGACCACGTGCGTAAGTCTAGGGGCTCCCTCGAAAGCTTTGGGGCGTTAATTGGCCACGTTTGGTGGTATAAGTAGCCCCATCGATGAGATAACGTGCGGCGACCGTTTTCACTTCGAACTTCAGTGGCTTTCCTTCGTACTTCACGTCAACGAGGGGTTATCACCCGCCGTCCCACGTGGTCTCTGCGCTGCAGGGTTGCGATGTCGCAACATAACAGGTTAGTTGCTTCAAATAAGCAAATAAAACTGGAGCCACAGGGGACGAGGAGTTCGAATGAAAGCGCTTCAACTGACATTCGTTCATCACTTCAAGTGATGATAAGCGCGGAGCGATAACGCACATGGAAGCGCCAAAGGGTGACGAAAGCATTACGGAAATTCAACAGATTGTGTTTCGTCCCCGTGTATACATTGTGCTATACTCCGTACGAACATTATGTGGCAACAAGCCCACATTTCTGTCACACTGAAGCTTCATGTGGCGTATGTATGCAGAGAGGAGAGAGAGAGAAAGAGAGAGAGAACGCGCAATGAAGAAAGGCAGGGAGCTTAGCAAAGCTTTGGCTCGGTTGGCCACCATACCCGTGGGGTTAGGGAAAGAGATAGTAAAAAAAAAATAAGATAAACAAAGAGTAAGATGAAGAAAATGGATTGAACAATTAGCGTGAATACATGTGCACGCAGCACGGATTTGCACTGATAATTCACAGACGATCGTGACGTTCATTCGTCTTGAAGCAGAACAATAGCGCAGTAGTGTTGAAACGATATACAAAACATTTACATACAACACACACACGCTTGCGTTCTCCCTAACAAGTCTCTCTAAAGTTCGTAACTTCCTTGAGGCAGCAAGGCTTTCCGTCCGCAACAATGCCAGTATTAGGAAGGTTGTCGATGGGCGTCGCATGAAGCGTGACGAATGCAGCTGCGGAATCGGTTCGCAATACGAGCTCGAGACAAAGGAGGGCCGCGCAGGCGGAGAAGCAGCACGACATTCCGGTCGAAAGGGCGCCGAGATGTCCACTCCATTGTGTGCCTGGAGAGGGTAACTACTCGAATGTGCTACACCGAGTGCATGCTGTACGTGACAAATCGATGCAATGTGCGATAGTCTCCGCGCCTATGTCGCGACTGGCGCCTGAAACAGTGGCAAGAAGCCACCGCTCTACACGCGTCAGCTATATGCAGGCGCTGAAGTCCAGCGGTACACTGCAAAGGATACGCGTACCACCAGCACAAAGTGATACGCGAACACAGTGAAAGACAAAAACACTATATTATATGGGATTTCCACGTGTACCCGTTTTGAACGCGGTTTGCCAAACATGGAGCATGGCAGAAATATAAATCTTACAGAGTAAAAGATATCAGTAACTGCTGAGAATTCATGTGACCCTAGAAACAGAGCGCCATAGCATAGTTTCGGAATAGTGTGCGTGCAAAATTGAGGTGTAAGTGCAAAAATACAGCCCCGCCGCGGTGGTCTAGTGGCTAAGATACTCGGCTGCTGACCCGCAGGTCGCGGGATCGAATCCCGGCTGTGGCGGCTGCATTTCCGATGGAGGCGGAAATGCTGTATTAGTCCCGTGTGCTCAGATTTGGGTGCACGTTAAAGAACCCCAGGTGGTCCAAATTTCCGGAGCCCTCCACTACGGCGTCTCTCATAATCATATGGTGGCTTTGGGACGCTAAACCCCACATATCAACAACAGTGCAAAATACAGATAGCATGCAATGCAGAGGTAGCATGAGCGAAAACTGGCGGGCAAGTTAAATAATCACAAGTAGAAATCGTCGCGTTTCTGAACCTGAAAGACGAATCAGCAACTCTAGCAAGATTATTTTGTATATGACTGCAGGTACACTAGCTCAGCCGCAAACTTACCAGAGAGTGAGCTAACCAGGAGGTCCCAATTCACACGGAGTTAGCGCTTGTACCTGACAAACCTATAAATATGTAGCTCTATGCCACCAAAAAACAATTTATCCATTCTAAATGCGACATGTGGCGAAAATTCCCGAAATGGTGGTGCGAAAGCTGCAGGGAAGTATTTGTCATTCTCCTGGTCGCTCATCGAAATAAGTAGGGCGCCACTAAAGTACTCACTTGATGGTAACGCTGTAACACAAGCACACCTTTTTTTCCCCAGGATATACAACGGGACAGCCAAGAAAGTCAGACAAACCATGCGCGCGAAACTAAAGTTGAGTTTTACGAAATCACCACCGGTGAACGACCCGAACGTGCTATGTGTCGAAGACCAAATTTACTTCGAGTTTCTTCCGCGTGAAAGGCTCAGTCACTGCAAGAAACCGACAAAGACCGGCAAAAAAAAAATTAAGGGAAAGCGTCCCAACTTTTCCTCGACAGCCACGCCTACACCTGCTCTTTACGCCCACTCAGACTTCTATATTGCCCTGCCGCGGTGGTCCAGTAGCTAAGGTACTCGGCTAATGGGCCGCAGGTTGCGGGATCAAATCCCAGCTGCGGCGGCTGCATTTCCGATGGAGGTGGAAATGTTGTAGGCCCGTGTGCTCAGATTTGGGCGCACGTTAAAAAACCTCAGGTAGTCGAAATTTCCGGAGCCCTCCACTACGGCGTCTCTCATAATCATATGGTGGTTTTGGGACGTTAAACCACACATAGCAATCATCAATCAGACTTCTATATTGGCAGGAATTACGTTACGGTGGCAAAAACACGGATCGGAAGCAAGCAGTAAGAACATCAAAGAAAAACGTATACACGCGCACACATGAGCAACCACAGCGCCGGCTCTGCAACAAGACCAAACATGCGAAAGCAACCCCAGTGCCTGGATCGGTTTCCTTCGCCCTGCTTCCATTTCGAGTCTCACGGGTGCGGGTCCTGCGATACATTCTCGTCCGAAAAAGAGAGGAGCGTCCAGGAAGACGGACCATCGTCCCTTCCAATCTATGTTCGCGAGTATATATACTACCAACGCACATACGTCGCCAACCGGGGCGGTCTGTCGCATAGCCGCAGGCTCGAACGACCGCACACACGGTGGTGGTGATCTATATAATACACCCCGAGATACGTGGGTTCCAAATTCGCAGCGCTCCGAACGAAAACAGCTCTTCCCTCGGGTACGACGACAACCTCGGGGCTTCTCATCGTCGCCCGAGAAGCCGCAGCCCTTAAAAAAAATTAAAAAATCAGAGCGGGTGACACGGTGTCGCCAAATAATAAGCGGCACGCCGCGAATACACGCGCGACGCCCTTCTGCGACGACTGTCCCCACGGCGGTCTTTCTTTTTGGGCGTCGCCGTTAATTATACACGCGAAGCTGCAGAAGCGGCACAGCGCAAGAAGCCCGCGCCCCGGAGGACGTACACGACACTCCTAATACGCAGACTCAATTTTCCAGAATAGAAGCTTACAGACACGGCCGCTAGATGGAAACGTGCTATGGACGACCGATTATTGGCTACACAGGAAACGGGGTTCGTACACTTCTCAGTATAGTGAGCCGCGGGATATAAGCTCCGAAGAGCACGTCCGTGCCAACCTGCGACGATCGAAATACATGTTTCAGAGCTACATTTGACGGGGCTTTTCGTTAGCTTTGGCGAAGTAAGTTTACTCATTCTATACGACCAATTTGAGGTCGACGAAAGGACGAAACTGCGAAGATCTGCAAGTGGCACACTAGCCTAATACTGCCCCAAAATGTCTCTCGTCTGTGAGAAAGAAACACCTTTCGTGCAAGTAAATAAAAAAAGAATCTACTCGCTAGATAGACGCTCATAACAGTGCGAATGCCGCATATAACTAACCATTCACAGAAACGCTAGATATAGCTGCGAAAAAAAAATTCTGGCCGATCTCGATGCCGGACTCTACAATAATGAAGGCATGCCCGACACTGACAGACAGCATTTACGAAAGAAAAGCTTGGTGAATTCGAACCCTGATGCGCACCTTAACAAGCTGTCATATCACAGTACTCCGCTAAACATTTTTCTACATAATCAGAAATTGTGGTGCTTTAGGTGCCAACTTTAACGACATATAATTGCCAGGTTAGTACTAAGTATGGTCGGAAAACTCCAGACTAATTTTAGCCACTAAATTACATAATGGTTTTAATAACGTGCTCGTATATTTCGACAGGCTGGAGCGTTCTGCCTTGGCTTCTGGAATCGAGTTGGCGGCCTTGTGCTAGGCAGCTCACACCGCAGTCACTAGGTGTATACATTTTACCACGCTACCGCTCGTCAGAAGCGAGGCAGTTTTGCGCTAAGTGCTTCGGGATGAGCAACTAGCGTACTGCACGCCAAAAGGGCCAGAGAGAACCGAAAAGTGGGCAAACGCTCTCTCGGCGGGGAGGGCTTTCAAAGGCCCATTAGGTCGAAACAGCGTGCGCAGCACGGCAAACAGAACCGCAAGGGCAACCGCGTCCCACGCGACTCGGTGCGTGCAAACGACGCGACGGAAGCGAACGCTGCGGCAGCGGACAGAGGAAAAAAAGAGAGGCCATCGGGGAACAAGGTCAGCGCGAACAGGCACGCTACGGTGCACGTCGGCCGCGAAGGCACAGGAACAGCGAAAGAAAAGCACCGGGATCGTGAGCGAACAACGACGTACTAACAGCCGCCCGAATCTGCGCGAGCTGCGACTTTTATGTGCGTCAGTACATGTAAAAAAGCGCGCTCAGCTGCAGACTCATCGTCTGCAAGCAGGTCCTTCTTGAGGACGTCACAATATAGTGGCGCACTTCCAAAGAACCACGTTTTTCTCCCGTAATATGGGCGAAGCCATGCGGAGTGTATTTAAAATATATCTCCTCGATCGCACAGCAACAATCACCTTCTGAACATAATTTACGAGCAATTCGCCTACTCACACTGCTTATTCATCTTCAAGTGACGGGGAGACACCTTCAAGAAGGAATAGCCAAGTATATGACGAGCCCAGCTGAGCACACTTTGTGGAAAGCATGCATTTACCCTATAAAGCACTGTTTGAAACTTAGTGCTGTCATACGGTGTTGATACACAGAAAAGTCACCGCTGCTAGTTAAACATTTCGGCGGCTGTACCGTCGCACTCATTACGAATTGCAACGCCGGGCCACGAAAAGGAATAAGAGACTGTTTAAAGCTTTCACTAGCCCCTATTTCTACAACTAAACGCTGCCGTCGCACTTTGGGACGACCTGAAATGAGAGAATATCACTTAGCTGTGGATGATGAGGGCAAGTTCAAAGCCTTGCGCAATGTATTACTCGTGAGAGCAGGCGTTCTGGTGTTGCAAATGACATTGTTCGCCACTATACGAAACTGCGCCCGTCCACGCAAAATGCTTTAAGAAGTCCCTGTGGTACGAATGTGCCACGACGCCAGAGTTCAGGCACGACCCCGGACGGCATGTGCGACGCGGTAGTCGCAGCGGTTGCCCCTACATTTAGCGATAAATAAGACACGGCTGCAAGGAGTTAATTTATATGGCTGGGTAAATACGCTTCAGATTTCGAAGGCAACTATCTACGATCGCAATCGATAGACATTGACGACGCCAGGCTACCAAGCCCACATTGAAGCAACAGCGCACCCCGACTCACCGAAAATTCGCGATATGGAGTTTAAGCTGGCGACCAGTGCCACCACGAGGGTAGAAAAAAGCAAAAAAAAAAAAAAAAACTTGGCGTACAACGTCATAAAATACGGTTGTCCAAAACTGAACGCATCACGAAAACAATTACTGTGAATAACGTCCACCGATAGGCTTGAAGCGCATTTACTTTCCGTACGGTGCGCGCTACAGCGCGTACGTGCAGCGGTTTTCATTACGGTATACGTGCAATGAACGCGTGAAGCTTAACCACTATAGGTACTGTGCTGTGCGCTTTTAGGGCTCGCCGTAGCCACGGGGCGCTTCAGTCATCCATCGCAGCACTAATTTCACCATCTGCCGTGACGCATCTGACCGTACGACTATGTCACCCGAGACGAAGCCTGCTCGGTGTTGCGCAAAAGCCCTTCTACTACACTCCGCCGCGGCGGCCTATTAGCGGCGGCGGAGGAAGTGCACTTCGCAACGCGCCCGTTAGTCAGCGGGACGCCAAGGGACTGCTTTCTGGCCGCAAAAGCGCGCCGAACGCAACACGACAGCCGCGGCAGTTGCGTCAAGGCCAAACGCACAAGAGCCGTCGCTCGCTGCGCGCAGCTAGCTGGCGAGTGTGTGATGGATAAGCCCCGTTAGGGCAACGGGGGAATGCGGAGCGGCAGAGCACGCCAGCGCGCCCGCCCGAGCCCTCGGGCAGCGGCGGAAGACATCGCAACACCCTTCCCCGAACGGCCGGGACGCACGCCAATATATCTGCGGCATAGTGACGTATACATGCACGAGGCACGTGTGCTCTGTCGACGTGTCCGCCGACATGGCTGGCTGTTGTAGGCCAGCCACAGAACCATTGAAGTACGGGCCATGCGGCTCCGTGCCTCCCAAGCTACCCTGTATACTAAAGCCCTAACCACACGTGCACACTACAACAACGCGTCAACGTGTAACGTGCCACGCGACGCCGAGTGTGCACGTCACTCGTCGACGCGTTGTACTGCGTACGTGTGACCTGCCTTGAGCGCTGTATTGCTCGAAGCATGCAGTAATCGGGGAACACGGAAGCTTAAAGAGACAAAACATTCTTAAACTGCCTTGAACGTTCTAATGCTCCAAGCATGCAGTAATAGGGGAACACGGAAGCTTTAAGAGACAAAACATTCCTAAACGGGTCGAGAATCGGGGAACAATCCGACCACTTGGAGTTGCACGTCCAAGTACGAAGGTTTTCAGCATTCTGCTCGATAACGGGACGAGTTCAGCGAAGACACCGAGGTTGTGGCACTATCAAAAATCAGTCGAAACGCCTGGGGCGTACCTGCGGCATAACAATAACAATAATCGATCTTAGACGCCCTTCACAAACATTGTCATAGACGTTATCAGCGTTACAGCACGTATACTTGACAGGAAAGCAGCCAGCGCAGGCCTTTCATAAAAGGAAAACTGAAGTAATACACGGATGGAGGTGACTGATGAACATTCATTCCGCCAGGCTTAACCCCACCTAACCGCACTACCAGGTCTCGCAGCAACTAAGCAACTATACGAGACGCAGGCTCTTTCACCAACTTTACCCGCAACGAAAACAGTTCTCGTCCTCAACCACTAGCAAAAGTGCTTCTTCCCTGAAACGCTGCCAAATCGCTTCGCGGGGAGACAGCCGAATTCGAAACGCCCCGACTTACTTGTTCGCTTAGTTTTGTAATTTTTTTTTGGCTTTGGAACAAAAACAACATGCATCATATCTTCAGCTTGAGCAAGCACCGAGACAGCAGAGACGGCCGTAACTCCCCGTCGCCTGACGCGGGGTATGTAAGTGCACGAACAATGGCGCATCAACGACGTATATTTTCCAATCACTGTAACGCACGACCGCACTTATACAAATGTGTCAAATGACGAGTGCGGGCACGTTTGAACTTTGCTTCTTTGTTGTTTTTTAAAGCAAGTTAGGTGTGAAACAATAAGACAAAACATACCGAAAATGCTTCCGGAGCACAGAAATTCGGGAAAAGCTTATATTGCCGGATGGCAATGCGAGAATCCTGCCGGGCGGTTTTGTCTGCGCATAGTGGATTTCCTCTCACTCACCGCAACAGCAAGCTACCAATAACTATAGATGTATACATGGTGTGCGCAGAGAAGCAATGCCGACGCCAGGATTTTTTTTTTTTGATATATTGAAAAAAAGAGAGATGGGCGGTGGGGTGGAAGGGAGCCATAAACGCTGTGTTTAGACTATCTGCTCTTGGCGTAGTAAGGGAGAGAGTTCGCCAATAATTGAGCTCTTAAATAGCGAGAGAGCCTCCACGGCTGGCTCGTTTGCTTCCTGGTCGGCACGAAGTGCACGATGAAACAGGTGGTTGTTTCCAGGAAATAATATTGTTGAAGCTATAGCGCACTGTGGTGTCGCCTCTCTTACGTCTTTGTTTGCCAGCGCTGCATACGCTTCTTTTTCGTGTGTTTTCGAGGGAACATATTTCGGGAGGTGACGCTCCCTTCCCCTCACAACGCTGACCCCGCAGAAAAGGCAGGCGAACTCACCGTGGCATGTTCTTGATGCGGATGCTGGCGGGGGATGAGACGGTGGGGTTCTGGGCGCGCAGGTTCTCCATGCCTTCCGTCACCGAGCAGATGCCGCCACCCTGCAAGCAGAGACGAATAGTAAGACACTGTTAGTATAAGTGACCTTCACGCTACCTATCGAGATTACAACGAATTAAACAAACGCAGGTGACACGATACGGGCGACACAAACAGATGAACGCATCGTTATCAAGAAAAATAAAACGTACAAAGAGCTATTGATAAATATATCAATTAACCGAAATGGATAGCCAAGAGATATCGACAAATAACCAACATTTAATTAGTGTGGGCATAATATACGACTAACTGCAGTACCACTGCAGCTGAGGACTAACTGCAGCTGAGGAATCCAAAGTCGAACTTCGTCAGAAATGATCAATGGCATTGTTGCTGGCGTCATAGCACATAGTTACATAATGAGTGCATCTCCGAAAGTGCCACAGAAATAAAAAAAAGAAAAACAACAACAAAGTGAACGTCAGGACGAATGCGAGCTAATATTAAATAATTACGAAGCGACGAAAGGCACGAATACGGCCGAGGTGCTCTGACGCGACGCGAATGAAAAGGACAAATATTACACTAGCGAGAAAACAAAAGCGCAACAGTGAGCAAAGCACGATGTCTCATTCAGCATGATTGATCGATTTACATTGTACGGACATCGCGACAAGAGTCACGTTTGAATTGCATTGTGTGTATTGGTGTATGATGAAGTGTATCACTACACGGTGATTCATTCGTTAAAACTTAGTCGTTTGCTATCGTGTTCATGACTTCCATCCTGGGGCGGTACTCTCAAACGACAACTTTCGGCGACCGGCTCCAAATTAGTGCATGAGGCGCAGGTGTTTAGAAGAGATAACATTGCACGCCGTCTTACAGTCCTTCAAGTGGTCGCCATTGTTACCGAGGGGCCACGTCGCAGTGCTGCGAAGCGCACTGTTGAAACATCTCTGCAGGCAATTAAGGGGAAGGAAGCTCATTGCGCAGAAGCGCCGAAGAAGGTGGCCCCAAGGACATAGCAGCGCGACGCACAGTGGACAACACACATTCCTCCAGCGCTTGATATGGTCGGCGCCTGTTTCGCCGTCTCTCTCTTTAGGCGAAATTGCGACAGCCACAGTTGCGGTTTAGACGAGGTTTGCCTTTAGTCTATAGCTGAACTGGGTAGAAAACGAGCGGGGGAGAGAGAGAGAGCTCATAAATAATGATAAAAGGGCTTCCGTGATACAGAGGCATTCGTCTTAGTGCTACTCTGCAATGGAGAGAAAGGGAAGAAGGGCACTATAGAAAAAAAAAAAAAATAGGAGGCCAGAAGCAGCGACCACCGGAAGGAACTATGAAGACACCGCTATTACCTCGGTCAACTGCAAGGTCGCGCTACCTACCACTCATCTTCCTTCCACAAGAAGCGCCGCCACCGCACGCGACATTGCCGCATCGCGCCTTTCGCCGAGTTCCGGGCGGCGATGTGAACGCAAAAGAGGCATAGTGGCGATATACCATGCTATAAGTCGTTTCACGCTGTGTGTTCTCACGATAAATACAACTGTGATGGGTAAGCGTGCCCACTCGCCGTAGAAATTCGTATTTACATGCTTTTGCATCCTCTACTATAATAGGCGCTAGACCAATAACCACTAGAAACATTAGACGTTTGTACCTCGCTGATGGTTGTATGTTTTCACATTTTTTTCCCGCTTATCTCTTCTCACTTTTACGCAACGTGTTTCAATTAATCGATGAATCAATGTTTCTATACACCCAGAATATCTATATCTCGAGTCGTTTGTGTTCGCATTTGTGACGACACGAGAACCTTGCAGATCGGAAGTGAAGTAATTCAGCCTGTAATACGAAATCACAGCGTTACAGTCTGCAGGAGGGTCTCTTGAAGGGCAAGTCGGTACATGATACTGAGGGGAACAGCGCATAAAACAGGACCTAGAAAGAATGAACAAACAACACAAGCTTTGATGAATGAGCGTGTGTAAATTACTACACCGGGAAATATGTAGATGAAAAGCAAACATCACGTACACATCAAGGTGAAAATCAATACGAATACGCCACGAGTCAAAATGTGCAAGTAAACTACTCAAAAACATTATTTTTTTTCCCAGGAGGGCAAGTGAGTGAGGCACATGGTTCCTTTCATCTCGATAGGAAAAGCTTCGTTCGTTTCGCGCTCTGTCTTGTTACAATATTTTGATTGTATCACGCGATTATGAAAGAGCGGGCCGCAGCCGCACAAGGAGCAATGGGCTGCCAAGGTGCTCCTTGTTGAACTCCTGGGATTATATGCGCGCTCTCTCAGGCGGCCGTTCAAACAGCGATCTGCCTACAGGTCCAGTATATAGGACCGATGTGCGGAAACATGTGCGCCAGTGAGCTTTCACTCGCCCTCCTGAAAAAAGAGGTAATGTTTTTGAGTGGTTAACGTGGACATCTCGAGTCGTGCACAGATTCGCATTGTTGCTTTTCACTTTATGCGCACGTGATGGTTTTTCTTGTTTTCCGTTTTCAGCTACATATTTCCCGGTCTAATAAATTTACACGCAGTTGTTCGTCAGCGCCTGTGTCGTGTGTTCATTCTTTCTCGGTCCTGTTTTATACGTTGTTCCCCTCGGTTACAATGAGATCATCCATCGTCTACTACATCTTGTAGCAACAGCTAACAGCATGCACGATTTTCGAACGTCTGATTTTCTGTTTCGTCTGCGACGATATTAGTTCCGTCATGGTGGTCTAGTGGCTAAGGTACTCGGCTGCTGACCCGCAGATCGCGGGATCGAATCCCGGCTGCGGCGGCTGCATTTCCGATGGAGGCGGGAATGTTGTAGGCCCGTGTACTCAGATTTGGGTGCACGTTAAAGAACCCCAGGTGGTCGAAATTTCCGGAGCCCTCCACTACGGCGTCTCTCATAAGCATATGGTGGTTTTGAGACGTTAAACCCCACAAATCAATCAAGCAATGATATTAGAATACGACCAATAATGACGGATGTCTGGTTGAGCTAATGATGTTTTGCCACGCCTTTTGCATGCAGTTCGCCATTTTGCAGCATTTTTTTTAGAAGAGCCGCGGAAGGCCACGATAATGCGCGACCAGCAGTGATACACCACAGACGGCACAGTCATCGCATTCATGATAAGCAGCACAAATGTTCCAAGTGTTTAGGCTTTCATTGGCAAGCTCACTGCACTCACACTTCAATTATTTGTAGCACGCAGTACGCTTACCTGTGCCTTTAAATTGTTTCCCAGTTATACCGGCGAAAGGCCATCGCCCCCCCGCCCCCACCCCCAAAAAAAAAGGGGGGGGGGGAAGGGCCCTTGGAGAGGCAGCCAACGCGCATGGCGGCTCGCTTACGAAAAGGGGTTGAGGACCGAAAGCGTCTCGGACGAGGCTGCAGACGGTGCGGGCTCAAAGTTGACACGTACGGCACGAACGAAGAAGCGACGACAACGTGACAGCGCGCGCGGCATCCTGCCAAGGACCGGGGCTCCCGACCTCGGCCCCCACCACCTCCCAACTTCTTTGCTGCGGAACAGCTGGGCACTTCCAAGGCCTAAATTCGAACAGAGTCGGTGTCTCGAAGCTGTCTGGCCTGCTGCTTTCCATCGCATCTGCGCGCCCGCGGCTCGAGGATCAAAGGCACGGAGAGCGCCGCAAGGACGGCTATAGAGACGCGAAGCACCCTTCACTGATACAAACGAGACGGGAAGAGAGACACGCAAAGCGACGTATACACTGAGGGAACGCATATGCAACTGCTTCTCAGCAATTTCTGACCCCCCGACTCCCAACCTCACAAAACCAAAAAAGAAAGAAACACAGAAGACGACGAAACAAGAGCTAATTATTAATAAATGCTCGAGTTTTACGACCCAAAACTACGATAGGAACATGAGAAGCCGCAGTGGCGGGCTCCGGGAGTTTTCGTACATAAGGTTCTGCAACGCGCAGCTAAATCTGATGTGTAATTTAGTTTTGCTTCCATCCAAACGAGGCCGGTCGCCGCGGTCGGGATTCGATCATGCAACCTTCGGTTCAGCAGTCGAGACCCATAAGCTCCAGTCTATCATGGAGCGTGAAGCGCTAAGAATTGCGACGAAGATAACGTAATGATTCACTTGTTCGCTTACTCCCGACTACAAAAAAAAAAAAAAAAAAACCACTGCAAATTCTCCCTCTCTCTCACCCAGACTCCTCCACTGCTGAAACATCCAACTTGATGTCTGCCTGAGTAAATTTACACAGGTACCACGTACAATAGTTCCTTGAGGGTGTCAATTAGTGTTTATGCTGAATTACAGCACATTACGTGCTCGAAGATACTCAGATGGAAAGCTGCAAATCCCAAATTACGCACCGGTGCCGTCAATGGAACGCACCCTCCACGATCGAATGGCCGTCACACTGAGAAGCATTCGACAGCGTGAGAGAAGCAGAGTGAAAAATTACACGATGTCCTGATGATACAAGAGCGTCATTAATAACACCGAGACAGCCATTGCGAAAGACGAAACATTGAATGCATGACGAAGAAAAATGACGTTCGTGACCTATAATACATCCCGGTTGGGAAAACAAATAAATAAAAAAAACTAATACAGCGGGGAAAACTCGGTAATTAATGGCTGCCGCCACTGACGGCCTGCACACCATGCAGGCAGGTGACGCAAGGAGGCGTCATAAGCGGACTGACCATGCCGGCCAGTAGCAACTCACGCTGATGAGCTTATGCATTAGTGATAAGAAAGGCCTGAAAAGACACCTGCATGCGTGTATACGTCCAGAACCAAAGGAGGGCACGAGGAAGTTATTTGCTTTTGGTATTTTATTCACTTGTGGTTTAGTGACAACTTCACCCCACTTAAAGAACCTTAACATGGACTGTTCTTGCTACTGAAAAAAAGATGCGTAATGTGCCGATGCACTCAGTACATCCGATGTTTCATTTAAGGGTCATTTAAAAAGAAATCTGACAGGCCATCACAACGCTACGCGTGGAAACGTAAAACGAAAAGCACGACGGTATTTAACTGACACAGGCACGATAACTGTAATACCGCATTCCGACATTTTATTGAGCACTATCAGCGGTTTAGTACACGACTGGCAGCGAAAATTCTCGGTAATTGGAAGCAGCCGCGATCATTAGAGGCAAGGGCGAACTATATTTACGGCGAGACGATAAGCCCAACATCACGGCCAGCAGCTATCTCCCGGGCGCCGGCCCGTAGCTCCGAAACGGAAATGAAGCGGAAACACTGATGATAATTTCTGGTGATTTACGCACCGCAACACGCCGTATAGCGGGAGACCGCAGACTAAAATACTGATTACCTGGAGTTCCTTAACGGGCACATACATAAGAACACGCCCGTTCTTGCACAATACGCCAGTCGAAGTGCGGCAGCAGCGGCCGAGAATCGAACCCACGTCATCAAGCTTAGCAGTGCTGCACCTTAGCTGCTAAGGTGCAGTCATCCACGCGGCTGACCATCTTTACGCGGTGAAGCTGAAGCTGTATGGGCCGCGCCGCAATGCTGCTGCTACGGTTCACCACCTATAGCGCGATCATGGCGAAAACGAACGCAAATCGCCAATTGCTACCAACGCCTATAGACCAAGCAAAAAAGCTTGAACGGACGTGTCTGTTGCATGCGCCGATCGTGTGTTGGAAGCGTTTCTGAATTTTCTCAATGTTTCACGCACACACTCTCATCCTAAGAAGGCAAACGCGTCGGAAAGAGCATCAAAGCATAGGATTGTGTTGAAAATACATTATGAGGACATCAAACCACCCCTCTCAGCTGGCTGTCGTCTTCACTGCTAACAGTTGTCCGCATGGCGTATACGTTATTGTGGTAGTATTCAGAAGGCGCCACACACCTGAAGCGATACATTAAACTAGCGTTCCTTGTTTGACGTATCCTAGTCTCCCCGTAGAATCATCTCCGATTAACCACAGTTCGAGCTCTAAATACCTCACAGCGTCTAAACCACTGCTGAAGACCCCCCCCCCCCCCCCCCCCCCCCTCAAGGTACCCTCTTAAAACCTGTCACAACACCGAGAACCAGCAGCAATGCGGACTACACCGCCTGAATGGATGCTTCGGCTTCAGTTGCGTAGTCGAGGAGCCGGCTCTAATTAACAACAGAAAGAGGGAGAGTGCGAAACAGGCCGGAGGGCAAATTGGTCTTTGGCTTACGTTAGCATAAGATGGGGGAGTGAAAGAAAGGGGATGCACGCGTCTAACTTACTCACACGATGTACTAACGAAGGAAACGTATCTACAATCGGACACGCAAGCGTATTGCATTCAATAATGAAGACGATGGGAGCCATCTGCCCGCCTATTACCATATAAATTGAGTGCAATTCCTATATGCGGGTCTTTCCAACAACTAAACGAAAGAAAGAGCGGATAATTAAAGCGAACGAAAGAGCCAACGTAACGCATGGACGCCGATTCGAACTTTCCCACTTGACGGCGAAAACCTCATAACACCTGAGACATCCCCGCTAGTCTCGAAATTACCAACTTCATCGGGAACTATAGCGTGTCGAATATTTTCGCTCGCCTTCCTCTGGAACATTCAAAGCCGCTTTTCTGTAATCGCCGAACTTCGCACACAAAGGCACCGTTGCTGCTTGCACGGTACACGAAGCTGCTGCTGCTGCTGCGGCATCTTCTTCCTTCCTCACAGGACCCGCCGAGAGATTGCATTCATCTCAATCTCTCGGTTGGCCGCTCAAGCGGGAGGTGAAGAGCAAGAAAAAAAATCCTACGAAAACGACAGGGCGGATGACGGGCAGGACACGCAGCCGTCCCAGCGGCACGTCGCGTGTTCGCCTTTCGCGAAACAATGGTCCAAGCCATTCATAGGACTTTTCTCCATTTCTCTCTCTCTCTCTCTGAATGCCTTTCAGCAGACAGGAAGACCGCTTAGGCTCCATTGTACAGTCCTCACGCGCCGCCACAGGCTTCGCGTGTACGGATCCGATTTTAGCCAGCAAAAAACAAACAAACAAAAAGATGCGAATGCTGAGTACACTCCATCTTGTTGGCGGCATGCCAAAGCCTGAGAAACGTACGTCATGTAGATGAAGAACATTCCACCAAAATGTTACGGATATATTTATGGCACATTTGCAATAGAAAAATAACCGAGCATCCAACGCGGCTTTCGTCCTCCACTCTCCATGTTCTTTTTTCCTTCCGCAGATGGAAAGAGCACATACAGAAACTGCCAGTCACTAGGTTTAGATGAGGAAAAAAATAATAAACTGAATAGTCACGTGAAAACATACGACGTAAAATTAAATTACCATTCATTCACGCACTCACGCGCCGTGACACGCACCAACCACGTTCATAACTGATGCAAACAGACGGCGGCGATGGAAGTATACACACACGCAACGCTATTGACAACGACGATTCCCAATGCAACCGAATAAATCGGCACGGGGGGAAGCCCCAGTGCTTACCCCGTGAGCCAGATCGTTTCCGCCAAGTCGATCGATGCACGGGCATCAGCTGTGCGCGCCGGGTTCAACGACCTCAACGCGAATGCGATAGTCGCGCAACAAGACGGTTCCGCGCTGCAGCGCGTAGCACCGAGTCCGGTACGTCGACAAAAGTGAGCAGAACTCCTTGAATTGAAGCGAACGGACGTCGTGAACTGAACCACAGCACAGTTTTATGAATGAACATTAACAAGAACAGCGGACCGGCTGAAGCCAGGGGTCCATCGCGGAAGTTATTCGCGCTAACCGCACCGTGCTGCAAAGCTCGCATTTCGCAGTCTACCGCACCGCCCTGTATCGATCTGCCAAAAGGCCTCGTGGAGGTGGACAGAAAAAAAAAGCGGGCTTGCGGGGCAGCGTAACGGGATTTTCCCGGCGCCAGCAGGGAATTCTAGTGGCTGCGCAGGGCGAAGCGAAACTGCAATTGCGGTAAGAGCGGCAGCGGTTGCAATAACAATGACAGTGTTGAGAGGGAGAGACGAATCGTTGTTCTTGTTGCTACTCAGACGGCCAACACGTAAACAGCAAGCTGCAAAGAGTGACCGAGGAAAAGTGAGACGCAAAAACCTTACAAGCGGCCGCGTGCAGCGCCGCTCCATTACGCGAACATCACTGGGTGTGCAAAAACGCTTTACGAAATGAGAGGCTCTACATTGAGATAAACTCGCAGAAATCCGAGTCTCGTGACGAAGACAGACGACTAGAGTACGAGGAAGAGAGAGAGAGAAAGAGAGAGAGAGAGAGAGAGAGAGAGAGTGTGTGTGTGTGTGTGTGTGTGTGTGTGTGTGTGTGTGTGTGTGTGTGTGTGTGTGTGTGTGTGTGTGTGTGTGTGTGTGTGTGTGGTGTGTTTTCATGCGGTGGCGGCCACGCTTACACCAAGGGCCAGCAAAGACCACACCCTCGGGCGCACCACTTACTTTGAAATATAGTCGAGACCGGGAAAGGGAGAGAGAAAGAGAAGGCAGAAGATGAGAATACGGGCGATAGTAGAGGAGGCTTCCCAAAGAACAAAAACAACAACAAGGCGACACGCCGAGACGCAAATAAGCAACCATAAACCGCGCCACGAGGCGCAACGTCCGTGCGACGTCCCCAAAAACAACGCCAGGAAATAAAAAAAATAAAATAAAACAACACCGAGACGACTGGGAAGAAGAGGGGCGCCGTTTTAGAACATGCATGCGTGGCGGTGGCCGACGGGAAGAGTGGTGACAGGAGGCGCCCACTTCCGGCATCGTGGGAAACCGAACAAACAAACAAACAAGAACCTAGCTGCCATGGCAACTACATGCGACCTCGCAGCGTCGCACGCTTTAAAAAACGCGCACGCGGAGACACCACACGAACATCGCCCGGTTTGTGGTGGCGGCAACAGCCGACGCACCACTCTGCACGCGAGCCTCGATGACGCATACGGCCGTCGCGCATGTAAAAGCAGAGCGTCGCGACTTTGCAGGCAGTCAGGAAAAACAAAACAACACAAAAAAAAAACCTAACACGGCGCCGCCGATGACACACACTCGTCGAGCTCCGAGCAATTAGGCTACGAGGAAAACTTCCATAGGGAGACAGTCGTAGCCGCTCGCACCCTGCAGGGACGGTGCGATTGAGATAGGAAAAAAAAAAAAAAAGCGCCCACGTACAGCGAGGACCAATTAAGGCTCGAGCGAACGCATTCGTGCCGGGAAATCGTATACATGGGGTGAAATCCCTCGGATGAGATGGACAGACAATGGACGTCTGATAGCGAGCAGTCAGACCAGTTGCTTCTGCCGCAATACACGCCGTAGGGACAAACAATGAGACACGTATTTTTGCCCCCTCTACCGAACAGTGGCAACAACAAAATCACATTGCGCGTAGACGGCGTCATCGTTTGCCAACTGATGATATGTGTGTCCAACTATATATAATGCATTGTTCGCGATTAAGGACGTACACAGAGTTGCTCCTATATATAGTTTAATCGGGGGCTGCCAAATTGTTCAAGAATTGGGAGTTCGAGTAATAACAGAAAAAAAAATGTTATGTATGCCTGACTACACGGAGGAAAAAAAAAGAACAACCTGTTAATATGCCTGACTCCATGGACGAGCGTTATGCGGCACAAATAATGCATGCATGCACCGTACAACGAAACTGTATGTGGCCACAAAAAGATGCGGTCAAATCTGCTCGAGGTGAGTATTATATAACGGTGACGACAGATGTGAAAGCATGGCTGCAAGAAAAAGGTTAACTGCATGCGATAGGAACTGGGCGTCCGATATGGCTGTACACCACATATTCGCAAGCATTAATGTTATTACCAAGACACGACGGTATTAGTTCAACTACATTACTTTTGTTTACGAGAGAAAAATGGTTCCTCCTTTGTAAACGGGAATGTGGCTCCATCTTCTGCAGCCCTTGGAGCACGGATAAGCGCTGTTGGGGAAGGCGAGAGAGTGCGAAAGACGTCACACCATTAAACAAATAAGACATATCTCCCTTTCTACCTTATAGTGCCTTAGTGCAAATGATAGCGCCAATGTGTCATGGGCGTGCATTAAATGTGGTTCCTGCTGCCTATCACGCGTTATAAATCTATGTTTCGCATGGCCTTGCGCCTGATCCCCATGGAGACAGGACAAACGACACTTGCTGATTGTCATGTGCTATAACAAGACAAAATAAGTGCAGTGTGGTTGTTGAGCGCGCCAGAAGCCCACAAACGCCCCATGCACAAAAACGAGACAAGAAACGTGACATCCATACCACTAACCCCGCCGTAACAGGCTGTGTCGTCGCACTGCCATTTACAATAGCGAATCCCGCCTCGCCGGCCATTTATTGACCATATGCCGTCGGGTCAATGAACCACCGTCGACTCAGGGGGGCATTGCACGCGAAAACTAAGACTGCTTGTTATTCCACTGCATGCTCTAGCGGACGGCGCCTAATCTTGTTATCTCGGTGTTGCCACCTAGATAATATTGCGCAGTTTGCGCATCTTTACGAATGTGCGATATGCATGGTAATCAGTGAGGAAGAGCACCAACACCGTATCAGCACGGTACGAGCAAGTGGTCCATTTCCGGGAAGTTGGCGGGCTAAAACAAGGAAGCCACATAGCTGTTTCGGTGGCAAACAAAGTAAAGCATTACCAGAGCATTGATGCGAGATTTTGCTTGAAAACTCCAAATAAACGACGGAACACGAGTGCATCGGTGTCGTCGCGAGCATAGGTATGAGCTTTGGGTGAAGCTATAGCTAGAATGAACGAATGCATTATTCAACAAATACGACTATTGCTGCGCAGCTTACGCATCCATTTCATTTACGTATAGTGTCATGCGCCACTATATACACACTTGACGCGAACGGTTCCCCGAAAAGACAGATTTCAGCCTAACCATTCACAAGACAACAGTACTCTGTGCTATATCTGGCGAAGGCGAATCAGAACCCATGTGCACCATATGCTAATGCTGCTGTGAACCGAAGCGCGTGCTGAAACCTACGCCACGTGCAAGTAGAAAATTACATTTCCAGAAATGACCAACGCGCGCCTGCTCCGCCCGTGGTGCCCTCCCGTCACCTGGCGACGGATACTTAGTTATACGATGTATGGCGTGGAAGGCCATTGAGAGCAGAGCCATTCGGCTCACCAATTTCGGGGCAGGCAAACCGAGGAATAACGACACATTTACTAACATTTACTGCGCATTAGGTTATTGTATCGCATCCATGTGGTCGTAATACGAAAGTGACATTCACGGAGGAGGCAATTCTGCTCTCATTTAAGAAGATGTAACACTACAGGGTCCGCATGCATTGGCCGAAGATGACCCAAAGACAGAGGTCACTTTCGTTTCCTATTGAATCACTGTATTGATTGTGCCTCATCCCGATCCGAAAGCTTTCTGCACCTAATGTGGTTCTGCAATACCTCCAAGTACGCAGGCAGAGCAAAGTTTAGTCCAAGGTTTTCCGATGCCTCCGTGATCGGCCCACCTTCAACCAACGACGACGTCGAGGAATGCCACCGTTAAGTGACGCCACGATGACGTCGCAAACATCAGCAATCTGTGACGTCATATGGCGACGACATTCCGTGATCACGTGTTTTTTGTTTTTTTTTTGTTGTTTTTCCACCAGTCATAGGTCTGCAAACTCGCTCATGAGTAGACTCCGTCAGACTCGCTCAAATCGAACCGCGAGTTTGAGTCCGGGCAAGTCCGGTTGAAGAAATGTTTCGCGAATGTGAGTGCGGCTTAGAAAAACTGTGTTGCATCTTAGAGTGAGTGCAAAGCGCAGGATACATTTCTTGAATGAGTCTGAGAAATGAAGTACCATTTTTTTTTTTTGCCGATCTATGGCATCAGGCGTGTTGACACCGACGGTAAATTTTCACGTTTGGCGAGGCATCTAAGCATTTAAACCCTTAAAAGTGAGCGACCGGCCAACGTAGAATGTATACCCGTGTCTGCGTTCTATCGGCAAGTCAGACGGACAGCTCCAGCTGAGCGCGTACTAGCTTTTTTTTTCTCGCTTACCGCAGCGGGTCGGCGCCAGGAAACACTGCGGCGAGAAGCGAACGACGCGCGCGGAATCGGAGAGAAGACTTACGCAACATCCTGCACGGTCTGCATAGCGCGGCGCGAGAAAGCATACGGGCAACGTTAAGCAACGACAACGTTACTCGCAAAGCACACGCGTGCGTCGCGCAACAAGGCCGTGAACGTAAATGAGACGCCGGGGCGTGAGTCACAGCCGAACACGAAACGGATGGGGCGAAACGAGGTTCGACGAACTCCTTCTCGGACACTCCCGCGGCCCTTGGTGCTGCGACACCAACAACTCTGAACCGACAGGGAAAGCACGACGTGCAGTAGTACGTCACCGGTGGATTATGGCAGTCTAAACGTACATGACGCGTCAGTCTTACGACATGCTCGCCCTCACATAACCTATGCGTGAATATAATTTCCACGGTACTTGTTTCGAAATGCTCGGACGAACCCTTCTTTTGAGTCTTTTCCCCTCCTCTCCCTATGCCCCTCAAAAGCCAACGTTGCCAAACATCGCTTTTATATACCGCTTACGAACAAGGCGTGTAGGGGGGGGGGGGGAGTCAGAGGCCTCCTCCTACGCACACACACAACATGGGCGTTCGCGGCAGCACGTAATGTATCAGTCACCGATTATATATGTGATCACCTATTACTCTGACCTGCCCTTTCTCGCTTGGTTAACTTCCCTGCGTTTATCCTTCGCTTCTCTCTCTCTCGATTCCCCGATCAGAAGCAGTAATCGGATGATGACCCAAGTGTAGGCAGTCTTCGTCAGAATAAACAGAAAGTCTTGTTCCTTTGCAACTACAATGCGACAGCCACCTCGCCATTTTTGGTCATTGCGCGTTAAGAGCGACGAAGAGTGACGAAACAAATAGGGAGATTTCGATGGTCTCTACTCAACATTAAGTCATTGCTCCATTTGTACCTCATTTTTTTTAAAATCCTCAGCGTCTGCATGATTCCTAGCATAGCTATAAAAGAGTGAAGTCTTGCTGCCTGCGTGTCCAATATAGGCCTTGACAACTATAGCTCTCACCGGACATCGTTCAGAGCCGCATGGCGAATCGTTGGTATACATATACTATATAGAAAGGCCGCGGGCAGCGCTCTTTCCACGTACGCGATGTGCCGAACCAAGGCGAGAAAAACCTGATCGGCTGCGGCTCGCCATGTTACTGACCCCTGGAACCAAGGAAAACGCGGCGGCGATTTGTTTTGCACCACGCCGTGCGTTCGCGAGGAAGGACGCAGAAAGCGTGTCTGCTCGGAAGCCTCGATAGGAATAGAAAGAGAAAAATAATACACCATACTATCTTGTTTGTCACTGCGAGCGAGAACGAATGAATGCATGAACTTCAACAATATTCACCGCTGTGTGTGAGTGTTTCACTCGTGCAACCAAACCAGTGCTTAGAAAAACGGGCTCATGAATATCTAGTTCTGTCGCAAGTCAGTTAGTAATAACTTCTAACTATTCTCAAGCACAAACGTGATTGTCAGATACTTCCGAAAACCTCACAAAGGCGTTAAAGGGGCTACGACCTACAAATTTCGATAATGATCTTTGCTATTTGGGTTAATCTATGCGAATTCACAAATAATCTGGCGAAATCTTAACGCGTT
Organism: Rhipicephalus microplus; assembly: GCF_013339725.1. Lineage (NCBI taxonomy): Eukaryota > Metazoa > Arthropoda > Arachnida > Ixodida > Ixodidae > Rhipicephalus > Rhipicephalus microplus. The sequence goes on from NC_051170.1 coordinate 10,336,291, forward strand.
TGGTCCAGCACTTAATTTATGATAGAATATTTTGTTAAACACGAGAGTAGCCAAGTAGTCGGAAAACACTGGCGCCCTCACGAGCGGTGACGTAACAAGCAGCAAGCCGTGCTATAGCGTCTGCGCTCCGGCAAACGATAATAGGGAGTTTTAGAATATCATTTGCAAGCGCTGCGGGCACTGCGGGCGAAGCGGGCGCCATAATAGCTTTAGAATAGCGTTTGCCCTGCTGCGAACCGCAACGCACGATCGCAGCGACACCGTAGCCTCGAAACCAGCGCTTGCGAGCTACATGCGGGCCGCCATCACCGCACGCAATTTCGGATTTTCTGCGTGCGGTCCGCGAGTGCGAACGCCGGCCGACTCGCGTTATGACGCATGCGCAGTAGTAGCGACCACATCGCAAGGGCTCGCGGTGCGCTATTCTAAAGCTCCCTAATGTTCCGTGGTCAGCTGCGCGTGAAATCGAGATATTTTGACTTTCTCCAGCTCGGCACTGATTTTGAACAATGTGCAGCGGAAAATGGCGGGCGCCGGCGATGGGTGGAGCCGAGAGCCGGCGTCACGCAGCTATAGGGCTGGTTTTGCACTGAAATATTATTTCGCCCAATACTTCTTAATTTTCGATGAAAATCACAAATCGTTGGTTGAACGCGTATCATGGCCCTTTTAAAGCGCAAGCGACAGCCATACAATAGGGTAAACATGCCTGGGATTCTTCGGCTGACACGGGTATTGCAGCAGCCAAGCGTTTTCATCAGCGTCAAAACCAATCCCTCTAGAAGCTTTTAGATGTCTGTATGTCATTGCCGCTACCTGTTTTTCATTTATTGATAATAATATGTCTGCTTTGCGATTGAATAACAAATGTGTGTTCCGTCAGCAGTCCCAATGTTATAGGGGCTGATCACCCGGACATCGTAATCACAGTGTTGTTGTAACTGCAGGCGGACAAACAACGCTATACACTATATATGTTAACCAACACTAGCTGATGATGGTAATACGCCAGTAAATATGGTATCTACAGCTAAAGACTACCTTAACTCCATGATTAATTGATTGACTAATATGTGTGGCTTAACGTCCCAAAACCACCATATATGATTATGAGAGACGCCGTAGTGGAGGGCTCCGGAAATTTCGACCACCTGGGGTTCTTTAACGTGCACCTAAAGATGAGCACACGAGCCTACAAAATTTTCGCCTCCTTAGCCGCCGCAGCCGGGATTCGATGCCGCGACGTGCGGGTCAGCAGCCGAGTACCTTATCCACTAGACCACCGCTGCGGGGCACCACCTTAACTCCAGAAATGTTGCATATGCGGTCATTAATTCTTGCCGACATTATCATGGACATCCATCATACCCCACTACAGTAAATGACAGGAACAAGCCCAAGATATTGTACCTAATAAAAATAGAATGGTAAATAAATCATCGTCCGGAGGCGGATGATCGTACCGCGGTGGCTAAGGTGCTCGGCTGCTGAGCCGAAAGCCGCGGCGTACATCGCGACGGTCACATTTCGATGGAGGCGAAATGGCCCGCGCACTGTGAGATGCCAGTGCACGTCAAAAGACACCAGTTGGCCGAAATTTCGAGAGCCCTCCACAACAGCGTCCCTCCTAACCACATCGTGGTTTTGGGACGTGAAACCCCACACATTATTATAATATCCTCCCCCCGCTAGATTCAAGCGTTCAGTACCTGAAGCAACGTCTAATATGGCTCTTATACTAAGCGGGAACATTGACCCCACGAGCAGAAAGAAAAAAAGGCTCCGAGGGGAAAAAAAAAGCAGTTCTCTTCTCCAATTGATCGGCAACCTTAGTTACTCCACGCAGAACAGGTCAGCCGCTTGCTCCGAAACAGGACTCCCGGCTTTACTATAATATACATATAGACATGCATCGTGCACGGTCGCCGGCCGACGCAGCGGGTGCACCCAGCTCGAAAGCCGCATGCAACCTGCTTTGAGAGAGCCACGAAATAAATCACTCTTCCCGAGTTCCCGCCGCCAAGCCCTTGCAAATATCGGAGCGACGCCGAGACGCCCGTAAAACACGGGCAAGGCACACTCGGCGCGGATGATCGATCCGATAAAGGGCTCGAGGAACCCCGAAAACCCCACGCGCCCTGCACGCGTCCGCGAGCGCCGCTGGAAGAGTCGTGAACCCGATCGGCAGCGCAGAGAATCATCGGCGGGCAGAGGCGAGCACGACGAGCAGCGCCAGGACGTCACACTGCAGAAGCCAACATCAACGAGAGAGAAATTACATAGGCAAAACTATAAAAATCAAGTTAGATAACTGTTCAGCGAAGCCCGCGACGAAAGAAAGATAAGCGATTTAATCGTGGTCTCCAAGAGCTATATAGAGGACGGCACAAATCACGCGCGCTAAGCCGGCAGGAAACAAAGCAAAAGAAGGCAACACGGGAGCTCAAAATGAACAACGGAGGCAGAACTGCTTGCGCGGGGGAGAATCAGGGCCAAAAATAGAGACGCCACGTAGGTCGTCGCATCGTGAGGGGCGGCCCTTCTGGGAGCGAGGAGGGTCGCGGCGTAATCCTTTAGGTTCTCGACAATCCGAGGCGCGTAATCGACAAGGCCGGTCGCAGCTCGGTGTATCGGCCGAGCGGACCGTGAAAAAGCGGTCAGCCGAAGCAGCCGGAGACGCCGAGGGATGCACGACGGGAAGCGCCATGCCCAGCAGCGCTCCATTTATGTCCAGCACGGACGCCGATGAACAGCTGAATTCGCCAAGCGCAGGATCCACAGAAGAGAATAACCTTTTACGTTCATCTTTTCGGCAGAAATGTGACTGCAGAACGGTGATTTACGAGACAGCTTAGCATGATTGGCGAATATGTGTGCAACTAAAACATAACGATGTACAGTCGTCGGAAAGGTTAACACGAGCACTCTGTCGCGTGACCTGAGCTGCTCTGACCGATGGGAGCCACGAAGCACTGAGCGCTGTTCCCGAGATAATAACTCGGTATGCTTGATAGTATGCCGGCATGCATGGGTAACATCTCGGCAACGCGGCGCTGGCGTCAACCAAACTGTTCTTTCAGAAGACGTCGCGGAGCGTTTGTATAATTAAGCTTGATGACGACTGTACAGTACTCACTCATTTAAACTCAACATAATATTTTTTACATATTTTTTTCAGTACAAGGACAGCTGTGAGCAAATGATCGCGATAACAGTGTCGTGTGGTTGCAAATCTGGCCCCGAAATATAACGTTGGTTCTGCTGAAAGTGTGCAGTAAAGGTAACGCCGATATGACACGAACTCTAGGCGCTGGAAACGAAAGTTTACTCATTGCTGGGGTTTAACGTCCCAAAACCACGATATGATTATGAGAGACGCCGTAGTGGTGGGCTCCGGAAATTTCGATCATCTGTTGTTCCTTAACGTGCACCTAAATCTATATAAGCACACGAACCTCAAGCTTTTTCGCCTCCTGTGAAAATGCAGCCGCCACGGCCGAGATTCGATGCCGCAGGGCCAACGGCCTAGTGCCTTAGCCATAAGACCATCGTGGCGGGTACTGGATACGAAAGTTTGTAAGTGTGCAAAAAAAAATTTCGCCGTTACTCGCGAGTAATTCACACATCAGGGAAGCAGAGACAATGAAAGGAATGTGCTCAGCTGGAAGTGTGGAGGGCTGATGAGGAAAACTATATATAACGTTCGGAATGGTTTCATGGGTGACCTTCCACGCACACACAAGAGCAAGGACGAAACCTTTAGAGTATAACAACAAAAAGAAAAAAAATCAGCAGGCTTGTAGCCCTCTCAGGTACTATCTTAGCACCACATGGACATTTTCATCTATCCACTCCCTCACCGGCTTTCATTTTGTAACATATACTTTTGAAGAGTGCCCCATACTTTTCTTATAACAACTGTACAAGCTTAGCAACAGCCCGGAAGTAAATGCATTTCACTTCAACGATGCAATAGTTTCAAAAAGCGTATGTGTTACGAAGGCCGCTAGAGAAAACTTCAAAGAAACGTGGGTGCTGCGAAAGCCGCGATCGCAAAAGGACAATACTTCCAGATCGATGGACAATACTAGATCTATACTAGACAATACTAGATCAATACTAGATCGATGGACAATACTTCCAGCGATAGATTTGCGCAGCGTATGATCAACCGCCCACAGCGCGACGCATCTTCCTGGCAACGCACGAAAACAACACTGATCGAAGGTGTGCTTCTTCTTTCGTACCACCCACTTCCGCTGAATCCAGCTCGTCTAATCAACACGCACTCTACAGATGGTATCAAGGGAGTAGCGAGGGCTACTCGCCGAGTTGTCGTGTGGCCGCATCACGATGACCTTCCCCTCGCGAGGTTTGGATAGTCGTCCATCGGATAATTCAGTAGTCTTTTCTCTCTCGATCGAGAAGCCAACGCAAGACATACACGAGTTAGGACTAGACCCTTTGGCAGAACGTGATCCCTCGTAAGCGACGCTGGCATAGCGAAAGACGACCGCGGTGCACGCCGACGCAGTATACACACGCCATCCCCGGAGCCCTCGGGAATAGCACGGCCGCAACACAAAGCATACGAGGCGAGCTAGCGCGGAGGTTGGTGGAATGGAGCCAGGACTAATGGTGCCGTTGACTCGCCCCAGGCTGAAAGGCCTCATCTGCGTTCGCTCCTTTTTGCCTTCCATCATGGCCAACCGAGCTCCGTTACTGCAGCGACAGCATCGGCCCAAACAGCGAGCGACCACGCAATCAGCAACGAGGCCAGGCTCGCTAACGAGCCGATGTCGAAGCGCACGCCACGCCAGCGGAGGTAACGCAACGCGGGCATCGTTTTTCGCAGGCGAGCAGCGGAGAGACGTTTCGGACATTTCAGGCCACTCAGGCGGCAGCCTTCGGCGGGCCCGTCACGACGGTGAACGAGAGCTGCCTTTGTTCACTCGGACAGCGCCCAAGGCTGCCCGCTTCGATACGGTCAGTAGCTGCGGCAGCATTGAATTATGCAACCCAGACAGGCTGCTTCGCTTCCGGCGTAAACGCGTTACGAACGCGCGTCCAGTCGGCCTGCATAAGCTCCGGAGAGAACGTGACTGCGCCGCGTGGGGCGCTCTCGTCAGCGCGCGGCTAAAAGTGAAAACAAGGAGCGGCATAGGAGCGCGCGGGGACGTTGGTTGTCAATACGAGGCTCCGGTTCAGTTTACCCTGCAGAGTAGCCTGTTTAGAGGACGACAGAAACACGCTACACAGCGGTCCTGTGCGCGACGACGGTTCGGTCACGGCATCCGCGCTCTCATTTCGATGTAGGCGAAATGCTAGATGCTAGTGTTACTGTGCACGATGTCAGTGCCCGTTAAAGAACACCGATGGTCCAAATTTCCGGAGCCCTCCCTTAAGGCGTCCCTCATAATTATATCGAGGTTTAGGAACGTACGTAAAACCATTATTATTATTATTATTATTATTATTATTATTATTATTATTATTATTATTATTATTATTATAAAATCACTTTCAAAACAGTGCGGCACCAGCACGTAACGCGCCAAGAGATTTTCCCGACATTCGCCACGAGATTAAGAGCATGACGTTTTGTTCAGATTGACTGTTTTCTAATCGCACGCTTTAAAGGTCGATCCATATTAGTATTAAGGTGAACGAAATGAGTGGAGGGAAAAATCCCATCTTTTTTTAGTCTCCTGTCACTTTCGCACTCATATGTAGCTGGTTTCTCATCGGTACAGGTTTCAGATTCGATCAAGTCATTATTCGCTCGCCTACCACCCTACGGACAGTTCACGAAAAGTGGTTGCGATACTACAATTGAGCCTTTTATGAGACTGTTTTTTTTTTCCTTCCAAATACCGCCTTCTCTTCACTGATGGCCCAGCTTCGGCAATACACTGGCGCGTTTCTAAACCCGTACTCGTAAGTAAATGATTCTCCCGACGAAGCGAGATGCCATGCATTCAAAAAGTATTCTCGGGTGGCGTAACGAAGCCTCCCCCCCCCCCCCCCGTCACCCTCCCCTTAAGGTATATCCAACAATCCTTTAAAAATAAGTGCTGTGCAGGAGCTACTGTAGGGGTATCATTAATCAGCCATCACTTGCCACAGGCGAACGCCAACACAGATTTGGCCACTTTCTTTAGGAATGCGAAAATGAGAATAAAGAAGCAAACAAATAGCTGACATTAGAACAATATTCCCACACACACGAACCCAGATGAATGCAACAGTACGTCTGTCGGGTAAGGGCAATGCGTGAAGGTGAATAACCCTAAATGGCACGGCGAAGAGTATACATTCGCGGACGATATATATTTCACGCCCCTGTAAGAAACCAATTGGGCGGTGCGTGCTGAATCGGCGAAACAACGAGAAACGCTCTCGTGCATCAGATGAGGAAGCGCCACGCTTCATAAAGACGCGCAGCTGCGGATGCATGCGTCGTGGGAAGAGAAGAGCCACCACCAGTGCGTTCGCCAAAGCGCAACCGGGGCTCACCGCGACAACAAACACGTATACGGCAGGGCAAACACGTACGAGCATGCAAGCCTCGCCAAGCGTGCCCGCATATCGAGCAGCGAGGCAATTTGCGGAGCCGATTGAAACGTCTTACGAGACGAAGTGGCTTCCGCGACCACCCGGCGCTCATTAGTTATTGAGGCGCTTGCATAGGCAATCGAAAATGCGCGCGCGCGAGTGTCCTGTTGCGATGAACTTGTAAAACAAAGAAAGTAAAGATCCGGGGAGTCGAGCGTTTCGTCCGGTTTTGAACTATTTACTGCGATAGCAGGAGACCTCTCTTACAGCGAGTTACCAATGTGCCCTTCCCCCCAATAAAATAAAATAAAGTAAAATAAAACGAAAGGTATTCCGCCGAATGTATACTTCGCCAACATTGCTCGCAAATATATTGGGCCTTGTGACCTGAGAGGGAAAAAAGAAAACCTGAACACGATGACAGAAAGATCTTATCGTATACGGGCACATTTCTCATCTGCAGCGTAGTCGTGTTGATTCATGTACAACATTACAGAACCTCTTTTTCACCCCGTGTTCCTAACACTGCAAATGCCACTAATTATGAGCTGACAGTACAGCTTTGTTTAGATGACTAAACCAGTCATCTGCACCGTTGCCGATTTTTCCCACACTTTACGACGACACTGAGCCACATGGGACTAAATCCACTTTATACGTCTGAGTTGCATTCTAAAAAAAATGAATGTACGGAAAAATGTCCAGATTGTACAACATAAGCTCAACTGATCGCTCGTATGGAGAAGACAAACGCGCGAAAGGAGAGGTTGAAGTGTCGCGAGCTGGAGCCGTTACATACAAACCACAGCCTCTAACAATCAAGAGGCCACGTGAAATGTGGTAGATGCATTTGGGAAACTGACACCCGGCTTCCCGTGGCGAGCGCGTGTTTATATTATGCGGGCATGCGCCGCTAGCAACGCGCATACAGCGCCAGCGAACGGCGCGCATCAATCCCTGTCGCGTTCAGGTGCGAAGGCGAGGATCGCGCCGAGCGCAGCCCACGGGCCCCGCGCGCCGAGCGTTACGTTGCCCCCACGCGCTGGCGTCGACAGAGAACGCGCTAGCGGTCCTCGCGACACCAAGGCGAACGGAGGTCGCCCGCCCACACGAGCGCGGCAGGGGAAGCACGTATCCCACCCGTGGGGGTAACGGAACACCTTCACGGCCACGCTGCGACGCGAAGGAACGAACGGCCTCGTCCGACATCGACGAAACAGGTCGCCCGTATACACGGCATGTTTGATCGAAACGGGGCATGACAGCTGCGCACAGTGATCGCACGAGAGGCTCTGCCCAGAAGCACGAACGAAGCGCGTAGGTTCGGTGCTTCATTCATATCCAATTACACGGTGCCGCTGTAAAGGGAAAAGGATAGCGAGAAACGAGAAGGAGGTTAACGAGCGTGCACTTGCAATGTGGCGATTGTCTTTCGATGTCGCGACACACTTCGCCGCAATTGACACTCGGGCGTACTATTTGAAGGGCGTTCGATTGTGCATTCCACGGGTATACGCTTGATGCATACCGACACAGACAGTGGTGGTAACTGTGCATTCTATACAAGCCTGAGTGTACACACCATAAGAGTACTAGCCTAATTTGTTCAGAGGGCGGGGGAGGAGATGTCTGTAAGAGTGCTCGAGTATGCGTATGTAATGCGCTCGGCCCATGAATCACTGCAGCCGTGCTCAAGTGATCAGGGTGCCCGCCTCCACCGAGGGTAGCACTGTGTTCGATTCCCGATTCTGCCGAGTCCGGCGGCTTTTGTAGCGGAAAAAGAGGGGAACCCGACATTATTAGGCTTGGTGGTGTGGCACTATAACTCGAGAACGTCGGAATGAACCCTTTTCATTGCCACGGACGCCATACTCCCTGATGGATTGCAGAAACCGGAGTCCTTCACAGAACCTCAAAACCACTGTCTCATCAACAAGCAAGCCTTTTCCTTCTTGACACGTCTCGGACTTCCTATGTCGCGTCTTTCTCGACCTTCTGAATGAACGCTCCGCTTCTTTTGCAGGTCAAGCTTGACCGATCGCCTCAGAGACGGGATTGAACGGCCCCGGGAACGAAGCAAACAGAGAGAGACGGAACATGGCATAAATACTGCCGAAGCAACGGCTCGCACGCAACGTTATAAAAGCGGCCGTATCTCAATTCCAAGGTTTGCTGACACGGACGCGCCTGCCCCCAAAGGAAACGGGTGAAGGACGCTAGTTCATTATTTATAGGCATGGAACGGTGTACGGTAAGTTTCATTTATCGCCAAGGCCCGTTTGTGCATGCTACGGCAAGGCAGAGAAAAAAGAAGGAACGGGACGGAGTGGCGTAAGCGGGAAAGTCGTTGGCATAACTTTATAGCCAAGACGTGGAATCACGCATGCGAATATCCGTTGCGTCACCGACATTTTCGCAGTGACTACCATGCGTGGTCGCGAAGCGCATAATCTCTGGCAAAAAAAAGCGGACGCTGACGTGAGCGCAGATTTGCTGCCGATAACGATTAGACTGATTGCCTGGTTACGACTACATACAGTAAAGTACAGCGTGAAACACAGATGTAATCAGTCAACCACGCTATATGCCAACGTTAATGGCTTAATTCTCAAAAAAAAAAAAAAAAGTGAGGTGATCCTCGCGCAGCAATGCCGCCTGTTCGATCTGAGCAAGTCAGTTCCACCAACATAGCGCCAGAAATCATATATTAAAGCGAACAAGAAAGCAAGATAGGAGGAAAGAGAAACAAAGGTGTTCCTTCAGGCTTGACACCATTAGAGCGCAGCTGCCCTTAAGATATATATATGTTTTAACACAATATTAATGAGATCTAACAGACAGTGATGCCAAGGAATGTACAGGGGAAGTTATTAGAACCAATGGAATGTAAATAAGCAAGAAAAGTGGATGAAAAAATAACCAGCCATGAGCAGGGTATACGCTTCTTTCCCTTATATATATATATATATATATATATATATATATATATATATATATATATATATATATATATATATATATATATATAAGGGGAAGAAGTGTATACCTAATTGCTCGTTTTTCCGTGTTTTGAAACAATAATAATGAGATCTAACAGAAAATAATGCCAAGGAATGTATAGGAGGGAGAAGTTATTAGAACCAATGTAATGTAAATAAGAAGAAAGAAGACTGGGTGGAAAAATGAACTGCGGTGAGCAGGAATCGAACCTACCACCTTGGAATAACGCGTTCGATGCCCTAACCACTGAGCTATCACGGCGGCCATCCCTCCATCCACTTTTTTGGGTTTATATGTGAATTTAAACGTGGGAGTGTCAGTCAGCGCCATTTGTAGTCAAGTGGCGAGTGTGGAACACCCATTTATGAGCCTGTGTGGCGTCACGTAGCACGTGAACTTAATACGAGCGGGCAGCTGACCAATAGACCCTCGTATACAATCTAACGGCACGAAGTCTGCCAGTACGAGACCATCGTTAATGAATAATGAAAAGAAGTGTATACCTAAGGGCTCGTGTTTCTATATATATATATATATATATATATATATATATATATATATATATATATATATATATATATATATATATATATATATATAATGCGTGTGAACATATAATTAACGTTGTCTAAAACGCGCACACGAAAGTTCTGCTTTTGACAGCATAAAAATAAAAACACCAGCACGAAACAGTTTTCGAGATCAATTTCGTTGGGTATCCGTTATCCCCGCACCACCACGTGCCATAGCCGCGAGGCCTCGTTTTTGTTGTTCTTATCTTTCTTTCTACGGACGCCTTCACGGACGACCTTGAGACATAAAAAAATGATTGATCGACAGGCTGCAATGGAGTGCTCAAAGTGAGGTCATTTTTCAACAGCAAATTGCTCAAGACGCCGCGACAGCCCGACTGATTACACAGGGGCCTCGTTGTAGAGTGTCTGTGTTCTGGTTTCCGTCTCTTAACGGTAGATGCTCTAAGCCGAAGATTGACGGTGGAAACGTAAATATATATATATATTTATATATATATATATATATATATATATATATATATATATATATATATATATATATATATATATATATATATATTTATATATGGTTACCCGTCCGAGACATACTTGGTGCCTGACCGAGATTAAGAAAACTCTCGCAGACCTTGTCGAAACACAACTTGCAGAATGACACAAAGTGCGGCATTATTGGGGAAACTTGAACAATTAGGATTCCGAGCACGGTTTCACGATTAATTTCACAGTCAGCGCAGCTTCAAATAAATGACAGCTTTGAGGATTGAACCAGCGCGAAAATCAGCCATGCTTTATTTCTCCGCTTCGCCGTACGTTTCGCTGCCAAGCGAGTGACACGCCAAGGGTGAGTGACATTCGATGCGTAATTGAAAATTCCAAAGCTCTTCTCTGTCGCGAAGATAGTTATAGCGCGAGGACAGAACGACGACTCAGAGACAAGAAGGACACGAAGTCCGTGTCGTCGTTCTGTTCTCGCGCTATAATTATCGTCATGCCACACCAACTAGCCCAAGCCGCCACACTTCTCTATCACGCTTTGAGCATGGAATCTCGGTATACTTAGCCACGCTTAAACGGCAGTGCACGGATATAAGACCAGGGTCCGGAGCCTACGTCGGGACTACGTGTACTCTCGAGATTCAACTACAACAACAACATCAAAAAAAGTCTCGGAGGTGATGGCGGGATGCGCAGACCGGAGACAAGAATGGCGCGGAAGGAGATAAGCCGTGGCAGACGAGCCTTGCATTGGCACCCACCCGGACACAGACAGACGGAAAGCAAAAGAGGGGACCGATGCTTCTTCAGCGGCAACGGCAAACAATGAGCTGCTCGCGCAAGCACGCGAGCCTTTCTCTAAATAGAATGCACGGAACCCGGGCCCGCTGTCACGGCTAAAGCCACGCAGCCACTCGCTGCACGTTCGCGCGTGCGTGCTTTGCGGGCTTTGCCTCTGTTTTCTTCGGGTTCTCCTCCTGGCCTGGCGAAGCCCCGTCTTCCTCGTACGACTTTCCCCGTCGTTAAGACGAAGGAGAGCGCGGTCGAGGAAGGGTGGCGAGTCAACGATCTTTCGGCAAACACACGCTCAAGCAACGGAGAGCGAAAGAGGCGAAGAAGCCCAAGTCACGTTTCGTCCAAGGCTCCGTCTTTTTTTTTTCTTTTTTCTGTTGTTGTCCGCGTAGGAAACGCGCGCTTTTCGGAGCGTCCTCCTGTCCTCCGTTTTCTCAAACAGAGAGCAGGCCGCACGAGATGGAAAGAACTCGAAGCACGGCCGAAGTGCGCCCAGTGATAGCGGGCAATAGCGGACAAAGCGGGGGTCTCGAAGCCGTAAGTAGCTAGGACAAGGCGGGGAACAACAAGGCAGGTACGCGCATCTCGTTGAAAGGAGACAGGCGTGGCGAAACAGCGGCCGCGCGTCAAACCCGACCGCGCGAGACGCATCGCGTCCAGCGAGGCCTGTCGAAGCTATCACAACGGCCAAAGACTAACCTTTTTGTCAGTCGTTCGCAGAATTCGCGACGTCTGGGGAAGCACGGAAACCGTGCCTCCGCGATCGACGTTCCTCGAAAAGAAGCCGTAAACAGTGGCCTCGCTCGGGATCAGGTGCCATCTTGTTTCCAGTTTCGTCGAAACCGCGCCCGACAAAATGTACGTACACGAGTGCCCAATACGTCGCTGGAGAGAGTCGCCTAAAAAAAAAAAAAAAGAAACGCCCTCAAACGTCGGCATGCTGCACTTTAAAGAAAAGTTCAAACGCAAAAGACTCGCACCACCACGCCTCAGCAGAGCGCACCGATGCGACGGCGAAAGCAACACGAGGCACAACGCAACATTTTCAAGCGGCGCTGTCGATATATCAAGCTTGTCGCTACATAGTAAGCAGGCAGGCCTGAAACACGAGTGTGAAGCCGCCAAACGCATGCACCGCCAAGGATTTCTGTTCACACGAATTGAATGCGGCGCTCTTAAGGAATAAACAAAAAAAAAGGAAAGAGGAATGTTCCTACATGCCCTCACAAACAGACGCACACAATGTTGCGCAAGAAGAAGCCACCGCCCGCGTGAGGGCCACTGCCAAAAGAGGACGATAGCGGTGTTATCGTGGTAAGCCCCCCTCCCGCCAACCACACCACCGTGAGTCCGCGGGCCCTTCCAGCACAGCAGCGGATACGAGAGGCCGGCACCGGAAGCGAGAACGCGCAACGATGCGCCGCTGCTTCCGCCCGAGCGGCGAGCGGTTCCGGTTCGTGCGTGCGCTGTCAACCGCGAGCACCCAACCACACCGGCGACCGACGGTCGCGGAAAAAAAAAAAAAAAACAGAACGGAAGGCGCGAAAGAACGCGGTAATAAACTGCGGGAACCGAGCGGCATCAGCTTCTCGCGTGTCCGTGCGTGATCTACGCTATGCGCGCGCAAACAACAGCACAGCACTTTCAGTCGCGTTGCTTTAATCAGTCGCAGAAAGAATGCAAAAAAATATAAAGAAAAACAGTCTCTGCACACGACTGCCATTTCGGTCTGGTCGTGCTCATTCAGCGTGCGCAACAAATCTTGCTTCTTGTACTTTCGTGAGGAAGTCGTATAAAGTTTTCGGAAGCGAAGAAAATTCAGAAGGCAGGAAAGAAAAAGAAAGAAAAGAAAGGGGAGGGTGGAAGCAAACAAAAGATTAACGTGGAAGGAAGGTTGACTGATTGATTGAAATGTGGGATTTAACGTCCCAAAACCACCATATGATTATGAGAGACGCCTCCCCAGTGGAGGGCTCTGAAAATTTCGACCATTTGGCGTTCTTTAACGTGAACCCAAATCTGAGCGCACAGGCTGTGCTTAAAGTTCGATTTGCATTGAAGAACTAAAGAAATAAGAAACAGACCCCATGAAAACGAGAAAATATCCCAAGATGATTCGAGAAATTCTGTCTTAAACTTAGCGAACTAAGCGTATGCCTTTACCGAAAGCTCTACGCAAGGCTTCGACAAGTTGGCAGTGTACTTTCGCTGTATGGGCTACGCACAATATAACAAGTGCGGGCGTTAAAAAAAAAAAAAACGTTAACCTTCGGACACACGTGCTCATATTCTGCTCATGCGTATACATTAGAGGTAAGTTGGAAATTATGGACATGCTAGGTGCGTACGTACTTAATGCTACAAACCCTTCTTAAAGAAATCTTTCTTTTTTTTTTTCGATTACTGTGCATTAGTGTGTGGTGCTGACAGCAACGCATGGATTCTACATCGCGAAAGATGCATAAGCTCTATACGCTTACGGTTGCAAGGATGATAACTCCGCCACATGGCGACAGATTTGACAAACTCACTGCATTACCTGCATGTTGATTTCGAATGACGACGCAGCTGTCGAACGCGATTTCGTTGCAAACGCGCAGTTGTGGCAACCAGTGGCAACGTACCATAATTGCACAGGCTCGCACGAGTATCCGCCGTTTTTAACGAAAAGATGCCTATAACAAATATACTTTCGAAACCAGTGGTTTCGCGATACCATATGTTGCCCTCCACAAACAAGACATAACATTAATAATAATAATAATAATAATAATAATAATAATAATAATAATAATAATATTCCTTTGGTAGGGTTAAACAGCCTTGCAATGACACTACGTTCACCTAGAGCTTGTCATTCACTCCCTTGTTAGTCTATGCTGATCTAACTAGCGTTAGATCAACACGACAATTACTTGTTTTTAAAGAAATGTAATGTGCTCAGGAACGTGAGAAGGGAGGGCCACGCATGAACGCCGAATGTGACACCAACCACTCAGCAGTCATTCACATGACTCACGACCAAGAACGCCATCTATGTCCTGTCTTTATAGCTAAGTATGCGGTGAGGTAATGCTGTATCGACACAACGTTCCACAGTACCGCCCCCCCCCCCCTTTTGTTTTCTAAACATCTCCGCTCTGGCTAACGACGACGCATGCTGTTGTGCTAAATTTGTCACGACTGACAAGCGCACAGGCGTTGCACCGTTTTTATGCCTCTCACACCGCGCGCGGTGGCATTTCAAGGGGTTAAACGTGACCTGCACGCATAAGCATCGATTTATTATTATTACCCTTTGCCAAAGCATCGGGCAGTGTCTCAACGCTTTCAACTTTCATAGCGAAACCCCGTTAACGCGAACCCGAACAATGTCACTACGGCATTTTTTTTTTTACAACCCATACTACCTGACCTTTTTCACTAAGCAGGGCCAATCAAATGTCTGTTGATTATTAGAACAGGAAACTAAAACCAAATAGTTGATTGATTTCTGGGGTTTAACGTCCCAAAACCACCATATGATTATGAGAGACGCCGTAGTGGAGGGCTCCGGAAATTTTGACCACCTGGGGTTCTTTAACGTGCACCCAAATACACGGGCCTACGACATTTCCGCCTCCATCGGAAATGCAGCCGCCGCAGCCGGGAATCGAACCCGCGACCTGCGGGTCAGCAGCCGAGTACCTTAGCCACTAGACCACCGCGGCGGGGCCTAAAACCGAATAGTCGGAGGGAGAGAGGACAACCATTGTTAAACCGGTATATTTAGAAGTTGTAACACTTGCTGAGCACGGCGTAGAAGAGCATACCAAGGAAGCACGCCGTAAGTGCATTTTTGTTCTGTCTCGCATAGAGAAGGGAGAGTTATTAGAGAACTGCATTCTGGCAAGAAAACTGCGCTAAAATTACAAGACGGGAAACGAGACCCTCCAATGCGACAACAGCGATATATAGTCATACGCTGCTATAGAAATAAATAAAAAGGCTAACTCAGCATCACCTTAGCGAAGAAAATTACACCACGGCCTATGCACCTTAGAGAACCCCAGGTGGTCGAAATATCCGGAGCCCTCCGCTACGGCGTCTCTCATAATCATACGGTGGTTTTGGGACGTTAAACATCACATATCAACCAATTATACCACGACCTATACTTATATCTCGGCAACGTACGGGCGACACGGGGCAAAACAATATTACACTGCAAAATAGATACGGCGGCCATAACCAATCTCAGCAGGTGTAACCGGTTGCCGCGACGCGGTCTATCCCGTCTCTAACTAGCCATAATAAATTATCACCGTAGCCACCGACGAAGTGCGCTTGATCAAGTTTTGAATTGTCAAGGCGTACTTCCTTAACTAAAAAAAAAAAAAAAACTCTTAACACACGACAAGCAGTTAATTACAATAGAAACGGTCTTAAGCCCACTGCTTGACACTGGAAGAGGCGATTTCGTAAAATCGTAAAAGAACGGCAAATAAGGCTGCAATGAATCATAGCTGCATTTTGAAAATGTCGAAAGGTGTTTTTCAGCACCAAGACGTAAGAGAGATGCGGTCGCAAGAAGAAGCAAAGCGCTATCACGACCGATTCTGTTCTTGATCTCGTGCCCCCCTCGCACTGGCAAGCGCACCCAGGCAGTAGCGCCGACAAGGCTGACAGCGCCCGATGAAATCGGAAAGCCGGAGAAAGTGATGAATCGAACGATGTGGGCGGTCCGCTATACTCACGCTGACGCATTGGAGCGCCAGTTCGCTCCAGCCCGACGGCATCTCTCCGGAGTCGACCAGGCGAGCTTCCCAGGGCTGACTCACAAGACGAGATGGCTAGCTCGCGGAGTCGTCGAAGCTCGTTCCGAAGTGGCGGGACCGCGGGGAGCCATCGGCTCGCACGACAGTGACCAGCAGGACGGAGACAAACAGGCACTCGGCCACCGCCGATTTGGCCACCACCAGGGCGGCACGCACCGCACCATCATTGGCCGAAGGCAAAAGAGCACCGCATTATCAGACTGACCCCGCACAAACCACCACTGATGCCTCCGGACGACCGGACACTGGGCGCGAGCACACCGCTGAACCACGAGTGGACGGCCACTGGCGCGCACGCCGCTTCACATACAAAACATCACGCACTGGGCCACCACGCTCGTCACCGCCGCAGCAGCAGCAGCAGCAGCAGCAGTAGAACGGGCACCGATCGGGGAAGCCAACGCCGGGCGCAGCCGTCTCGATGTGCGCGTACTACTACGACTACGTCGCGCGTGGGTACGTCGATGGGCGGAGAGAGGGCCCACGGGTCGCCGCCACCACAGCCGTGCGTCCACGCACACGCGTGCGTGAGTGTGCAGGGACGCGCCGCCACGCGCCGCCACTTGCCGGACGAAGGACGCGAAGAGAGAGAAAGACGACGCCACGACGACGTAAGTGGGAGAGGGATGACCTCACGAATCGATCCGACGTTCGCAAGAAGCGCGGGCGTATACGGCGAGCACCGCTTGCGGACAGCCCGCACCATCTGGAGGAGACGCCTGAAAGGACGGGCCCGACGACGCCTCGCAGCTATGCTGCTTGGTGTCGTCACAGTAGCGCCCGAGTGGCTATAGGGGACGCCGCGGCAGAGCTTCAACCGCGTCGGCACCTGCCTGACCGGCTTCACCCCGCCATGCATTAAGAGAATGAGGTGTTCCGAAGGAAGAGCCGATATCTATGCGACTTCCAACGTTTTATGTGGGCGACAATGCAGGCTAGCTACAGTACATCCCCACGTAAATAATACTTCTAAGATGTCGGCGTACTTAAAATCTGAACCATTCAAGCGAGTCGGGGACAACCGCGGGGACTACCGCACCGTACGCACGCTGTTTCGAAATTTCCGCGCGCTTTTGCGCCTATTCCCTTACGAGACTGACATTGAGCCGTCCTCACTATACGAATTGCAGAAAGATATTCTACTCCTCGCTACATTTATTCACACCGGCCTCTTCTCCCCATCCACGCTCACCTACGAGCATCTAATCAACATACACTTTTCCCGCGCTTTTTTTTTTCCTCAGCTACGCATGACATCCTTCGACGACTACATAATTTACCCCGACAAAACGCGAGGGAGGGATTGCTCAGCTCCATCAGAAGGATAAAAACACCATCCTGAAGTCGCAAGCCATTTCATTTCAACAGAGGCGGCGAACATGCTCGCGCTCAGATCATCGCGGCGCTTCTTTTGTTTTCACTAGGCAGAACGTGTGCACGAAGCGAGCTCGATCTTCGTAACGAGGCCACGCGAAGCCGTTCATTCACCTCGCGGGACGGCACAAAACGCTCTGCTTAGGCGCCGTAACATCCATCTCTCGCTTTGACGGGCTGAGATGCGGGATCTCGCAATCGTGCCCGCGCCGCCTGTGTAGGTGCCGCGGAGCCACACACATACAAATGTCATTCGCGTTGTGGCTTCAACGGGCAAATTACACATCCACGCGGAAGTAATGTACACGTAAGACTAAATTGTGCCGTCATGTTCCCCCGTGTAGAGCACGGCCTCCACGGCATGCTGAATTGCAAAACGTTCCCCCGTGTAGAGCACGGCCACCACGGCATGCTAAATTGCAAAAGTGCCGACACCATGTATGAAACAGGTTAGCCCTATTTTCAAGGTGCACGTACGCACACAAACACGCTTGGAGCACTACGAGACCTACAGATAACAGGCAAATATACACACTGTTCTGTTCACTGCGTTGTTCGTCCGCGTACGAACACGATGCGTGAGCGCTTGCGAGTTCGCGTTATTTGAGTGCCACGCTCTGATTAGCAAGCAGCTCGCTGCGACAACGTCCGACTCAACCAACGCCAAGCCGACGTAGTCGATCATGAGCAAACGGAACAGAGAACGCCAAAGGCGGCCTTCTCCAGCGAACGACGTTTTATAAGGTGAAGACCGCTTTAAAGGCGGCAACGACACACGTGCGGACAAGAGCACACACACACACACACACACACACACACACACACACACACACACACACACACACATATATATATATATATATATATATATATATATATATATATATATATATATATATATATATAAGGTTCGGTTTCTGCTCACGGCAAGTTATCTCTTCACCCCCACTTTTCTTTCTTCACATTTACATTAACTTTCCCTATACATTCTTTGGCATTACTGTCTGTTAGATCTCATTAATAACATTGCGGATATATATATAGCCCTATTTTCAATATATATATATATATATATATATATATATATATATATATATTATTCTAATATAAATAGCTTCCACAGGCTTATGATACACTCATAAAAGGCGGGTGGCGTATTCTTTCGATGAGCTACATTTAGCCCATATTTCGATAACACCTAAAAAATTACGCAAATCGTTAAAACAGCTATTCCTTCAGGCTTGCCTCTTATTATGTCAACTCAAACCTACTCCGAGGCAACTGCTTTATACGAAGAAGAACGCCACACCTTGTGAAGACACCACGCACGGTAACGTGAGAAAATCGATCTTATTTTATGGTATGCCAAGCACCAACGTTTTCGGGGAAAGCGTATAACATGAGTACTGGAATATTCAAGCGTCATGTCACCTGCAAAAACAACAAAACGAAGAAAAATGCAGAAATGGGCTTCGCCTCTCAAAACATTTCCCTACAGATAAGCCAGCTTTAAAGGTGTTTACGTAAGTGCGGGCATGGTGAAAAGTGTCGCGAAGTATACAAGATCATGTTTAAAACAGAAGCAGGGCCTTCCTAATACCTTCCAAGCGACGTGGAAGATGTGCCTTCGTCACGCGAATCGATGTCCCGGAAATCTCTTCCTCCGTGCACAATAGAGATGATGCGCAGGAAAGGTCA
Source organism: Rhipicephalus microplus (assembly GCF_013339725.1). Lineage (NCBI taxonomy): Eukaryota > Metazoa > Arthropoda > Arachnida > Ixodida > Ixodidae > Rhipicephalus > Rhipicephalus microplus. The sequence continues at coordinate 10,355,558 of NC_051170.1, forward strand.
CCAACCCAAGACCAAGTAAAAATCATGTTATACAAAATTTTTGTTTAATGTCCTTATACAACTTCAGCGACAACTAAACGATATGTGCGATAAAAGAAGATGAATAAAACACGGCAAATGGTTGAAAAAAAAATGGCAGTGGCTTAGCTCAGCTATGCCAGGATATACGTAGCGTTGGCAAAGGTTCAGCTGATTCTTCTTAGCTTTCCAGATATCATGCTTACAACTGTTCCAATGACACACACACGGTATACGTTTTATGTGGCACATGTATATTTATTTTGCCGGGCAACTACTTTGGGATTCGATGAGTTAAGCTTCTCCGCTCTACTGCACCGTTAAGCAGCATTTGCACTCTCCTTCTCAATGGCTATACTACAGTGGCAAACGCCAGTCAGAGGCGCTATCAAGCGGCTCCAGCGCAGTGTCAGATGGCAACTGCACAGGGAAGGCGCTCGCGTCGGCGTCCATATGTCTACCAAGGCTATGACGGCACTCCTCTGGAAAGCACACACCGGCGGCGGCGGCGATTCGCGCGCGGCCGCGACCGAGTGCGATGGAGGTGGATGGAGGTGCCAGCTCCAGTGCGTGACACCACTGATAGTCTGCGCAGCGCATCGAATTGCGCGCACACCGGCGGCGGCGGAGTATCATTGCGCATGCGCAGACCAGTGCCACGCGAAATTGGCTCAGCGAGGCCAGTGTAGCTAACGCTAGAAAAGTTCGTAGGTCTCAGGCGCTGTCGAATTGAAGCACTGCATAACACTTGCCACGCGAAAGGGTGCATGAAATCTCACATTGCTTACAAGAATCTTATATCGCAAACTTGAGAGCGCTATCGCACACGCACCATCCTCATTCATTGCATTTATTTGTCTCGTGAACGTCCAATTCACCAAGCGCAGCACCAAGGTTAACATGTTCGCGAAAATGCGCCTTCAACGGAATGGCTTTCCGATGCCTGGCGGTTCTCAATGAGTTCATTATAGGAACAACGAAACTGCCGGCAGCGGCGACGGCAACACTAGAAATCGGTGTGGGCGCATTGGACCAGCGCATAGCGTCGGTACACGCTGCAACCACCACGCACCAGCAGCAACCGCACTTGGCGACTCGAAAAAAATGCCGCATATAAGACAAAGAAAGAAAAAAAGGTTTTGCCTAAGACCACGGAAAAGAAAAAAAGTTCTTTCACGTTCGCTATACGAAAAGTCGAACGCTGGAGCGAGACGAACCAACTCCTCACGTTCCAGGCACAAGGAGAGACGACGATGAGGGACAAGACGGAGGAAAAAGATAGAGCATGCGGAACAAAAGAAGAAAACGGTGTCGCCGCGCTGGCGATGCGGGCGAAAGCGCGACAAATGTCCCGGAGCTTGTACGACGCGCATTTCTGCGGACTTCGCATTCTCGCTGTACATCCCTCCTTTCTTTAACGTCGCAGAGCCGACGTTCTTGCGTCCGCGCCAGAGCGATGGCTGGCGCGTCGACGGCAAAAACGCAAGCAATTCGGCACGCTCAGAGCCTGCGCGAATAGAAGGGACGCTAATGATGATTGGCAGGAAAAAGAATAAAAAAGAACACAATACAAAACAGACCCTGGCGGCGGCTGGATAAACAGGCAAGGCAAATGAAAGTTTGACGCAAGGACGGGCCACAATGACGGTTCACGTCGTAAACACGTCCCTCTACATACTCGTATACACTGACAGCTTCGAAAGCTGGGGTTGTGATCTGTGAGCGCCGAAAATGAACGTCACCAGATCTAAAGCTTCACTGAACAACTGGGTCACCAGAAATTAGGCGCGTATGAAAAGACACTTGACCGAACAATCTTCGCGGACCCACACTCTAAGCCGAAAAAGACTAAAGTGGGGTATGCCATTGGTCCTTTAGGGGTCTAAATGCGCTGCCACAGATTTTGAACCAATTTTGGACTAACTGCGGGAGTAACTGCAAGGGCTCAACTGTTACCCCAAGCACTTACTCCACTTGGTTTAAATGTTGGCCCCAGTAGAATGATCCAGCGGGATTAACAGTTGAACCGTCTGGACCAATGGCAAAAAAAAAAATGGCGACACTGCGTTTGTGAAGTATATTTTATGTTTATTCCAATTTAATCAGCACTGAAGATCATAGTATGTTATTTATGCAACACACACACACACACACACACACACACACACACACACACACACACACACATACATACATACGCACTATTATTTCAAAGTATAACACCGCAAACACTGACTGCCCGCGCTGTACTACAAAGAACAGACTCTCGGGTATATATAGCACAGTATTTTGACCTCCCATCTAGTGCCAGTGGGCGACTTTTACTTGGCCTAAAAAAACAATAAACATTGATACCGTAACGCTAAAATTTACATCGGCTGATTCCTAGCACCGATGCGCACCGATCTTTTAATATGGATCCATCTAATCTTCAACATGCCTCCAGCCCGAGACTACGAATTATCAGCTGGTATTCGATCATGTCGGCCGAACCAGCGTTCGCAGTGCTGGCGCACGAGTCCGCAAACACAAACATAGCAGCGGCGCTTGAGCGGGAAAGCCGGCGAAGCAGCCGCAGGCGCCCCGCCGATGCCATACCGTGTCGGCTTGCCGACGGCGTCGCTAGGCTTACGACGAGTACGGCTAAACGACCACCGGCGATCGCAACATGCGGCTCGCGTGAAATTTTCGTCGTCGTTATTTTATAGTCACAAATGAACAATAGGTAAGTGCCCCATGTTCGCTGTGTCTTACGGAGTGATGTAGATATCTGTATACTTACAGCGACGAGACCGTTCGCAGGCATGGTTCTTTCATCGTGCTGGTAAGGCACAACCTGTGTACCGCTGGCCGCACGATTAGTCGTATCCGCGATCGCCTACACGTTGGATTTTTGATAACGATTGTCGCATGGATAAAAAGACATAAGTTTGCCTGAGCTACTACTATTTTTGTGAACTTGTACGCGACGTTTCCTTCGCTTGTGCCGGCAATGCACTCACACCGGCAGCCCGCTTGATACCGATGACGTACGAAGCCTACTTTTCCTATATATCGCTTTGAACTTGTGGTCACTGTGTGGGTACACGACCGCTGATGAACAGCTTACCTTTATTAGCATTGTCAGTGTTCACCGTAGTTCGAACTTATTCAGCACATTAAAGCGAGTTCTAGGCATTGCCCGTGTTTGCGGAGACTTTCACTTAGCTTCGGCTCGCCCGTGCCGGCATGGCGGAAACGCGAGGGCACTTGCTGTGTGCACTGACAGCGTGTTGTACTACTTTCCTCTCATAACATCTTCTATTCGTTTCATAGTGCTTCACCTTCACAGTGGCGTATAGCCTATATGTAACTTGTTTTCGTGATCGCCGACCACGCCGAGCATTGCAGTGCAGCATCGACAGGAAGCGATCGCGGCGCAGTTGCCCTCTTCGTTGGTCCCTTCATTGCCGGGCGTTTGCGCAAGACACGCATTGTCACACATTTAGTCCCTGTTGGACGAACCGTTCGTCCATTGGTTTAACGACTGCAGTTAGTCCAATTTTGCCGAATTTCGGCTTAGAGTGCACGATATGGCAACAAGAGGTCGGTACAAAGAGGCTTCCATTCAATTCAGCTCGTGGTGCGCGAACAATACGCACTCGGCTCTCTGGTCTTTCTACAGAGCACTTTAACTGTACCCAAAAGAGTTGACGCTACTCTGAAAGCCTTAAACCGTATTTTTGAACTTGTCGCAACTGCACCACCGCTTCTGAGTGGCACGTATCGTCACGCGCCTTCAGCTCCGGCAACATTCTCGACCGGTACACAAGAAGAAATAAGGGCTCAATCAATTACAATTGGAGCCTGTGGTGAAAAAAAAATGGTACAATAATAAAACGCGCCACTTCAAAACACGTCGTTAAAAGCGAACCACAGCCCTTCCCACCATGGGCAATTACTCTAAGAGCGCTGATTGCTTCCCATATGGCTATCATACACAGAGGACTCTCAATAAGGTTGCATGAACTATATAGTGTCCAGAATGGCCGCGAACGAATCTATACAGAGTAGAAATGTGGGTTCGCGCTATCGTGGCGTACGCGGTCGCCATGACACAATATTCAGCCTTCGCTGTACAGCCCTGCCGTAGCGTACTTTAGGCGTGGCACGATACGCCTAATTATGGGTGTTTTTCTACATGCCAACAGCATTAGCGCGACAGCCCCAGATGCCAGTGGCCAATTACGAAGTACGGCGAGGGCGCCAAATATTTCGCGAAACCGCGCTCTGTCTTACGCAGGGTGAAGAGGAAAGTGACAATTTATGCGTCCGTTTTACGCGGCCGTCGCTTCCGGGCATTTAACTTGGCCCGAACACACAAGCACTCAAACAGGAGGGGAGGGTGGGAAGTTGGCTTGCAGCCGTTACAACTGCGTAACATGCAACGGTCACTCGCCAGTGCGACCGACAACACGTGCGCGAACGTCTCACACCCGAAGCGGCGTTTCCCCCTGCCAGCTCTCCTTCCCCGTCGAGCCATACTTTCATCGAGGAAAGGAGCACGGCCAACCGGAGTCTGGAAGTAAGCCAACGCTACGGTCGCGTTACAAAAGAGCACGAGATCTCGCCGGTCGCGCCGCAATTACGGCACTTTCCCTTTGGACGTGACACCCCAAGCGAGACGGTAGGGGCACGTATGTGGAGCAAGTAGTCGCTCGCGCGCACACACACGATTCACTCTCTCTCGCTCTCGCACGCGCACGCATACATACATGCGCGCACGCACGCACACCAAACGCACACAAGCCTATGCGACAGACTCAAAACGCACGAACATGCAACACAGTGCATTTAAGCACGCAGAAAGAAAGAGAAAACATCCAGGAACTCTGGCGGGGTCACCGCGGAGAGCCTACGAAGTCTGTCGCCTCGAGCGACGGCCACAACGCAAGTCCTGATCCACTCACATATGAGATGCAGAACAGTGCACGTATATAAACGCGTTGACTTCAGCGAAGCGTGTAGTGCATGCGCAAGAAAGTCCGGCGAGGGCACAACAGGCGAACGAGGGTTATTTGCAACCAGCGATTTAAGAGTGCGCCCATTAGACGCAAACAGGCCTGCCACTTAGAACAGGACGTTGGGACAAGGCCGGAATGAAGGAGGCGAGCGAGTTACGTGAGCCGCTGCTAGATCACCTGCGCTTGCAGATATAGCTTGCGCTCGAGCACTTCCAGGCACTGCGCCGTGCTCCCGACCGGGTTGCAGAAATTAGGTGCCTTTTCTCATCTTCTAACCACTACCACCACCACCACTTCGTAGTACCTGCCACGGCCGAGACATGAGCGCCTGTTTTAATCTCCGCGGGAAAAAGGGCGAGCATGCGGTTCTCACATGAATATTGTGCAGTAAGTTTAGAAGAAAAAAAAAATAACCACTTCGAGAACAGGCAATGTATTTTCGTGATACTACCGAAACTATGAGCTCTCAGAGAGACAAACAGTCACCAGACGTTGACATGAGCATCGCCGTCCTAATGCGCTTGTCGAGCGCACACGGCTGGAGAAACAAGGATTCTGAACACATCAATCTGTACGCAACAACCCGAGTACAACAGAATAAAATAGATTCTCACACAAATGTGAAATTGCGAGAACTAACGGAACGAACGTAAGGAGGCATTCAGTGCCAACTCTTACCCACGTTCTCTGTTGGTAGAAAAGTGAAAGTATTTGTAAAAGAAGGAACATTTCATAGGGGACAAAGTACAAGCGGGCCGTGCATGCGCTTTTGAACTTTTGTATAAAGCAAGAGTGACTCAAAAAACCACCAGGCCTGCGCGCAGAACGTGCAGCCCCGCCACAGCGGATGCTGAAAGATTTTCAGAGCCTTTATAAATCCTTTTTGGGTAACTGCTACAAACACACTTGCAGGGTACCCACTTTTTTTGCAGGGTACCCAATTCTTTTTTTGTGTGTAGCAGGGAGTCATTCCCTATGCCATCCTTCGTAATTCATCGGAGAAGCATGGTACCCGCTACACACTTGAGAGGAATTTCATGCAGTTACTTCTATACTGTAGCTGACGACGAGGAAGAATTATGCCTGAAGCTGCCTGAAGCTTTTGTAATGGGTTGGAGCATTTGACCACCCACTCGTTACACGATTCGCATAGTGTGACGCCTGGTTGCTCCTTTGTTGTTCTAAAACGCTTTATTACTCATATTAACACGATTCCTTGTCCGATATCAAGCCGGCCTAAGACCAATTTGCAACGAAGTTTAAAGCAGCGGCGTGGCTCAGTGGTGGAATACTGAGCTGGCACGGAGCGAACCCGGGTTCGAATCCCGTTGTATTCTTGACTTTATTTATTTTGAGCTATATTGGTTACGGACACCGGCGGCAACGGCGGACAACTACGGCGCACCCAACACCTGTTGTGGTCTCTTAACAGCTTTAACCGTAAAACTCAGCGGATGCAAAACTTTCTCACAGTAGTAACATAATTTTTTTTTAGAGTCGATCGAGATACGTTCAGGGCATATGCAAAGTCAACCACGCATTAGCAAAATAGGTATCTACCCACAGACAACTCGTCTACGGCGGTGATGCACCCTCCCGTCCACTCCAGCGGGAATTTCTGAGCCTTAAAAACCAGGGAGTGTTAGCCAGCGCCGCCTGCAGCCATGACTGCCAGTGTGGACACAGACGTTCAAAGCCAAGCCGGCTTAAATATGCGCTATATAAGGGTGCACTCGGTGCAGAAAAAAGCTCACACTCGCGATAACTTCCCAGTATACGCACTTCAGGCGCAACGAACCGACGCACAGGCATCAATGCGCCAGAGAAGAAGAACCCCCGAGAGTCGCTGATTCAAGTCGGCCTTTTTCGCCAGTATACATGTACGGGAGCACGCACCATGGAGTCTTGTACGCATCCGCTTTTCTTCTCAGTGGGCGCACAATGTCAGACGGGTGACGAGAACAGAAGAAGTAGAAAAACAAATGAGACGACACGCGACGTAGCGGTGTAAAGACGCCGCTTCTTCTTTTAACAAGAAAAAAAAAAGATGAAGAAAAAAAAAAAAACAGGACGCGAGACGACGTGTACAGCCCTGCAGCGCGCGCGACCGTTGCATATATGCACGTTGGCTCAACAAAAGGCCACGTTACACCCGCACCTCGTGCTTCCTTTTACGAACAGCCCCCTCCAGCTTCAATCCATTACTCATTGTTCTCGCTCCCCTGTTCGACAAAGACGACAAACTTTTGGAGGAGCGGGATCGCGCAGCCGGCCGGTCTGCGAGGAGACTCGCAGAACTCGCCGGCAGCAAGCAGGGCACGCCCGATGCGCTATTCAGAAGCGCCCGCAGCAGGCCACGGTGCGAGACGACGACGATGGCACCCTTTTATTCACCCGTCATCATCCACCGCGCAATGAGAATTACAATATTAATAACAAGAAGAAACGAACCCGAACTTATTACACCAGCGAAAGAAAAAAAACACGGACTGGTTCCGGAAGAATCAAGCAGCCTCGAAACAGGGACCACGGATCGGCCCCGTGCGGATGGGAAAGGTTACGCATCGGGTTGCGCAACAAGCACCCTCTGTGAGTTATGGAAACGTCGCGTACCGCACACGACTGCCGCCGTACCGCAGAATATTTTTGCGCACTCGTTCGGGCATTATGATTCACTGCAGTCGAACAAGGCCGCCAATGTATGTAGCATATATGAACGAGGCACCGCTGCTCTTCGGGAAATTGAATATTTGCTGGTGGTAAAACACTAGCCGGAATCTCATTGTAACCGACACTCAGGACGACGGAAACTCCCGCCCCTGAAAGTGACTGCTTCGGATGTGGCTCAAGTGTCACGGGGGGTTTCGGAGGCCTGACATTCACATAGTATCAGTGGTTGGCACTAGAACTTACGCAGTATCAGTGAGACCCCAAAGGGCATTTACCAACGCCTATAGCATCAAGGAAATTAGAAAACCACGAGGCGCTAATCACTAATAGGACTGCTTCCGAATCGGGTCAAACGACAGTAACGAAACTGCGCCGTCAAACATGACGCGCTATACACAAAAGACGGCGCCTTGCTACGACAATATTACGGAGATAAAGTTGGACACGGTATACGTTATCGTCTATGATATATGCAGACCCGGCTGCTGCGAGCAACGAGGGAAAGCCTGTGCGCCCCACAGACTGGGGATGCACATCGTGCCACGGGCCGTATGATAAGAGTTACCGATAAGACACCCCGTGCAAGTCTTTTCTGACTGCCGAAAAAATGAGAGCGCGCGACAGAAATCAACGAGGCCACCCACAGGACAAGAACAGCGCGGGGCTTTTCGTCGCGCTTTCGCTGACGCCGCAGCAGGTTTCGTGCGCCAGTTTCAATGACGAAAAAAAAAAAGAAAATAGTACACGAAAAAGACGACCGATAAGGCTGGCGTATATGCGAAAGCGTGATCAGAGGCACGCGCGCGAAATCAGAGAATCCCGAAAAAGAAACAAAAACAAGAGTAAGGCCACAGTCAGGATGGGGGCACGGCTGCACAGAAGCACAAGGGAAGCCGAACTAAAACGACATGCAGCACTTTTCTCGACGCTGTACAGTACAACACACCGCGATGGCTTCTTCTCGGTCGTTTCCAGACGCTCCTCGTCGTCTCGGCGCCACGTGCACGTGTCACGTCGACCTGACCCTCCGAAACAGGAGCAGAAAACTGTAAGCGCGCGCGCTTCGAGAACGCTGCTCCGCGTCTACGCAACTACAAAAGAAGAAGAAGACGCGTAGAGGCAGACAAGGAAGGGATAAGGTATAAGAATCGGGTCGGACACCTTGTTCCACGGAACGAGCAAGCGGCGGCGAGGAATAAAAAGAAGAAAAAGGACATGGCGTGGCAGGCCGAAACAAGCCCCGACGCGGCCACATCGAAAGAAAAGAACCGCCAACGTACTTTCGTTTCTTACGCCGTGGTTTCTTATAGGTTCCTCGACGGCTCGTGCTATATACGTTGTAAGGGCGCCTTATAGAGGGCATTCGCAAAAAAAAAAATAATAAAGGCGGACGAAGGGACGTGACGTACAACAGCGCGAATACGCTTGATCTAATGCTCCCGTTCGTTCGGCTCGAAGCTGCATACGCGCTCCTCAAGTCGACCCCGTGTGTATGCCACCCACAGAGCAGAGTTCGCTCGCCTGTCGCGGCACATATGAGAGGAAAAAAATGGGTACACGCATATTTCAAATCTCGTTTTTAAGGCTGACTTCAGTTTAGAGTTCTTTTTTTTTACCTATATAGTAGTTCGTTCAATCTTGTTTTCTGTCTCTGTCTCTCCCTCTCTTTCTGACTTTTTTTTCTACTTCCCCACATACGCTGTAAACGAAAAATGGGATAAACGAGCATCATCGTTACTTCGTTGCACTAATTAAACTTACCGCTTGAAACAGGGCGATATAGCAACACGAGTGTCAAGAAACGGAAAGCGAGGGAAGCAGTCTAAGTAAGAAAGCGAGTCAGCAAGTTGATGAGGCCGAACGCGAAAGGGGAGGCAACGGGAACGAAGTCCGATTTGAGGCAGCGTTGACCCCGATGCTGGAAAAAATGAAAACGTCAGAAACAGACGCAAGAAAAATGAGATAGAGGACGCAGACTGACTATGCTATATAGGGAATGGGTCGGTAGGAAGAAAATCGCTTTGCTTTTGCGGGCTGAGCGGTGATTTGCGGCTACTCGAGCTTGACACCGGCTTCGTCTGATGAGCAGATAACAGGGTGTAGTGCACACGCACTGAATCGAAGGAGCACTGACGCACCAAGCGAGCGTATCCCCGCCTCTACACTTGTCCGCCATTTCTCCACGGTAGTACCCCGGTCTCATATCATCGCTGTTTTTTTTTTTTTTTTTTTCCGGCCAACAAGGGCACGTGAAGCGGGTCACTTTGGAGCTCCACCAGCTCTTTGAAGCGGTGTAAAAGATAATGGTTTTTATCAATAGAATTTTTGTCTTGGAAACTCTTTCTAAGGCTAGGTTAAATGATTCAGCCATTCATTCAGAACGAAAAATTTCGCACATCAGTTGTCCTGCACATGCATACACATCAGCTGAAGCTACGCGCTTCACGTTGTCCGAAAAGAAGCAGCATCAGCACGCACCAAGACCGCAAGTGCGCTAGCGAAAACATCTCGAAATTCAGTCAAGCAAGCAATCTCTCTCTCAGTGTGTGTGTGTGTGTGTGTGTGTGTGTGTGTGTGTGTGTGTGTGTGTGTGTGTGTGTGTGTGTGTGTGTGTGTGTGTGTGTGTGTGTGTGTGTGTATGTATGTATGTATGTATGTATGTATGTATGTATGTATGTATGTATGTATGTATGTATCACCTTATGCTATACGAAGTTGAAAAATGGCTACGCAAATAACTCAATAAATTGAACTTGACGGAAGGCGATGCTGCTATACTGTGAAGGATGATATTCGACAGAGTGCACAACATCGACATGATTTAGCCGTCGAGAGAACAGGAAGAAGGCATCAAATTCTCGAGGAAGCGTGCGGTGCCCCGCCACCTAGCGCCATATAGGTGTATACATCTCTCTTCTTTAGAGAAACCGGCGGATACCTATACATATCTTGCATTGACATCACTGTGGTAGCCATCTTCAGGTACCAGCTAGTTGAGATGCGTGAACTCTTGCTCGACCACGCGGAGCAAGAAACGCTGTTCACCCCTTGACGCGGCTGGCGAACACAAGGAAGCGGGGACAGCACAAAAGAATGCGAAGGGGTGCTGACACTCTCAAATGCGATAAAAAGTGATGGTGGTCGTCCATATTCAGGTACCCAGCGCACAGAACCTGTCTGTGACATCACTTGCAGAGTTATGTGCTATAGAGTTACTAGAAATCGAAACAGTATCACACATACTAGACAACAACTGAGGTCGAGATAGCAAAATGAGAAGGTGCCCCAACTCACCTCGATGCGCTAGGAGAGTCGACCCCTGGTCCTCAAGACAAGTCCATGGTAAGAAAACTGGTCGGTGTGCGCAACCTGGTGCGACGCTGCACCTGCCGACACTTGCAGCCGGTATCCAACGTCATGCTTGTTCTATTGGTCACTGCCTACCTGCGTGACAAAGGACACACGAAGTGAGATGTCGGTTACTCGCCCCCACGTCGACACTAATTGTCGTCTACAAACACACCAAACCTGAGTAAACACAAAGACGCAATGAAATACACACGCACGCCCTTTTGCCCTCGCTGGCCCGACTATTATTTCATCCACAACTGAGAACCTCCTATGAGTATGCCCATGATTATTTCGAAGCTTTCAACGCCCACCCAGGTGGCCTAGTAGCTGTCGCGCTTGACGGCCGACCCGAAGGTCCTGCGATCGAATCCCGACCACGGCGGCCGCATTTAAGTGAACACACAAAACCACGGAGGCCCGATTATCTAGAGTTAGGTGCACAGTAAGAAGCCCAGGTCGTTGGAATTTCGGGAGCCCTCCTCTACGGCGTACGTCCCTCAATCCTGGCGTGGTTTCGGCACGTAAAACCAGGGCAGTTATTATAATAATAATCAACGTTTTCTGGGCATTACATATGAGTTTGTACACTTATGAAGTTTCGTTATAGTTAAAAGCTCTTTTACTCGTCACCAACTCCAGCATTACAGGCTACATTTCGTCCACTTTTCTTTTTTGTTTTTCTTGTGAAAATCGCTCAGGATGGAAGAAGTTGCCACTAGCATCTTCGCCAAGTATAGCGAGGCAAAAAAACAAGCCACGTGAGTCGAAACAGCCTCTGATGCGCGTTTCACACGCAGTCATAAAGATAAAATATGAACGGCACTCGCACCACCCTCAATGCAGCAACACACACAGACCGCGGCTCGTAGCATTTCGTTTTTTTATCGCTGCTACTGGGAGATAGCGAAGACCACTACGCCAACTTAGAGGTTCTTCGGACTCTCAGGGAACAACAATGACACGTGGTGTTGTCGACGGCGCGGCAATTTTTTACGCCGCGGAGCCCGTGCAAGACGCACTTCTCAACCCGTTGGCAAAGGTTAAACGCTCTCAATATGGCACACAGGCCGAAGGAGTCATTATTCGAAATGACCTAGGTTAATGGTTTCCTGAACGCCGCGGACAATGAGAGTGCGCTTGGCTCAACCTTATCAGATGTCCGTTCGCGACACAATGGCCCTCCATTCCATTAAGGCGATGTAAAAGTCAGATTAAGTCGAAAGAACGCACTGAAATACGTCCGCTTTGAATGTCGCGCAGGCAAGGACGCACGCGCCAGATTTTCCCTAGAGTGTCAAGGCCAATCAATCACAGCGGCTGATTTGACGTGCTCACAACGAAGTCACGGGTTCGATTCCCGCCAGCGACTGCCCCACTTCTATAAGGGCGGAACATCAAAACGTTTTTGTGTCGTGTTTTATTAGCGCGCACGTCCAAGAAACACGGCCGATCAGAAATAATCGCGAGTCCAAAACCTATGAGGAGGGCGACGCGAACCTGACTATGCATAATCAACTGCAGCACCAGTTACCGATGGTATGCCCTTCGTTTCTACTGCCTATAACGTCTGTCAATGTGTAAAAGCATACGTATGTGATTCATGATTATACACTCACGTACAACCATCCTTCGAACTCAGGGTATTCACTTTTTTTTTTCTTTTTCGGCATAATACTTGAGCATGCTGCGAATTCACAATTTAGTACCGTCTCACGCGTGAATGCTCTATCTAATGCAGTAATTAACCATACATTCATCTTAGTAGCGGAGTGTATAGCACCTGCTAAGCCTAGGAAATGTTGCGAATGCCGCAACATGCATACATTGTTTGCATTTTCTTTGTGGACAGCCGAGAAAATGGTCCAAGTAAGTATAAAAGGGAATGAAATACTACACATCTCCTTGCGCTATTTTCGCTCATGACATAGACATTGCCGAAAACCTCAACAGCTTTTCTTAAGGCTTGTATATATGTTCCAATGGAAACGACCGAAAACTGATTTACGATACAGAAACAATATGTTTCATTCGTATACCCAGTTCCTCCGGGTCTAAGGTGGCTCGTAGATAATTGATACAATTTATAACTGTTAAATGTATAATGAATTACTACCAAATTATCATTTTAATGTGTGTTCATTGGTTCACCAAGTAATTCAAGAATACAGTTCCGCAGCAAATGACACAAAGAAAAAAAAGAAAGAAAGAAAGAAAGAAAGAGAAAAAACATTACCCCGATGGTCGTCAGTGCATGCAGTACAACACGAAGCTCTCTTTGCTTGCAACAAGAAATCATCCCAAGGACTTATATTAAATCTTTCCCAACTATATATATATATATATATATATTCCCCTCGCCACCCCTATATCTCGTCGTAGGCGCTCGCACACACGCACACACGAACGAGCAACCACAAAGAACAGCGGGGAAGCAGGTACAGAGGAGGAAGTGAATATCCGCGATGCGAACCAGAGAAAACAAAAGGCCCACCACCAACCCACACGTGCCGACCGCCAGGGCGAACGTCGTTGAGGGGCGTCTCGCCGCGACGATCATCCAGTCGATTCTCGAAGGGTCGACGACGTAGGCGTCGTCGCCGGCACAACCAACGCACAAGACAGCCACACGGAACGAAGGCGCGCACCGCACACCCGATGAGCCGAGGAGACACGGGCACCGAGAAATCTCCACCCGCGCGGCCGAGGAGCTTTTGGGGTGGACCGGCGGTGTCGAGTTTTTACGAAGCACGCACCGAGTCGACAAAGTATGAAGAGAGACGTGGCAGCAGGACTGAGCCGAGTCACTAAAAAAATGGAAGACGACGCGGTGCGCACACATACACACACGCGCCAAGGAATCAAGCGTGGTGGAGAGGAGGGAGACGCAGTCGTCCCGGCGGAGTGCAGTAGCCGGTCCGCTCGCTTCTGCGTTCGCACAAACGATGGCACGGCGAGCGGCGGCGCGAACGAGCACGGCCCACAAAAGGGGTACAGCGGTGGAGGGAGGGAGATGAAGACGCGGAGGAGAGCGAGCAGCGGTCGTGGCGCAATCGGGAGACCCGATCGCGCCGCATCCTCGTCGTCAACTCGGATCGCCACAGTAGAATTAACCCCCCTCCCTCACAGCGTCGTCTCCCGCTGAAGATGTGTGCGCGCGGATGACCTGCTTGCTCTCGTAACCCTCACCCCAACGCCGCTCCGCGGGAGGTGGGTGCGCGCAACAACCAACAGGGCGGCGGACTCGTGCTGGCGAGGCTTCGGGCGCCGACTTCGCCCGGCTACTACTCTCTGAAGAACGGCTGGTTCCAGCTCCGATTGCCTTCCAAGGAGTGCGAGGCGGTTTCGTGCGCATCATCTGCCCCGCGATACGCGCGCTATGTATGCGTACGTCACCCCAAAAAATTTAGCGTATTTCTCAATGCTCTACATAACGAGAAAAAAAGGAGAAAATTTACACATACAAGGCCAGCGATGATGCGCGTGCCCTATTTTTGACCGGGACTGGTGCTCCTTGCCCCGCGTGTTATAAAATGAGGTGGCCGCCCGTTGTTTCAAGGCAAGCGTGCGCGTTCGAAAAAACTTCGGCAGGCAAGCGTCTGTCATCGACGACCCAGTACCGTGAATGACCATTATTCTCATCCTGTCCCAGAATTCTTGATGGAATGTGCGGAATATAGAATGATTATTGCGCACAATCCTACGAGGATGGAGGAACGTGTCAACCGAAGGAAACATGGAATACCAACCCGACACCTCGGAGTCGAAGAGGCAGTGCCACCGACGACTACTCTACCGCAGTGACTACACCATTTCTTCTACGTTCGCTTTTTAGGCAGTGTGTTCGCGTTCACGTCGTTAAATGGTCCCAATGCGGTTGCGCATGGCCAGTTGTAGTACAGCGACGTCGAAGTTTCGGTAGCCCAATTTGTACATAGACCTAGACCCAAGGAGAAATACATGCCGCAAGGGCAGGCGCGGAAAAGTAACAAAAGTAAAACTGGCGTGCGATTTTTGTTACTTCTGGAGACGGCAGAAGCACCACAGACCACTCTGAAAAATAGAGAATGACGTTTTCAGAAGTCGGCGATCTTAGTGGTACTCGTTAATACACGACCTGCGCACCCGTGGGTAAATGATTGGTGAAAGTCGTTGCGCGCCGCGACAGCGTATCACCCCTTCCAAATCTTAGTACGCTATACCGCATGACACTACTGCACAGCGACGAAAATAAGTGTTCAAACACGGTATACGCTTTAGGCCAGAAAGCTTTAGAAACGAGGTTGAACATCGTAGTTATTATTTTCTTCGTACGGTGTGGCTATAGGGCTGCTTTTTGGGATTCACGGTTATGCCCGCACAATCAGGAGGACTGCTCAGAATTACGGAGTCTGCCGGGCAAATCGGGAGGCGTAGCAGGTACGAATGAATGCTTCATTTTGCATCTCGCAAAAGCGGCTGCACACCAATTCGCGCGCAGCAGCAAAGACCTCTCACGTTCGCGCACGCAAGCTATCCTGGCAGCTCTGCATGCGCCTTGCATTCGACAACCGCAGTAATAGCGTTCGTCAGGTGACGTAAGATACGCAACAGTGCGAGGATAAAAAAAAAAAAACGGATGGCGCAAAAGTCGGGCGTGACTCTAACGTAACAGCACTTCCCATTATGCTCCCTACAAAGCTCACGACAGAGACAGAACGTTGATCCTTGCGAGGCGGAAAGGCAAGGAACCGAGAGAACAGAGCCCGAATGCCTGGCGCGTAATATATTTCGGGTGCGGGAAAGGTAGGGGAGGACCATTTTTTTTTTCTATTTTCACCTTCGAAGTTGAAAATAGAAGGGGAAAGTACGCCGCCATAGCTGCCCGTCGTTGTTCATCGCCTCAAGAGCAATGCAAAGGGGAGAAAAAATCTTGTGAAACAAAAGAAAAGCGCAGGCGAGTAAGAAGATGAAATAGAATAAGCGGAAAGGACAGACTGACTCGAGCGGCACGTGTGCAAATAGTAGACGCATAAACTGCGCTCTGCAACCGCAAGAGGAGGACAAATATTAGAAACAAGCGCAGACAAACGGGCGGCGCGTACCACGACTGAAACAAAACACGAGGTTGGAAAATATAAATAAGGCGAGGCCGACGCGCGCTTCAAGAGAGGGTCGAGCGAGAGACGGTGAAGGCGCACTGCACGGAATTAGCTGGAAAGTGGCTGTCAATCAACACATGGTCTGTGGCAGCACGCATCAAAAACAGGGACGAATCGGGCCCATAAGGATAGGGAAAATACGAAATTGCCATTGAGCTGCACGTATAGCTTACCACTGCCCTCTCGGTTCGCTTATAGACCCCCTTCCCCAACCCCACTCCACAAAGGAAGAAAAAAAGAAAGAATGAAAGATAGACAGATATAAAAAAAAGAACGAACGAACTAACGCACGTCCCTCAGTAATTGAGGCTCGAATATAGCTGTTACGCACTGTTTCTCCCGAAAAGCAGGCAAAGCGCATTGCTCCATATATGCCCGGTCACCTAATTGTTGCTAACGATTCCGATGTCACAAGAAATCAGTCTATAGCTTGCACCTGCGCGGCCATATATGCGTTTATACTCGCTTATCCGAGACAATGGCTTTTCTGTGTCACCTTAACTTTTTTTTTTTTACTAGCCGGCCGACCACGCATCATTCTCATTGGATCGCAGAGGATGTCGCGAGCGTGCCAAGACTGCAACTGGACTCCTAGCCGTAAGATCCGTATCACATGGCGGCAAGCACTGGAATTCGAGAAGCAAAGGCCGTTCTTTCATGAATACCGCACTTGAAAGAGATAAACTTCGCGCCGCTTCCTGCCGGGATTCATCGCGACATTTAAGAACGCAGAACACGCGTAGCGAGCTCAATTCACGAGTTTAAAAACAGACGCAACCGCATCCTGGTCTGAATGAACGGCGAGTATTGTTACCAGCAGTTCTATACCAGACAGTCAAGTGTATCAGCAAGGATGAATGCGGACAGAGCTTTCACGGGAAAACGAAGGCTTTTCTCGAAACACTGCGTCTGCGATATATAGTGCCTCCCAGCAAACACTGCCTGGACGACAGCGGCGCGGTGTAGTACGCACAGGACATTTGCACCCAACAAGGAAGGATCATAAAATACCGTGTAACCGCAACGTTTTGGAAACACTCCACCGATGCGTATAGAGTGTTACGAGTACCCAATGACGCAATATATTGGCTAATAGAAACGACACCGCAAACAGCAATTTAATTCCACACAGTCCACCCCGGAGGCAGAGTGGCTACATTGCTCGGTTGCGGACCCGAAATTCGCGGGTGCAATCCCGGCCGCGGCGGATGCATTTCAATGGGGCACGAAATGCCAGAGGCACATGCACTGGGCGCTGTCAGCGCACGTTGAAGGGGAACTCCAGCGCATTTTCAATCATACTGAGATAATGCTGTTTTCTAGTAGTGTTGACAGTCCCGAAAAAGCTAGGGTGGTTCATTTTGCTCCAGGCACTCGTCAATAACTTTAGTTAAGCAAAAAACGACGAGTCAAAACAGAAACCGAAACAGGGAGCGGCTCTGCCTTCTAAGGTGGGTATCCAATGACATCACGATACTTCGTCGCCGATGACATCACAAGATCCGCTACATCCCGCCACGGCTAGCCAGGGTGTAAACATAGCTCACGTGCCTCGATTTTCTAATGCGCGAAAAGCAAGCTGGCGATGTCATCCGACGCGGAATACAGCTGTGCCGCTCGTCTGAACTAACCAGTGACAAGATGAGGGATGATTGCAGTTACTACCTGAGCACGGAAGCATCGTTTTTTTGATTTCAACCCTCCGGCGCCTGAAGCATCTGACATGCCCCGAATCGATTTCATCATTGCTCAATGTTGTAAGACCCGACGTCAACGACTACTAACACGCTGTATGGATCTGACAAAACTGAACTGTGCTCGCGTTGTCGTCACATCGTAGAAGAAAGCATGCGCTGCATTCGTCTGCTAGAAAAGGCGGGGTTTTCGAAAAAAAAAAAAGAGTAGGCCCTGAATATACACAGGGTGGCCTGCGTTTACAAGTGTGATTCTAGAATCAGCTACAAATTTTAAAACTTGTTTTTTTTTTAAATCTAAGTAACTTATGGTTGTATAATTTGGTACATATCACCACGGTACCAACGCGAACACATGTTCAAAGTTTTATTGAAATCGGTCAGTCAGTCAGTCAAGAACTTTAATATATGGTCCTGAGGAGTTTAAGCCACCAGGGTGCCCACGTGGGACATCCTAGCAGCCGCTACCGTAGGCGACGCCCGAGTCGGGGCGGGAACGTGGTGGCGTTCCGCCAGTTCTTGGGCCCTCTGGACTGCCTTAAGTTGGTTTCGGAGATTGGGGCTCTTGAGTGCCTCCTCCCAGTCGGACTCACTGGTGAGAGGTCCCTGAGGTAACGCGGGACATTGCCAGAGCATGTGCGCGAGTGAACAGTACACTTCTGTGCAATCTGGGCACTGTGAATTTATGTCTGAGTTATAATGGCTGAGTCGGCCCCGTGATGGGTACGATCTCGTTTGTAACATTCTAAAGGCTACTTCTTGCGCGCGTTCTAGTTTTGAATGGGGTAAAGGGTATCGGCTTCTGTTGTGTCGGTAGTGGGAGGTAATTTCATGGAAGGTGAGTAGTGGGTCATTAAACTGCACGTCTGGGCCCAGCTCTTCGGTGGCTGATTGATCGTCACGGCGGGTCAGTTCTCGTGCTCGATCATGAGCCATTTCGTTGAGGTTGGGTTGTTGTGGGTGAACGTCTTTGCCCATGTGGGCAGGGAACCAAGAGAGGTAGTGCGAGCCCGTATATTTCCGTGTTTGTAAAATGCGGGCTGCTTCTGGAGCGATGTTGCCGGTTTCGTAAGCCCGAATGGCGGCGCGAGAGTCTGTGAAGACATTAGTGAGTGAGGGGTCGGTCATCGCTAAAGCTATAGCAACTTGTTCGGCTATGACGCTTGTTGATAGCCTAACCGAGGCGGCTGAGCGTAGGGCTCCGTCGCCATCTACTACCGCGAGTGCGAAAGAGGAGGAGTTACCGTATTGCGCTGCGTCGACGAATGCGGTAGAGTTGCGATTCGCGGCGGTACGGTTTAGGATCGCGCGAGCGCGGGCCAGCCGTCTGCCTTCGTTGTGTTGTGGGTGGACATTTCGCGGAAATGGGGTTACCATGTAAGTAGCTCGGACAACTCTGGGGAGGGTTACTGCGCGTTCAAGGCAGGGGTGTGGGGACATGCCGGCCTCGCTTAGAAGTCGGCGGCCTGCCTTGGAGGAGGAGAGGCGGATCACTTGGGCCTTGAAATCGGTGAATAAAGAAAAAAACGCCGGAGTTCCCTATTAAGGAACACCAGGGACTCGAAACGTCCTGAGCAATCGCCTATATACGGCCTTCCTCATTACCGTATCATGGTTTTCGGACGAAAAATTAACGAAAACGCACATCTACCACCTGACGCACTCCCGCCAAATGTAACGCCATTAACGCACAGGCAAATTATAGAAAAGGGGAGCATCAATCGATACGAGCAAGCGCCACATATAGTTTCGTGGCTACACCAACCAGACCGCCTCTTGCATCGTCCTCAAGTAACACGAGGCAGAAAGGGCTGCAGATGGATATTGTTCCCCTTGCCGGTCGCCCTTCCGCGGTTTTCTTTCAGCTTCCGTGCAATGAAGTTAGTGTGAAGGCAGCCCTATAAACTTCGCGCCAATCGAATATAGCCGTATTCCGCATAGGAAACTGCGACGCAGTTGTAAGCTGCACTCGGGTCGCGAGACGTGTCGAATCGCACAGCCATTCCCGCGTAGCGATACGCGTTCGCGGATTAACAGCCCGCTTCAGAAGTGGCTCCTTCTATAGCTGCCATGAACGACGTGGATGGGGAACTGGGTCACGGACGTGCCACCACCACCACCATACACCTCCTGAAACAACACCTTTCCGGCACCGCTATAGTCGTCCAAAAACGCGGAAGCAGCCCACACGTGCGCAGGACGCACGAGGAAATCGGATGCCGCGGTCTTCGTCTTTCTTTATTATCTCCCAATCGGGGCCCGATCAAATTGAGATATGGCGCGAACCGAGCAGCAGACCACACCTGAACGGCCGGAAAACACTCAAGTTTCTTTTTTTTTTTTTTTCAAATGTCAAATACGGCCACGAAGCACGCACGAACGTTAACAATGCGTGATCGTTCATACCACTGGCATACGGCAGAACGCTGGAGAGAAAAAAGAGAGAGAGAGACATAACGTATCTCCGGATAAATACCAACATCGAAACAAATATAACAACGTACGGAGAATAGAAGTTATAGGTTCAAATCCTGAGCATAAGAAAAATGATCAGGAAGTGACGTGAATGAATAGGATTACAGTTGGGTCGAAGTTTGGAGAAGAAAAAAAGTCGACGGAGAAGAAGAAGAAAAAAAAAAAACAAGGACGATAAGGGCCTTTACCCGAAGTATAGCCGAACACAAAACGAGAGATGGGAGAGGGTGAACTTTATTTAGTTACGACGCTTCTGGCAATGCTACATGTGCGAGAGAAGAGGGACAAGTTCGAGAGCTTCCGCGCCGGCACCACGGACGCCACCGCCGGTCGTTCGGGTTTCGATCTCGCGCGCTGATATCGCGCCGACTGCCGGAATCGACGATCCCCGCAATGGGGCGGCAAAACGCCGCTCCGCATCTTCCGTTCGTGTAGGCACAAAACTTACACACAGGCAACGGTGCGGTCGGTTCACAGCGGACTACGCTGACACCGCGAAGCTGCTGAACAACCGAGTTTAGAGAAGACGAGTACAGTGAACTGCTTCCCGCTTGTCCGGAGATGCTACAAGCCGTTAACCGGGCCGATCTCGTCGAGGATATAGGGACAAAATAAACATTTTGACAATATGAAAAGGAGTCAGGCGCCCTTCAGGAACGAATCCCTCACTGCCGACTTGTATTAGCGAGCTATGTATCATTCACGAATGAACAGACCAATTTCATTGTCATTAAATTTTAATTCATTCACACTTGAAAGTGGTTCTGCAAACGACAAAAAAAAATTGCCCGCAGCTTCCCTCGGGGGAACACTGAGGAGGATGCGGAGCATATAATTGGTTAACGGGGTGTTAAAATGCGACTTACTTGGGTCGATGGCTAAATTGGTTAACGTGGTTGTGAAATGGGGTGTTAAATTGCGACTTACTTGGGTCGATGGCTAAATTGGTTAATGTGGTTGTAGGAGGGGGTGTTAAATGAGTGAACACGTACACACGTATGCGAAAGGGCGGCGCTGGTCGAAGGGACGTCGATCATTGTGTTTGTGCATTCGTTGGAATTCATTTCACCGCGACCTTGGACGTCGACGCGCCGTACAAACCAACCGACGAGCGGCAACTGAGCGAGCGAGCGCCGACCTTGAGTATATATACAGCGCGGCGGCGCATGCACTGTCAGCTGTCGAATGTTCGAGAAGGGGGAGAAGCGCAACGGCGCATGCGCGCGCGTCCGCTGCCGATGTTCTCGAAGCGCGACGGCGCATGCGCGCGCGTCAGCTGCCGATGTTCTCGAAGCGTGACGGCGCATGCGCGCTACATTATACAGCTAGCGAATGTTCGTGAAGAGGAGAAGCGCACGCGGTGTGTAGAGGAGGAAGGGTGCACAGATGGTGGAGGAGTGAAGCGCGCGCGGTGTGTAGAGGAGGAAGGGATGCACAGATGGTGTAAGAAGGAGGAGGAAGCTTGCGGACGGCGCCGCACTACAAGCCTCGAGTATTAGATGCTCCGCATCTAAAACTCATAAATCAGGCGAAAGACAATTAAGGCAATTCTTTGTCATCCTTTGTAGTTCTTTATCGTAACGTAAGTTGTGCTTCCCATTTATGTACTTTGCTCAAACCAACATAACGGCACGAGCAGATAGAACAACAGCGGGGGAGATTTTAGACTGGCATGTATGACAGGTCGTTCAGTGCTTACATCGGCACGTCCATCCAGAAAGCGAACATATGAAGTACGTTAGTTTTTATCTACCACTTTACTAATTAGCGCATATAGAGCTACAACTTTCGCGCCACTTTTTTCTTTTTTTTTGGAACGCCGCTGGATCAATACACCTCGCGTTAAATCTTTCAACGCTACCCGTGGTAAAACTATTTCAAATAAATCCTGCTCAGTGAAAAACCAAAAGTGAATTGCAGTTACACTAGCGACACATTCCCTGGAAATAACTATAGACAAGTGAAATGAGATAATCACTACCTTTATTAGGTTGCGTATAATGTTCAAAACTAGTTTTTTTCCCCTCACTTATTCAATGAAAGTGAGGAGCAGCTGGTGTCAACTACTCTGAAATAACATGCAATCTGGGAATAAAGTGAACACTTTGGGAAGAACGAAGCCACAATAGTAAAAAAAAATATCTGGAACAATTTATTGCATGACAAACGTGAGCAATACAAAGAGATACACCGTGTTGCGAACGACGGACCGATCCCACCGCTGCCACCACTGTTGCGTAGCGTATGTTTATCAGCTCGCGACTGCTTCTGCGCAGAGCCGATAAGACGAGCGGACGAGACGACGGTGAGTTAAACAAGGTTTATGTACAGCATATATACAGAGGCGTTACAATTTCGGAACTGGGGCCGACAGAGACTCGAAGAGCCGAGCTCCCCTCTAACACATAGGTCAGCCTTTCGCCTAAGACCGCTGACTCACACACATGTCGGCACTCCGACACGGGGACGCCTCTCACATAGGACCGCCGATCGCGACGCGCCGCAGGGCTTCTTTTATTTACACCGGGTCCAACCAAAATGTCCAATCAGAAGCGCCGCTGGTCGTCCGGGCAGATTCCGCCAATGGGGCCGCCGCGCCATGCGTCAGACCACCTGACACGAGGACGCCGGCTCGCTGTCACGTGCGCAACTGACTCACTGCACGTGGGCCAGAGGAGCGCCGCGCGTGTTCACGCCGTCGAGGTGATCGCGCCAGGCAGACTGCGGGCTGGCCTTGACCCAGATTGCCTTTTTCAGAGGCACGGTCGTTTGACGAGGACTCGCTGGCATAACAGCACCCCCGCCGCCAGACAATGCACCGGAAAGACGAGCTGCTTCCACGGGGCTCGGATGTCAGGTGCGCTCGTTCGCCAGGTCCCTCCAGGTTCGCCTCCAGGGCCATAGGGAGAATACAGCTCCAAACTGTTCCGGGAACACATCCCATTTTTGACGACGGATCCCAGCTCCACTGGCTTGTCGCCACAACTTGTCGACCAGCTTCACTCGTCTCTTCTGACCATCTTCGGTTTCAGCACTTGTCGATGGTTCTGCAACTTGCCAAGAACGGTTCGACAACAGACAACACACGACACAAGCAAGTGCCCTCGGTCACCCGACAGAACACCAGACAAAGTATAGTACAACATATACCTATCTACGTGTCTATTGGAATTTTGTTCCCTCTACATCAAGAGGCACATGTGGGACACAAGACTCTTAAAATGACAACTCAATTTTTTTTCCCACGTACAACAACGTAACGAATTAGAATACCACAAATTTGGCCCCTTTAGATCACTCTGAACGAGAGCGCTCAGCCCAGGTCGTGATGAGGTCAAAATTTTGCCCCGAATCGCCAGCCAGAAACCGAAAGGTTGAGAAGGTACTAGCTAGAACGCACTGCTCAATGCACCTGCATTAACGTTTACCTTTCTTTTTTTTTTTCTCTTTAGCGAACGTCAAAGTTGCGCTGTGGAGCAACATGCTCCACCTCAGTAACCGGCCACTTTTAGGCGACGATACCTATGCGGCACCAAGAGCGGCTCACACTTTCGACGTTGCACAGGGGAACAACGATACGGCTTGCTACGGATTGACTCCTCACCGCTTAGCTCGATATCGTGTTCGATCACCCTCGTGTTTCCGGGGCGGTCCGAAAACACGTCTTCAAACTCGGAACCAATCTTTCTCAGGTCCTCTTTCTCAGGTCCTCCTTCACTTAAGCTAGGCTTTAGGTTTATCTGCTCCCGGATTACTTTCGATCCCCCTTCGATCACCTCACTAGAACTCAAATTTTCTGCTTCCTCTTCCTCTGAAGCCTTCAACAGCTGATTTACGACCGCTTGATGTTGAACATTGGGTTTCATCAAGTTGTAAATTTTGTTCTGCCGCCTTCCTACTTGCACCTCATAAGTTGTATCGCAAGGCTTCGATAATACTTTGGCGGGCCCTTCCCAATCAACCTCAAGCTTGTTCCTTTTGAACGGCTGCAGCAGCATTACCTGACTCCCTACTTCAAAAGCGCGCTTCTTCCCCGATTTCTCGTAGTGCTCCTTCGACAGCACTTTTGCCGCGTTTTTCTGGCTTTCCACTGGCGCTTCAATTTGGCCTTCCACTAGCGCTTCAATCGAGAGATCCTCACTCTGCTCTCGAATGAGCGTCTCTCGATCAACTCTCGGCAGCTCGCTCCAACTTTCCGCTACAGGCGAGAGCGTTGCAGCCCTCTCGCTCTGATTCAATGGCGCCATGTCGTCTCCCCCAACGCATACCGCGCCGGCCGCTTCCGCGACGGGCCGCTCGCGTGACTGCTCACATGACTCACGCGGAAAATTTCCTCTCTGAGGTTCCGTCGACCCGCCGACAAGGTCACCTGAGCGTTCACCGCATTGAACCAGATCAAGCTCCTGCGAAAGCTTTCGCGCTTGCGATCGCGTGAGAGCCATGCACGCTAAGTTGGGGAAGAACGATTGGCCCTGCTCTTTGAGAAGCTGCTCTGAGTTGTTGGAGAAAAGATAAGGAAAACGATCATTTAGCGCGGCAGACACAGCTGCTTCGGTGCGAAGCTTACCGAACGGGCCTTCAATGACAACCGTGGCGATTGGTAAGCGAACACTCTGCACCTCGGCGACTTGCCTGATCCACGCGCATTCTCCTGTGAAGTCATCCGGAGACACCAATGAAGGATGGACAACGTCCATGGTTGCCGCTGAGTCTCTAAGTGCTCGGCACGTTTTCTCATTCACCATAATTTCTTGGAGATACGGCTCCAACAACCGCATGTTTTTTTCTGATTCTCGGATCGTTGCGAAAGCAAACTTTTCCTGACAGTTTCTCGCGATGTGCCCTTCCTTTTTGCAGTTGTAGCAGATTAGCGGCTTCCGTTTGTTTTCCGATTCAAATGCCTGTGTGGTAGAAACCTCACTCGATTTCTCCGCTTCTGTTTGCCCTTCCCCTACACTGTCCTTCGTAAGAGACGGGTCCTTTTTGAAATTACGGTGCGGAGCGGGTCTCCGTTGATCAGGTTTCTTTGAAAAGCCCTCTTTTCTCTCATCCTTTTCAACGCGCACTGCCCTGCTGTGCAACTTTCGGCGAGTATAATACTCCTCAGCTAACTCTGCTGCCTTGTTTAGCTTTACTTCACCAAGTCTGTCCTGCAGCCAAAGCCTGACATTATCCTCGATGCAGCGGTAGAATTGCTCCAATGCAACGCATTCCACCACTTTATCGCGGTCGTCATAAACACCTTCGCCCTTGAGCCATTCAATTAAATCGGCCTTAAGACGAAACGCGAAGTCAACATGTGACTCATTCCCCTTTTCAGCATACCGGAACCTTTGCCTGAAAGCCTCGGGTGACAACTTATAACGTCTCAAGAGCACTTCTTTAACCTCGTCATAGCTCTCAAACGCTTCCCTCGACAAGCAAGTTATCGCGTCGGACACTTCGCCGGGAAGAAGAGCTAGCAGGTTCCGCGCCCAAAGAGGCCGCTCCAAAGCGTTTCGCTCACAGACGTGTTCAAACTTGACGAGATACTTCGCCATGTCCTCGCCTACTACGAACGGTGGCAGTTGGTCACGAATTCTAAAACCGCTGACCTGAATCGTCGGAGAAGCTACGCTAGGCGCCTGCGAACACTGTAGGATTGCCAATTCTAGTCGTTTCATCTCAAGGCGCTCCTGTCTCTCGGCCTCCTCGCGACGTTCGCGCCTTTCGGCTTCTTCACGTTCGCGAGCTTCGCGCCTTTCGGCTTCTTCACGTTCGCGAGCTTCGCGCCTTTCAGCTTCTTCGCGAGCTTCGCGCCTTTCAGCTTCTTCGCGAGCTTCTACTTCTCGCCTTTCAGCCTCCTCACGGCGTGCTTTAATATCCACCCAGGCCTCATCGACTTCCTCAGCCGACACTCCCTCATCCTTCATGATCTCAAGGATCGCTTGCTTTCGTTTCGCACGGCCCAAAGTAATGCCGAGTTCCTCACAAATTTCGATGAGTTCCTTCACTTTAAGGTTCTCCATCGTTCACACTAGCCTCTTGCTGTTTGCCCCTGTTAAGAATCTACTTGCCGTACCCACTATAAGCCTACTAGCAAGACGCGCAAGCAATTTTTCACACTCCCGTGTTTACCCCCTCCGCATTAACTTTGGTTTCAAAGCGCTTCGACTTGGCTTGAAACGATCAAAGCTCACTTCAATGCTTCACACAGCCCTTCTCTAAACTACTACAACCTGAGCTAGAGTAGTCTGGTGAACTGAGGGGAAAACATCAGGCACTCACCGCATCGATGTCGCTGACGCCGGCCGATCCCGCAGCTGCCAACCACTGTTGCGTAGCGTATGTTTATCAGCTCGCGACTGCTTCTGCGCAGAGCCGATAAGACGAGCGGACGAGACGACGGTGAGTTAAACAAGGTTTATGTACAGCATATATACAGAGGCGTTACAATTTCGGCACTGGGGCCGACAGAGACTCGAAGAGCCGAGCTCCCCTCTAACACATAGGTCAGCCTTTCGCCTAAGACCGCTGACTCACACACATGTCGGCACTCCGACACGGGGACGCCTCTCACATAGGACCGCCGATCGCGACGCGCCGCAGGGCTTCTTTTATTTACACCGGGTCCAACCAAAATGTCCAATCAGAAGCGCCGCTGGTCGTCCGGGCAGATTCCGCCAATGGGGCCGCCGCGCCATGCGTCAGACCACCTGACACGAGGACGCCGGCTCGCTGTCACGTGCGCAACTGACTCACTGCACGTAGGCCAGAGGAGCGCCGCGCGTGTTCACGCCGTCGAGGTGATCGCGCCAGGCAGACTGCGGGCTGGCCTTGACCCAGATTGCCTTTTTCAGAGGCACGGTCGTTTGACGAGGACTCGCTGGCATAACAACCCACAGAAAAGCTAGAGCACACAGTTCAAACGCTAATAGTGACCATTGCAGTAACGGAGGCAACGAAATTTATCGAAAAGTCTTTCGCCCCACCAGAGACACTGTTTTCCCTTATTTATTTATTTATTTATTTATTTCAACATACTGCAGCCCCGCAGGGCTATCGCAGGAGTAGGCAAATACATACATAGAAGAGCATAACAAGTGTGCTCTACATCAATGGTTAGTAATATACAATAAATATTTATCCAGTGATAAAGATCGAACGTAACCAGGCAAAGAATTCCACAATTCAATAGAATGAACAAAAAAAAAAAACTATATTTAAACGCCATCGTACGATGAGCGTAGGTAGACATGTTTAACTCGTGGTAATTACGGGTGGTCGTTGGTCTAGCGTGTGCTATATATTTGCTGATATGCGATAGAGGTACACAACGCTTCCAAAGTGAAACACAAAAAAAGGCACTATAATTAAAAGAAAAAACAAGAAAACTGCAACGAGACGCTCTCCTGTAGTGGCCACCCGAAATAGCGCGCCACGAAATGGGTCTTCGCGACAGACGAGGCACGCGCGCACGTGGGGGGAGACAACGTCGTCGTTCTGCGTGACGTAGTCACCTCCACTGTCGACGTCACGAGAAAGCCCGTGCCAAAGGAAGGAACTGCGGGACAGCACCCTCAGCTGCGACGGCGAGTTCGAGGAACTCCCGAGCAGGTGACGCACGGATGCTGCTGCAGGGAACGCGACGAGACAAAAGGTGGCAAGAGACCGGATGCGCAAAGCGTTATAGCCATACACTCGCGAGATCCATCGAACTTACATTGCATTGTCTTCAGTAATTTTCCTTTATTATTACCCTTTATTGTGTGCATCTTCGTCATGTGGCACATTCAAATAGGCAACGTGTTCTGTGTTCGCAATAACTGTTTATGTGTTCATTGTGTTACTCTCGTTGTTTCTTCTCTGTCTTAAATATTATTGCTCCTTACCAGAACACCACGCGTAGCATAGCCAACCGAGCCAAAGCTTGGCTAACCTCCCTGACTTTCACATTCGTTAATCTCTCTCTAACCGTTTAATTCTCAGAGAGGACGAAATAGAAAGAGAGACCGGTCATGGCATTGACATGTTTTATTACATGAAAACACTGTCTATCAGGGTCACCTACGGCGAGTTCAGCAATGGCCCGCGGCAGGCTGACCTGAGATGCGCTTTCGCGAAAGGTGTTTTCCCAGGAAGCATGAATACCGGGGGAAGGGGTGAAGCTGCATCGGCCGCTCCAAACCCGTAGCGCTATAGTCGAAGTTATTGTGCTGCACTCGCCTAATTAACAGCAGCAGCTTCTACAACGCGTTCCACAAGTGATTTTTCCCTCGTGTCTGTCCGTTCTCGCCAATACGCGCTGTGGCGCGTATTGGCGAGAACGCCAGTGGCGCGTGATAGCGACAGACTTAGCGTGTGCTCTCTTTCGTCCTTGTTCACTCTATCAGTTACGCCGACAGCGCCAACAATTTTTCTTTCGCGTACGTATATTACACCAGTCAGTACAGTAATGAAAGAGCTGAACAACGATTGAGAGTTGTGCTATCCGCGAGACGCGAAGGCCGTGACACTTACAAGGACATTCCTGCCTTGTGATGTCACTAAAGAAGGGCGACGGGAACCATGACACGATCGTGTGTTCATCAGCGCCAGCTTCCGGAGCACACGGAGGGGTGCACGGATATTTCCAGTGACAGAGTAATCTCGTCCGTGAAGCGTTTCCAGCAGGACGCATAAAGAGGACCAACGCGAAGGTGGCCGCACCAAAGAAAGTGAGCGGTGTGGCTCGGGCTAGAAATACACGTCATGGCTTACGACATGCAAGAAAATAAGCAAAATGTGACCATCGCCTGTATGTACTGAGGACACCACTGGGAAATGGTGTGCTGCGCCGAGACATTTCGAATGTCTCACGACAGCGCAGCATTGCCCCGCCACGGTGGTCTAGTGGCTAAGGTACTCGGCTGCTGACCCGCAAGTCACGGGATCAAATCCCGGCTGTGGCGGCTGCATTTCCGATAGAGGCGGAAATGTTGTAGGCCCGTGTACTCAGATTTGGGTGCACGTTAAAGAACCCCAGGTGGTCAAAATTTCCGGAGCCCTCCACTACGGCATCTCTCATAATCATATGGTGGTTTTGGGACGTTAAACCCCACAAAATCAATCAGCGCAGCATTCAAGGGCAGCAGCCAAGGTTAAGGACCGGAAGTTGCGGGAAACAAGTCATTAAGTGCAACATGCGACTATACAGGCCCATAACGCTGTTGATAACGTCAAGTTTCCGCGCTAGAACTCCAAAGGGTGCGACACCTTCAGAACTGAGCTCAACGGCAATTTCCGCCCACTGCTTTTTACATCGCGAACGTTACGTTGCCTCAGTGGTAGAAACGAGTAGTGCAGGAGAACACACGTCATCGCAGGAGAGAGTCGGAAAACGTCATTCTTCGGCAAGCCGTATAGCAGGCCCGAGCTCTCGTGCAGCTTCTTGTGCGCCGTCGCAGGGTTGGAGCGCGTAGAGCGCGCTCCGTAATCACGCACCGGAAGTCGCTTTATAACCGTTAAGTTTACAAGAGTGCACTCCGCTGGCTAGATTGCAATCGAGCTCCTTAACTTAACGCGCCTAATCACTCCACGTGTATGCGCGGGGCACATTCGCACACATATTTTAATGCGGGCAAATCGCATGCCCTAGAGGTCGTTTCAAGGCGACACGGAAGAACGCTTATGAAAGTACATTCGGGAGCGCAATACAACCAGAATATTTTTAGAGTGCACAAAAGTGCGAGGTTACAGTACATTTAGTCCACACTCTATCTCGCTACGCTGGGAATATTATGGCGGGTTCGGTGCGTCGACGTGCTCAAGAGCTTCACGATGTCACGACTCGCCATCTTCCTTTTTTTGGCGTCCATCCGCCCATCCATCCGTCCGACCGACCGACCGACCGACCACTTACGTCTGGGTGCACTCGTGATCACTCAGGCGTAACCAAACTTAGTATGAGAGGGTCAGATGAATATGATGCGCTGGTCATGACATGGTCAATGTCACAATCCAGTCGCATACGTCATCCAACACTTCCCGCCAGACAGTGACACATACCCGAGGGCAGGTATGTGCCACTCATATGCGGGTATGTGTCACAGGTGACTGAAACTTAGTATGTACTCAGGGACTATACGAGAACACGCATGGGCAATATTAACACATGAGCGTTAAGAAAAACCTGACATCGGCAGCACTGACCCGACGAATGCAACGAATAAATGCCAGAGTCCCAGAAGGAATCGAACCCAAGCATTATGCATGGCAATCAAGCATTATACCATTGACCCCTGTATTCAGAAACGCTCCTCGACTCGAATTCCATCCTCCACTTGACTGAGTTGAACACTGCGCCGCTGCTCGACTGAAATTGACACTGCACTTCTGAAGGATCGCTGCAGAATATTGCCGATATGCAGCGACTTGGTCTGCCCAGAGGCGGCGTTCCCATCGGCTTTTTCAAGTCGAGGAGAGCTCTTGAGTGAAGGAGCGTTCGTGAATACGGGGATTAGCCACGTCAGGTCTCGGAACTACTTTTCAAGTAGACCCTCACTGTTCGTGAAACGTCAGTGGTGGTCGCTGTGGCTATCAAATTTTATAAAAATTGCATATGTAGTCCTATGATGCAGCCGTCAAGTCATTGATTGATTTGTGGGGTTTAACGTCCCAAAACCACCATATGATTATGAGAGACGCCGTAGTGGAGGGCTCCGGAAATTTGGACCACCTGGGGTTCTTTAACGTGCACCCAAATCTGAGCACACGGGCCTACAACATTTCCGCCTCCATCGGAAATGCAGCCGCCACAGCCGGGAATCGATCCCGCGACCTGCGGGTCAGCAGCCGAGTACCTTAGCCACTAGACCACCGCGGCGGGGCAGCCGTCAAGTCAGGTTAACGTGAATAGGTGGATAGCAAAATAGTGGTTCACGCAAAGCATTGTGGGCTACGGCGCCCGTCTGCATCGAGTACCGGTTCGAGATGCCGTGTCGCCATGCGGGCATTCTCGCCGCTGCCGTCCCTTTCCGCGTGTTCCACCCAACACTCGCGGTG
Source organism: Rhipicephalus microplus (assembly GCF_013339725.1). NCBI lineage: Eukaryota > Metazoa > Arthropoda > Arachnida > Ixodida > Ixodidae > Rhipicephalus > Rhipicephalus microplus. Next base: position 10,386,929 of record NC_051170.1, read on the forward strand.
CTGTTTTCTCACAAATTGCTGCATAATAGTTTGCAGTGGAATGCAGCTTCATTGAATAACAAATTCAGTGACTACGATATAGTTATAAGCATGCGAGCGGAAATTTCGTCGTTCAAGCGGCCTGCACCTCTGTGAACATAACTGTTTTGCAGCAAGTGGTCGCATATCGCAAGATTTCTCACATACAAAGATTTTCCTGCAAATCCAACCATCGCGAAATATCCACCCATTTGTTTTCAAGTGGCTCACCTGTAAAATAATTTATCTTTGTGCTGCTAAGATACCATTTCGCGTTCGATATAGTGAATGACAATAGTTGACTGTTTTTTATTCTAAAAACGAAATGCGCACTTGTCGTTTCCTGGCTTCTTCTACACTTTTCAATCTCGCTTTAGTAAGACGTCATTACTTCAGGCACTCGAACGTTGTGTTTTAATTCATGCGAAATTCTCCGCACCCAACATACATAACACAACCTATCGGCACTTGACGCTTGCACGTCTGACCAGCGCCTCCTCTATTTTGTTTTGTTTTTTTTTATATAAAAAAAGGCACTGGTCGGACATAACAGAGACGCCTTACCATGCTACTCGTTGTTTCAAAAGCAACTTCGATCGTCTTACGTCCCACGATACCATTAATAGAGCGGCCATTTAAACGTTCACCTGTTTCCATAAATTTGACCTACAGTTGGCAATGCAGGATATGCAATGCCAATGCTCGTCGTACTTGATCGAGCATAGTACGCGTACACTTATGTTCTCATCGCACGTATGTTGACATTTGGCAGCTTGTGCCAATATGTGTGAGTGATTTTGCAGTGGTTACCGTTTGTGCTCGTAAATTCTAAATCGAGGTTGTTTTGCAAAATACTACCACGGGTTTCAAAGCATAACCGCATCGTGGTCTCGAAACCCGCCTCTCACCTTTGTTCTAGTTTGCCGCTTCCCTGTTCTTGCTTCCGTGAAATATCGTTTAACCATTCGCAAAAACACTTGAACACGAACACTCAACAGGCGGCAACAAACACGTCACAAAATTACACGCGTTTTCTCTCCAATTACACTGCGCAGCATGGCACCCTGAAGCAGCGAAGGGACATAGGCCTTGAACCGAAAGTACCGCCATAGCAGTCGACGCGCCGTTTTGCTATCCACCTATTATAGTTAGATGCCATGCGCTGAAGTTGGTTTATGTGGCTGTGTCAAGGCGTATACCCTCGTCGCGAGCACCAGCGTTTCCTATTAGCTTTATCGCTTCGGGCGTTGCTAATACTCATGACCCTGTTGGCGTAGTTGCGCAAGTGCAAATAATTATTTATATAAACATCTGCGACTCCTCAACATGTGTCTGTGCGTGTAACATTTATACATCTATTTAGCGTCATTTCGTGACGTGTCACTCAATAAAAAAAAAACTACAACAAGGTCACCTTCCCTCCGCATGCTTCGCACAACATCGATTCCCAAGGTATATACATACCTACGTGGGATCTGCCGAATTTTTTTCAAGCTATGCCGTCCCCATGAGAACAATGGCAGTTAAGATGAACAATCGCCTTCATCTATATGCCAAACTACATCATTCTACGACTATTTTTACTTGTTCTTATCACTAGGATGCGTATAGGTATAGCTACGAATCTTATTTTACATACATATATATGTGTGTTACTTTGTCACGGACGGCCATTTTTGGCGACACCGCGTCACGGCAATTAACGGGTGCCGTACTCCCCCACTGACCGTGAGAACGGCGAGCGCATGAAAGGGAGCCGAGAAGTGCAGAATGGGGTGCTCTTCTTAGAACGTCGCCGCCGAGGGTTGATCCTTTTGTAACTGCGGCGGCGTCTGCAAGGTCGTAGAAGGCCGCGGTATACCCCGAACAAGGATTAGACTACGAGACGCACCGGCTGAGAGCCAAACGGTTGACCGTTCCCACGGGGAAAAGCGTGGGAAACGCTCTGGTGGCCAAGCCGTATGACAACAACCTAACAGGTTGTCACTCTCGCTAGTTAAGGGCCCTCTCCCAATTAAAAAGGGGTGGGGTCAAAATATTTTTGGGGCGGAGCTTCCATCAATTAACGCACATGATTGGACCCATGTAGAGGTCTCTTGTCCCCAAGGAAGAGAGCGAGGAGACACGAGGGGGATTTAAGCACAGGATTTTGCCCTGCTAGGCAGACTAGTCGCTGACCAACATGGTGTAGAAACAGATCAACAAGAATCTCTTCTAGAAGTTTTTAGTGAGGCCCTGTATCGGCTGGCCACCTAAACTTAGCCGTTCGTCTAGTTGTGACGTGATATCAACGTCTGCAACGTAGACATCGGGACTTCGCCTCGAGTTAGCTCAACCTGCTCGAAGTCACCTGCAAGCACTAGCCTCCCGGAGCCACTAGCGTTGCAACACCGCCGACATCGCAGTCGTGCCAGAACTCCCTTCGACTTCTCGCATCCGATCGTCGGGGACGCAACGCTGCCGGTCATCACACGTATGCCTTCACCTGTTTATATCTTCAAACTTTCTCCTCCGTAGTTCTATGGTTGTTAGTTTGTGTAGTTTGTAATAGTTCTCTCTCGTAAGCTGATTTATTGTTTCTGTTATATATTTCTTTAGTCGTATCAAGTGTCGATGTATTTTGTTAGTTGTATTGAAGTGTTGTATTAGATCCCGTGTGCTGCACTATCACTAGACTAAAGTTTGTTTTGTTTTCCCACGTCTCTGATCTCTTCACTGTCTCTGCTTGCGTACGGAACGAACCAACCTGCTGTCATTCCCGTCGTCGACTTCGCGCTGGCGACGCTAGAGTGGCAGCTTGTAACATACTTATTAACCAAGTTTATTTTTCGGCTTAACATATCGCCCTCCCCTTTCCGAACAACCAGAGTTTAAGCACCATTATATATTTACCTTTTTATTTGTTTCATTTAAAAGCACAACAAAGAGCATATAAAGTTAGTTGAACGTTAATGAATTTCTGACCACATCGACATGCATTGAATGTTACTGCGTGAAGTCTTCTTAGCACGCAGAACTTCGTATGAACCTTTCTTTCTTTACAGCAACTAATATGCGCTTACATGCACTCACACTGAAGTGCGAAACAGCTTCGTTATTTCGCGATATCAGTTTTTAATTCTGCCACACTGAATCTAGTGCGTCGAGCGTTTCCATCAGCGCGGGTCGACATTAAAAGCCGCTACACACGAGCCCGAATGAGTCACTACCAGACTCGACAACAAGCCAGCGTGTCTGGTGCAGCGGCCCCGCGCTGTACGCACCAATGACCACGGATATGAGTGTGCGCGCCGTATCCGCTCTGTACACCAACGCCGGGCATTCGTTCGAGAGACTTTCAAATAATAGCAAGAAAAAGGGGGGATGCGTACTGCGCTTGAAGTGAACACTTCCAACGCCGAAACTGTTATTCTGCAGAATACGTCGAACGACTGTATAATACCCTCACGTGAATGGGGGCCATCAGTTACTGTTCCTTTAGCGCCATAAAATACAAAACAAACAAACAAACGAACTATACTCTTTCTTGTTTGTATGCACTGACCCTCAATTCCGAAACTTTACAGAAAATCTATAACGGACTTCTTTCATGTAGTAACGTCTGTTACATATTTTTGATGGAATAATATATCGCTAACAATGTCTGCTTATCGACTTAATGCGTCGATTCCAGCTAAATTATCATCTAGGATATGTAGACTGCATATTTCGACATATACTGGCGACGATTCGCGACCGGCTATCGCATACCGGGTAATATTGTACGGCTACAGCAATGTGGCAGTATAAATTTTCACGGCGTATAGAAAGACATTCGCGAGTAACTTCACCATGTGCGAAATTGTAGAGATGAAAATTCTCCACAAGCCGCCGAGAAACTTGGACGAGTTGGTACGGGTTTAGCTAAGTATTCTGGATGGCTTGGCACTCGACCGACAGGCGGGCAAAAATAATAATAAATAAATAAATAAACGAATACACACATACCACTAGTATATCACGTGCGCCCCCCCCCCCCTTTTTTTGTGAAATTTTGACAAATACGGGTGCCGACAGTTGCCGTAGGGAACGAGTAGGCTCTATGTGGCTTTAACGCGAGGCTCTGCGCCACGAGGCACTACGCCACGAGTATCGATGTTCATATTAATATGAGAATATGAACATCGACACTCGTGGCGTAGTCACGCTCATGAAGCTGATAGCTAACACCTACCGTAAACCAACGATTAGAGAAAGACAGCCAACTCATTAAAATAATGTTCTGTTTATGTTCAATCGATATGGCGGTGTTGGTGCACTAATTTACTAGCCATTAAATGGTTACGGAGACGTGACTAAGCTCGGGCCGTATTGGCCCCTTTCCCCCAGAGAACTAGCTGGAGCTCCCGGCAAACGAACAGGAGGCGCGGCCGAAAAAGTAAACTGACTCTATTGAGAAGACGCGTCAAGCGGAACTGAGTTATAATGAGCAAGTGACCGCTGCACGAAAAAAAAAAAAAATTGCCTTCTTCTAGCACCCATAGCTAAACGCAAGTGAAGTGTGAAATGTAATTAATGTCTTCACGCCACGGGCTTGAAGTGGCTCGTTTCGAAGCAACGATGAATGACCCCCTTGCGAACAGCCCTGCGCGGTCACCACGAAGCCGCAGGCGCAATTAAGCGGGTGCATCTGCAAGCGTTAACAACAGGAAGAAAACGCTAATGATCCCTGAAACCTGTATTTACCTTCGGCTTGTTGGTCAGGGAGAAACTGCAGCATGTCGAAGAAAGGCTGTGACATTTTTGTGAATTTTTATTTATTTTTTTTACATCGTAATGTTGAAGAAGGAGGCTCACTACGGAACGCTAAATAGAAACATTTTCTAAATATTCCACAGCTCCCTACTGCGGCATTTCTTATAGCACTAGCATCGCAACGATGGACACCACCAAAATAGCATTTGACACTCCAAGAATTACTTGCACGAAACTTAATTTGCCGATACCAGACACCGCAGTCAACGTCAAAACATCGACGTTTCCACTAAAAAGATGCGAGAAATGGAACGAAAAGATCGTATACAGCTTGTGTTTATCAAGTGCCACGGTACTTACACGTATACATTACTTTCAGAGCAAGATGTGCCCGAATTCTTCACGCGAAAAAAAAATAAGCATTAAGGCCCAGCTCGGCAATTCACCATGTTCGCATCTCGCTCAAGTTCGTTCTCTTGTACACACGGTTGAACAGATCCAAATAGTCCGCGAGGACAAGGCATCGGAATTTCTGGGAGCCCACGGATATTTCAGACTGCTGGTATTCACTCGTTGACTTTCCCTGCTTATAAAAGCGCAAGACAGCGCCCGAAATGAAGCCGCCCGACCGTCGGAATAAAACAACCGCTCTCGCTTCCTTCCGTGCAAATGAATCGAATCACTGCGACGGCGGTCAAAGAAGACGGACGACTTAAGTCGATAGCGAAACGATAACGAGGAGCAAGAGCTGTCACCGACAAATAATACGGCAAAGACAGACAGAAAGGTGGCTAATACAGTGCACGACAATCATATGCAAACGGCGCTATCGCCTTTCCGTGCCCGATTCACGAATCCAAGCGAGCAGCCCGTAACCTGCCAGCATTCTCTAGCACCGATCCTCCATCAACTCTCGAGAACGTAATCGATTTGGTTCCCCCCCTCCCAACGCGAATGGCGCCCCGCGGCGGAGCAGGTGAGCGTTGACAAGGCCCGCCTGAACCCGCGTCTAGCTTCCGGCTGGAAGAGGAGGAGGAGACATCGACGTTTCCTCGCGTCCTTTCTGCATATCTCCGCGCAACTCTTTTTGCGCCCGGCAACCGCTCTGCCGCCGAGGAGACGATCACTCACGGGAGCGACGCGCAAATACGCACGTGCTATAAAGGGATCGACGCAACACGTGAGTGCGCGTCTCTGAGCACAAGAGAGAGAGAGAATTAAAAGAAGAGAGGGAGGAGGCACAGAGACCGAAACAGAGACCGACAGCGACGGAAGAAGCAGGAGAAGCGTGATTAACGATCTCCTATTCCTCGTAGCAGCACACTTGTTTGTTTTCTTGCATAGCGCCGTCATGTACCTCCTCTGCAGCCCATGCCGACGGAGAAGGCACTTTATTCTTTATGTCGACGTTTCTCCTTGGCCCGAAAAGTTCGCGGCGGCACGCTAACGAGCTGGCCGCGCGACGAGAGAGTTCGAGCAACGAAAAAGGTAAATAAATACGCGAGAGGGCACGGAAACACTCGGCGCAGTGGTAACCTAGTGAAAGCGGCGTGCACAAGGCGAGTCAGCAAGAACAACTCGCCCCGAAAAGGTCAATGACCCCCCACCCCGAGAACGCGCATAGGCACGACTGCACCACGGTGGCTGCGCGTGCCGAGATCTCGCGTGACGTTACGAGCACGGCGACGAAAGGTGCGCGATCTCACCGCCGCCGCGCGAGCCTTCTTGAACTACTCGGTGTCTTTTGAGATGGGGCGCCAAGCCGCCACCCATTAGGCGAGAACTCATCAGCGTATGTTAATGAGGGCTCAGAAGCGTCATTAGGGAGAACCTTCCTAGCCCACTCAACCCTCTGTTCTTCCGTTCACGAAACGCGGAATGCGTGAAAATACGCACCTTGCGGATGGATGGGAAATGTGAAGCAGCGCCTTTATTAGGTTTGGGCGGCAAGCGGGCGCACGATTTGCCGCGTTGTTGATAGGAAGCTATAAATTCTGCTACACGACGCTAGGGATTCCATGGAAAAATTGGGTACAAAGACGAGATCGCAAGTACAGAATCACATAGGACAGATAATATTAACGAGAACTAACAAACAACGACACCAAAGAAAATATGAGGGATGTTGTTAGAAGTAGTTGTACTGTTAACTAAAACTTCAATTGGACGAGAGCATAGCTTGCCGCTGGCAGGAACCTAACCTGCGACTTTCGAATAACACGTCCGATGCCCTACCAACTGAGCAACCGCGGCGGTCGTCCCCTCGTGCACTTCACGGGTCATGAAATCATGACAGATCGGGGAACTTGGGCATTGTGACAAATATATAGCTACGGACCATAATCTTCCATACAACAATATATTATGTATACTGTTCTGTCGAATTCCACCGTTAGGGCTGCGAGCGAACTGGGTTAGGAGGATGTTTGTTATTCATGATGGACGTTGGCTGTTCGTATCTTTCCTGCTGTCCACGTGTTTTCGCTGTTTCATACCGTCCTCCACGAAATGCCACCACGCTGCCGAACACTGCAATGGCTACGCCTAGAGCCGATCGGTCTGTGCCATGTTTCCGAGGTAACTTGATGGCAGAATTTGAAAATCTTCTGAATGGCAGGCCTGAAGACAAACTTCCACCCCGTATGGTGGTTTAGAAGGCGGTAGAACACGAAGGCGCCACCGCTGATTCACCAAATCCTTCTTTTATTGACGAAGCTCCTTAAGGTCGAGCCATATCTCTTGTCCATCGGCGTGACAAGCTATGAATATCCATATGGGTATCCGTATAAATATCAATATCCATATGGACAGCCGTATGAATATTCATATGAATATCTATATGGAGACCCATACACATGTGGATGTCCAGAACCATACGGGTATGGGTATCCATATGAATATCTATATGAATATTTCAACACCATATGCGAATCGTGATTAATAAACAACTGCACATACAAGTGCACATACTGTTTACCTCGAAATATATGTCACAACTTATTTCGCAGTATATTTGTGTTCATTTTTTAACATTACATGTACAAACCTCATTTTTGTACCCGCGTTTGCATCCCCCCCCCCTATGTAATGCCCTTTTTGGGCGCTTAGGGTATTCGTATAAATAAATAATAACTTTGTATATACTGTACACACGTGTTGTCACGTCTTTGCATCACCGAGTCGGCTATGTACGGGGGTCAATGATCCCCAATAGCGCCGCCAATCCGTCGTCATTCACTTCGTGGATATGCTGTGATTTTTTAAAACGTACTAGTCATTTATTTTACTTCATCGTTTTGTCTTACGCAACCCTGCTTGGGACACAGCACATACGTACATTAAGCGGAGCAACAATAATGATAACAATAACAATACAGACAGCCCACACGACTTCCCGTCGGAAACCTTTCGCCCAAGTCACTCGCGCTTATGCTTAGGAGCGCAGAAAAAAAAAACGAATAACGGTTCCGACTGGGCTCCGTTTTGGCTCGGCGGGTTACGGCTTTCTCCACAATGCCCCGCCGTTCTCGCTTTCCGTTCCGCTTGGCCAAGTGGCATGCAACCCTGCGCGCTCAAGAAAGGTGACTTCCTCGTATGGCGAAATGACCGGGCAAATCGCCACACCAAACGGTGGGCGACCATTGCTCGCTCTATATTATCTCGACTCCTTTCTGCCGACCTGCTGCTCATCTAGGTAGAAATATAGAAAACAAACAGGGAACGGTGGCGGTGGTAGTGGTTAGAAGATGAAAAAAGGCGCCTAATGAGTGCAATAGCTGTAAACAGCTTATTGCACTCATCTGCGGGTCAGCGATCCATCTCGTCTAGAAGTCAAGCACGTAGCGAAGGACAGCGCGATTGATTCTCTCATACAGCTGCCGGATGAGAAGGAAAGAAGGAATGCCACAGATTGCCAACTTGGGCCAGTCGGCACAGTGCACTACATAATATCGAACAGGAAAGTCCAAAAGATGAGGATTACGTGATCTTGGCAGAAACGTCACATATGACGTCATCGTTATAGCGGCACGTCGCTGTCAAGCTCACAGTATTGATGCTGGCAAAATTCTGAAAATCACGAAGCGGTACGGCGTATAGGTTATTGATCCTCAAGTCACACGGGCAAACAGGCGACAGTGGCAAAATACAACGCCCGGCAAAACCTCAATTGTCTTTCATGAAAACGTTTACGGCGGCCGTATATATCAAGTCACAAGTGAACTTTCTGCTAATCACGAGTTGCTTCCCCATGTGAGGGCAACCGCTGAAAAGCTCCTTCACTACGTTCTCTCTAGAATTGGGAAACACGCCTCCTGTCCTAGATTAATTGAAATTAGGGTTCAACGTCCCAAAGCCATTATATGATTATGAGAGACGCCGTAGTGGAGGGCTACGGAAATTTCGACCCCCTGGGGGTTCTTTAACGTGCACCCAAATCTGAGCACACGGGCCTACAACATATCCGCCTTCATCGGAAATGCAGCCGCCGCAGCCGGGATTCGAACCCGCGACCTGCGGGTCAGCAGCCGAATACCTTAGCCACTAGACCACCGCGGCGGAGCGCCTCCTGTCCTGCACAGTCTCACGTTTGTTGTGGTATACTTCCCGGCTAAAGACCAAAGGTACACACGCACTCCATACACGCGGGCAAAACAGTCACGCGACACCCGAGGCTCAGACGAGAACACATACTAGGCGCACACAAGTCAAGCACGTCCTGCACTCGCACGTGAGACGACTACACGATGCGCATGCGTGTGTTTATAAGTTTGTACGAACACGCGTGCACCTTTAGAGAACAAAGCGCTCGTCGGCACGGGACACCGTGGAAACGGTCGCTCCCCGTCTCTCGGTGCCTCGCAGATCTGCCGAAGCGGGTGGCGCTCGCCTTGAACGTTATTCAGTCCACAGCCAACAAGGTCACGGCGGGGCATACAGCGCCGTCCCGAAACGAAAACAGCGGGTTCCGCCCTGTGCAGCCCGCGGCGACGAAAAGCCCTTCTTTCTCTCCCAGGCAGTTAACGCCCGCAGTGCGTGCATACCTATATCGCCCTTGCACACTATACATACACCTGAGCGGCACAATCTCCTCATCTATCCATTTCTAATGTGGATCGCAGGAAAAGACGGCACTCCGCTCCCTCGGCCCTACTTTGCATTCACTGGTGGACAGCGAGAGGTTTCAACGAAGATATGCACGATATCGCGACAAATGGATCTTGTCACGAAAACTCGCGAGAAAAAAAAATAAATAAAAGGTAATCTACGTGCGTGGATTTATCAGCTTACGAAGCTTCTTTATTTTGTTTACATTCGTTTCTGTTTCTTTTTCTTTTCTTTTTTGCTCATTGCACTGTTCTTAGAACCCGATGTTCACATATAGATCGTATGGGAAAGAACTTGATTGACTGGGTGAGTCCAATAAATGTTGAACGATTCTGATTATACGGAAAAGATGCCATTAATTGAATATAATAATCGTCGCGCGACCAAATCTCGATAGCAGCTCCACCGCCATGGAGGCGAAGCCCCATGAAGTTAAAGACTCCAGGTGATCCAAATGGCAGGGCCATCCACATACGGCGCCCACAACAATCATGCCGTGGTTTCAGGACGTAAAATCAATACTGCTGTTCTTGTTGTAGATGAGCACAACAGCTCGGCTGCTGTGATAAGCACGAGGTCGATGGTTCAATTTCACGTTACTCGGGTGCATTCCAACCAATGCAAAAAAAAAAAAAAACACTCGTGTATCGATGTCTCCACGCAGGAAAGCCGAACTCGCAAACAATGACCCGGGACCCCACACTAAATAAACGTCGTTATAACACATACAGCCGGCGGTTTTCGCTTGCAACGTTAAATTAGATCACTTTACGACATCGCGGGAACGAACGTCGCATTACTGCAAGTGTTAGCTTTGACCTCGGTATACATACATTAACTTGTGCACGTGCACATGTTGTCACACGACAACATTAATTTCTGTTGAAGGAAGAGATTAAATTCAGACCACACATGATTTTTTTTTTGCCATGCTGCATCAAGGCTTTACGGCGCGAAAAACTCCCGCAGCGTTTTGGCACCAAACTCTCGCTTCAAATGCATTACAAAAAAAAAAAAAAACGTTCTACATAGAGAGAATTCAATTTACCTGCATAGCACCATACCCCACGTCTGTGCATAGAGAGTGCCACCCAGACTGCGATTGCGCAAAAGGCGCCCTTCGCAAACAGCGAAGTGTTTCCGGGCAAATTTTCCTATCGCGACAACTGTGTAAGCAGTGACATTGAACAGCCGCGAGAGAAATTCCCTTAGGTGCGCTAATGAGAACGCGTTACGGAGTCTTCAAGGGGTGGGACGTCAAGTGTCATATACAGCACGATAAGCGCCGTGCCACAGCGTATAGACCTTGAATAGAGACAGTCTAAAAGTGCTCAGCGACAGGCTATTAGCGACACCTCTTGAACGTCGAAGAATAACACTCCTCTCTCTTATGGCGAGTACTGGTTGCTGAACAACTATCGAGCCAAATAGGTAATGAACGTCGTAGTATGGTCCCCCCCCCAAGAAGAAAAGTTACTTCTGTTAATAGAGCAATAACTAACGTTTTGCGGGGTATCCACGACATGACTACGATGCACGCCGTCGCAAAGAGCTCCGAAAATTTCGGCCATGTGGTGACTTGCACCGAAATCGCACAGTATAGACGGGCATTTCACCGCCGAAATGCGATCGGTATCGCAGCTGCGACATTCGGGTCGGCAGGTGAGCACCGTAATCGGTCACTACGCCACTTTTGTTAACTGGAGGAATGATCGTGGAGGGAGATACTGATGGGGAAAAATACTGATGCAGACCTGAAGAGATCGCCCCCGTTTGGTGGAGCCCTTAGTTCAGGGCTCCACTGGCTCGCGCCGTACCACGTGCAGCTCGCTGGATCAGCCAACGCTGCTCCTGCCAGTGCAAAGCTTGTCCTTGCGACTAATCAGCTCATAAAGCCACACGAGCCTTGTTGCAGCTCTTGAAGACAACATGATTAATTAAGGGAACACCTGCGACACGCTCCGCTGTGTGTGACGTGAAATGCGTGCCCTGGTGGTTTTCTATCTTTCTCACACTCTCTCTCGCTCTTACGTCCTTCTTTCCCTCTTCATGCATAGGGTAGCCAACTGGACGTAGTTTAGCTGACCTCCCTGCATTTCTTGTATTCTTCCCTTCCTTCTCTTGTTTACACGAGCTTATATTTGTGTGGAGGGCCCTGACGCCACTCAGAGCAGAGTTTTAAATTTAAGCTCTGCTACCTCCATCCTTTCGAGAGCCAACGGACCAGACACGCACGAAAGTGTGCCGCAGACACAAAATTGATGGGAAGAGGGCAGCACGAAAGTGAACGGCAAGGTATAAGGACCGTCATTCTGCCGATGCTCCGGCGTTATCCAGCTGCCCACGCGTCATGGCGCGCAGTCGGCAGCGGTGAGAACCCGTCAAAAAGTGCGTGGCACGTGCGCCTCCCCCGAGACGTCGTCTCGAAATGGGGCCGGGCTTTACAATACGGGGACGAGGCGGTGGCTGATCTCGTATGTTTCATGTGTTTACTTTTTTCTCACGCTCTCTCCCTCTCTTTCGTTTCAGCTCGGAGATGAGAGGCCACGTGTGCGCCGTGACATTCGCACACCTTAAAGTGATCAAACGGGATGCCACGTTTTTTGTGCAAAGAGGATGGATGGATGGATGGATGGATGGATATGGCTGTACCCTTTATATCGGGCGGTGGCTAGCGCCACCAAGCCGTAATACCTAATGAACCAAAAACTATATTTTTTTTTTCTTAAAAAGTGAGTTTGAGGATTCGTACTTTGCAGTGAAGAGTTTAATTTTCACTCGTGCCTCGACTTTAGCCACCAATCAGATAACCTCCTTCTAGTTAAGTCTACCCGCTTAAAGTCTATTTTGCCCTCCTGGTCCCTAAACCCCAGTGCTTTGAAAAACGCAGCGCCATCATCCTGAACTATAGGGTGAAGCCCTTTACAGAACATTATCAAGTGTTCGGCAGTTTCTTCTTCCTCTCCCCACGCACTGCATACTGTGTCTACCCCTTCGTATTTGGCCCGATATGTCTTGGTTCGCAGTACTCCCGTCCAGGCCTCAAACAGTAGAGAACTACCCCGAGTATTATCATAGATCCTTTCCCTGGCAATTTTCTGCTTAAAGGTTCGATAGGTCTCTAGTGCGGACTTCTTAATCATGCCCATTCTCCACATGTCAGTCTCAGTTTCCTTCACTTTCTTCTTAACCGACAGTATATGGCTTCCGAAAAAGGAAGCCATATACATGTGCGCCCTCACGCGGCAGAATTGCAGTGGCGTATTTTAGCTCACACACACAGCGCTCACTCGCTCACATGGTTTCGCTTTTCGGCCGAAACGCAAGCGGACGCGGCGGCATCGCATACGAAGACATTTTGGCCGACGAAAGTAGCACGCGCTGATGACGGCCAGCCTGCGGGACGTAAGTGAAGGAGACCACGGATATGCCATCCCGGAGAGACCTGTTTACCCTCAAAATATACTCAGCTGTACAACACACGCACTGACCAGTGACGGGCGCTTCGCGTATTATAAGTGGGACTTTGCAGAATACCGCTCTCGCCTCCTCCACACCAATCACAACAAAGGAGTATACATGTAATAAAGAAAAAAAGAACGATTTTAAGAACACGCGAAAAAAAAAATGAGACCAGTCATTTTCCTCAAATGCCGATGTTCAGACGAAAAAAAAAATTGCACGGCTTGGCGATGGAAAGAGCGATACATACGGCGGTGACCTCAAGTCACCGTATAAACTTCACTGGTTGAAAACTTCTTGGTGCAGCATATATGACATCGGATAGCGCAACTATTGAACGATACACAAAGAAGATATTTATATACACAAGACAAAATATACGTTAACGCATAATATGCGTTGCCATATGACTCTGTGTGTCATATGTTAGCGCATAAAAGCGAAACCCGAAAACTGTGTAAACTATTCTCAGGTCAATAGTCCTGAGCCTTCGACTGAAGCATCCCTCGAAACACGAATTCCAAGTGAAGTTTGTTATACCACACAATACTGGCTGAAACAAGAACCAACGTCTATTTCTCGCACTGTTGTGTTGTCTTTTTGTGGCCCGCATTCTTTACACATCTGTGAGAAAAAGTTCACAGACTACCTGGTTCTACAATTGCTTTATTCTCTGCAGCATAAGTATGCTGGCTGATATCGAGTCACAAAACCTAAGAAACCTAAGTGCAATTATTATCCAATACAATACAATTACTCAAGCTGTCTTACGCTGTGGAGCTATGCTAGAAGAATTTCTCATTTTGTGCTGGTGCCGTTGTTTCAAAATTGTTGCTCGTGACTGTACGCGCGGAAATCTCAAAACACGTCAAAAATGAGAGAAGGCGTAATCCAACCAGAAGGAGCAGACAGCAGATGGAAAGCGAACTTAAACGTCGCAAAGACGGTACATGCACCACCTTCTACATTTCGGCACACCACTTTCAACACAGTACAGCCCACCCTTTCCTAGATTTGCCGCTCGATGGGCAACACGGCGCGTTTCTTTTCTCGACAACCGAGTCCCGCGCAACTGGCGCGCTTTTCGTCGGGGACACAGACTAGCCACTTGACGCCATAAATCGCGGGAAACGTTGGGCGCCTACAACGCGTAAATCATCGCGCGACCACCTCCGGAGACAACCAAGCGAGGATTCGCGACGAAAACAGCGCGTGTCAAGGGCCGAGGACAACATTGCCCGCGTCAACAGTCGACTGTCGAACCGCTCAAGCAATAAGCGAAGAAACCAATGCACCAACCTCGCCGCATAGGAACGAAGCCTCGCTGAATAGGAACGCGCAATCCTCGCTCCGAAGCTATCACCGCGGAAGACCTCCGGATGCAACGACCCACCTCAAAGACGCAATGGGCCTTTACGGGAGTGTTGCGCTGGGGCGGTGAAAAATCACCGACGGACTGGCGCTCATTTCCGCGAAGAGGACCTGTTGTATAGTCTATAAACCAACAACGAGAAGCTAAATCCCATATGGGCCGTGTCGTACACACTGCGCCCGTGCACTGTGTTCGCAGGCAATCTGTTCAGCTGCACAACGCGTGCACCCCCCCCCCCCCCCCCCGCCGATATATAGGCCACCACAAACGGGACTCGGCAGAGGTGGCGACGCAGTATGCTAGGAGGTAACACCAACGGGCTTGTTGATGTTGCACTGTGTTAAACGCAACCAAGGCTTGCAAAACGAAAGAGCATCCATCACCACCCTGCTTGCTTAAACCTCGACTGAGCTTCAAGGCACAACAAGCCGACAAACACGTCACCGACAATATAGTCTTCGGCTTGAGTAACGGGGCTTGTAATGATGAAATAGCAAAGTTGACCCCAAAAATTGCGTTAATTGAAAAAAAAAAAACATCGCCGCGTCCATAGATCTACGTTGACCACCGCGACTTGGTGACCTCATGCACACACTCAGCGACTCGTCCGTCACCTGTATAAGGTGCCCGCCTACCTGCTCCTTCGCGAAGGGGGGACATTACGCTCGATTGCTTCTGTTTCTTTAAATCAATGCTTAACACAGAACCGTATTAAGCATGAATTAAGCCTCCGTTGAGGAGCAGCCCAATATTAGCAATCAAACTGATCATCAATCCTACGTAAATTTGAAATGCTCAACTGGTGAAGATAACTATATGCTCACGGTTGCACGTAAGAATACGGCCACCAACCTCTGCACTTAACGGTCTGGTCAAGATTATACATACTTTAATTTGACCTCTTTCTCATTCGGTCTGGAGTGAGGGCGAACTATTTATTCTTCGAGTCACTTCGCGCCTATAAAGCTCGATTCGAGCGCGAGCTCATAGAAGCTAGACAACCACACACACTTAAAAAAAAGGAAACACACTTATACATCCAAAAGTCGTACTCGAGCGAGTCGCACTCGCATATCGCTAGCTCGCACGTTTTGGCGGAGGTCGTCCTGCAAATGTGCGAACCACGCCGAACCTCGCACTCTGCGCGCGAGCCCGCAGATGAAGACGCACGTATACACCACACTCAGGGACGCGGCCAGATAACGCAGAACGGGTCACAGAGTCAGTACGCGCGCGGCCACACTTTTGGCAACGAGTCAACGCACTGTACGTGTCTGACATCCCAAATCCACCTCGCGGCGGCGAGGTGCGCTTTCCAGAGCGAGGGAATCGGGCAGCAGTCCTCTGCACTACGGTAAGTGCGCGTGGGCTCCACAGTATACGCTGCACCGGCCGCCGGTGGACGCGACTGCAGGGGCACGCTATGCTGCACGATCCACAATCACCTCGGATAATCCCGGACTAACCCGGCCTAAGACGGTACGCCACGACCAGTGCTTCGTTACACCAAGACCATGACCCCCCCCTCCTGCCACTTCTCTCTCTCTCTCTCATAAGAAAAAAACGACCTGAGTCGCTAAAGCAAGAAAAACATCAAACACTATAGTGACAAATCCCCCCCCCCCCCAGCCACTTCCCCCTCTCTTCTCTTCTCGCACACACAAGAAAAAACACGACCTAAGTTGCTAAAGCACGAAAGAAATTCAAACAATATAGTGAGAAATAACACGCGCTGCAACCGACGAAGGATGGCGGTTGTGGTGACCGCCAGTACTCAACGCAAGAGTGCCCGTCTGTGAGACCACAAATGGGCGCGCAAATGTGCTTTACATCCCCGCCCAACCCATTTTGCCGCGCGCGTCGAGAAGCCGTCGACGCCCGTCTCGTGCAACGCATATGTATTCGTATCACAGAACCCGAGCAGCGCGCTTCGAAATGTAAAAAAGGCCACGTGCTCGCGCACTTCATTGTGTCCCGCTCTCCATCGTTTGTACGCGAGACACCCACTACGACGAAATAGAATAAGAGTTTCAGGACTATATATTCACTCAGCAAGCACTCTCAAATTATGACAGGTAGATTGCCACTATCCCTCAAGAGGAAGGTATATAACAGCTGTATCATGCCGGTACTTAGCTACGGAGCAGAAACCTGGAGACTTACAAAGAGGGTTCAGCTTAAATTGAGGACGACGCAGCGAGCAATGGAAAGAAAAATGGTAGCTGTAACCTTAAGAGACAAGAAGAGAGCAGAGTGGATTAGGGGACAAACGGGGGTTAAGGATATCATAGTTGAAATAAAGAAGAGGAAATGGACATGGGCCGGGCATGTAGCGCGTAGACAGGATAACCGCTGGTCATTAAGGGTAACTAACTGGATTCCCAGAGAAGGGAAGCGGGTTAGGGGGAGACAGAAGATTAGGTGGGCAGATGAGATTAAGAAGTTTGCGGGTATAAATTGGCAGCAGCAAGCACAGGACCGGGTTAACTGGCGGAACATGGGAGAGGCCTTTGTCCTGCAGTGGGCGTAGTCAGGCTGATGATGATGATGATGATTCACTCAGGATATTCTACCTTCGTGAATCTTCAATGCACAGGCTAACGAGTGTGCAAATAGGAGCTCGCCCGAATCATACTAGACCCGTGCAAAATGAGGCAAACCCCGCAAAGACTGTAGGGAAAGGTCGTATCCGTAAAACAACGCGCAAGCACGCTATTTTTACTGGCATCCTAGCAATATCATACCGAGACGTCCACTTGTTGCTTTGTTTCTTGTAAACAGATACTCCTCTTCTTGCTTGCAGCGCTTTATAGTACCAGACAATAACGTGCCTTGAGCACTGATGGCGCTGTTTTTACAACTCGTTATTGTTACAATTTGTCAGCCAATCGTCAGTCTCCAAATTATAGACCGCGGCAGATTCAGTTAGGCCATAAACATGAAACACATTTTTTTCCCTACATACATACATGTAAGCTTATGTGTAAGCGTGCGTTTTTTTTTTTTCTCTCGTCTAAACATCAATTGATCATGCTTGCGGGCAGCGAGGAACGCCCAGAGAAACATGGATGGAAGCTGAAGAGGGCTTGTAAATCAGCATACGTGCTCCAAACCGCAAAGCACCATCGCGCATCTGTACTGCATGATGCTGCCACCGGTTTCGGCAGTCCTGCCTTCTCTGCAACACACTGACGTATTACGCAGAACTGTCCGCCGCGGCCGCGCATGTATTTCTCCCAAGCTGCTATAGTTGTCGACTTTGGGCCGCTCCCCGACAGCTCGCAGACGCAGAAGTCTCCGCACTCGTGTGGAAACAGAACCGGGTCACCGCCGTCACATTCGCGCGACGACAGATTTAATTATGTAATTGATTGACTGACTGATTGATTGACTGATCGATTGATTGATATGTGGAGCTTAACGTCCCAAAACCACCATATGATTATGAGAGACGCCGTAATGGAGGGCTTCAGAAATTTCGACGACCTAGGGTTCTTTAACGTGCACCCAAAGCTGAGCACACGGGCCTACAGCATTTTCGCCTTCATCGAAAATGAAGTGCGGCGACTGAGTAAACGTATAAGGCGGGGTATGTAAATCCTAACTTATTATACAATGTACCTTTCGGCAGCATCGTAAATAGTGCACGCTGTCAACGGGGAAAAAGGAAAAGAAGAAACGTACTCCTTCAACAACAAAAAAAGAAAAACAAAAAAGGTTGAACTCGCCTCATTTTGAGTTTATTCACAAATTGCAACCCCTCATACCAACTAGGCTACAGTTTTCAAAGACCAGCGACGCTGTACGCGTGACTGGCGGATTCCTACCCAGACATCATGAAATTAAAGTTATAACAACAGAAACTTCTAGGCCTGTCTAGTGGATAGGCCTCGATTATTTCACAGCGGCCCCAATCAGGGGTTGCTTCGAAATAAAGTTGTTCTATCTCCGCTCCCCACTCTGTTTTTCCCCTCGGTATATCGCTTCGAATCAGAACTTCTGTATTCCTCTTCTTTCAGTGGCACGCGAATTCCGCACTTTATCGCGCGCCTCACTTCACCGGCCACGTGTTATCGCACAAAGCATATACAACTCTGGAAGACGGACCAACTAACTCTAATTAGTAATCACAGACATGCCGAACAGATTTACATGTTCGACCAGTGACGCATACTCCACCGCACACACACACATGTGCGGGTCGCGAAGAATAAGTGAGACTTAAAAGCTGGAGCACCGAGCGCGAAAGATGAATACTAGAGTTTATATTACACTTCCAAGAAAAAAACAAAAAAATAACCTCGTTGTGGCGCGAGTTAGCGTTATCTCCTGACTTCTCTTTCAGAGTTGTGCTGATAAGAGAAAATATTATGCTCTCACATACGCGTCTACACAAAGAATGAACGCTGTTATCTAAGTAAAATTATATTACGTTTTGCCAGCTTTTATCGTTACCGTGCAGCGATTAAGTTTACGGGGATAGTTATAACTAAGCAAATGCAAAACTTTGAAGGCAGTTTCGTATTAGTGTCACAAATGCGCAGGCGCGAGCTACGAATTCGAACTTAATAGCTAAGCGAAATGCTTGCACGAGAACTATAACCACGCAGGCGGGAAGACTGCTAGAAACTTGCACGAGCCTAAACGACCAACCCATGTCGAAGCAGAGGCTCGATCTAACAAAAGCGAGAAGAAAATAAAAATAAAGGAAAAAAAAAACAGAAAAACGAACACAGCTACGCGCAGCTGGAGAGATATAGGGAAGGACGGCTATAATGAGACTTGGGACGGACGGCCACGCCAAACGCTGGCGCGGCCATACTTCAGGAACAAATGCATCCCGCGGAGGGCGACCTCATACCGTTAGTATCATCCCTTCCACCGGCAGCATCACGAGCGCTTCGCAACGAAGCTTAATGCCTTCGGCCGTCCCAGTGCGCCCAAGTGACGAGCCAAGCATCGGAAGAAACAAACTGAACGCGGACCCCCAACGTTCAACGTTGCGCTCTTCGATTCCCACGCGTTATATTTTTGTCCCTTTGTAGGTCGCCCAGCGTGCAGAGACCAAGCGTGGGTATCAGAAGATGCGCTGCGGCGCTAAATTGGAACAGCGGTATATGTTGTATACGAGGCTTCGACGGAGGAGCCACACCACGACGAGATAGCGAACCGGACCAGGGCCTGGTCGGTTTATATAAATGCACGTGTCTCTGCTTCCAAGAGCAGTCAAACATTTGTAGAGATAGCACAGCTCGGTTGGCGTAATCCACACACACAAAAATACAAATAACAGCGAGCGACTATAGGGAGTTCGTTAAGGAAAATGCGCCTCCATTAGATTCAGCGCAGAACCTATAAACAGTTGACTGGTCTCGCAGAAGACGCCACCACCTCTCACCCTCCGCGCGTTCTCCACAGGTTTATCTCGAGGGTGATGGCACGCGGATAAGTGCGGATTGTAACACCTCCAAGCTTGCTGCATGGTCCGAATGGGAACAGTCAACATTCAAACGTACGCTTTCGTAATGGGACGTACTTTCGCAGCTATAGAAGCACAAAGTGAATTATCAGTGTGTGTAATAAATCAAGCAAAAAAAAATGCGCACCTTAATACGGCGAAACGAGATCGCATAAACACCCAACTCGAGTGGATAATGTACCAACATTTATCCCTCGAAAGTAGCGCGAAAAATGTCGACGTAATCGCATATCTGCCTTGTCTCTGACAGAAAATTATTGTCTCAACAGACCTCTGTCAGACCACCTGCGATGCGGACACGCGAGAACAAACAGGTCCAAAAAGCCTCGTCCCCAGTTTCACGCTTTTTTATTGTTTTTTACTTGCTAATCAAACAAAATATCAGAAGAATGGTTGGCTATACAAACACCGGAACAGTGCCGCAGGTTGGCCGCTTATACGAAGGCCACATAGCGATTATATGGAGTATATGCAGCCCGAACTACCCACGTGAAACAACTGTATTTGTCAGTGGAGACACATTTTTCGTAGCTATGCGTAATATGTTCAATACCTATTTCAGCTGAGAGTGAAATGTTTCATTTAAATTCTGTATTTGTATCTGCAACTTTATTTTATACGAAGATTCTTTGCATAGACATTGATTTCGCAATACAAATTTTTTTATTCAAGAACGTTAACAAAGCTGATGAAGCCCTGATGTGAGTCCGGCAGATGTGAGTCCCTAGAGCTGAAGAGAGGCCACAAAGGTCACCGTTTCGGCACTGTTCCCACCATCCAACGGGCTGTAACAAGGTCTCTGAAATAGGCACGGCAGCTGACTTCCGCAAAACTTTTGTAGCGTAGGAATCGCGCTATACACGATGCGTGGACGCCTAAGGAAGGAATCGCGAAGAACATATGCCGGACAGATGAATGAATTGTTTCCACCAGATCAAGCCTAATTACTTTCACGGGCAAACCCTATAGGTATTCCAATAAATTAAGATAAGAAGGTAAACGCACATCTGCTGTATTCGTAAACACGGGAACAATAAGCAGAGTAAACCTCCAACGTTCCGGCCAATGAACAAGCAAGCAAGCGCTTCGAAGAATACGGCTTACCTCTCTACGCGAGTGCTCCGCGGGAAAGCAAAGGAGGCTCATCTCGGCAGCCAATTAACGCCGCGCCGAGGCAAAGCCGTCAACACGAAAAAACCGAGAGCGAAGCAATATCCCGCGCACTGCCATTCGCCCCGACCGGTTTCATCGCCTTCAATCTTCGAGAACGACGCCCGCATGCGCTGTACCGCGTTCATTCGAGGTTATAACTTATTCATTACACGGACACAAGTTACGCGGTACGGTTCAGAGCGGTACGGGCTGAGTAGAGCACATATCGACTCGCGCGAAATGGATACAAGCAGCCTCGCGTTGCCATTCCAGATTAGAACATAAAGGGGCTAATCATCGGCCCCTTCATTTCAGCATCTTTTGTCATAAGCAAAACTCTTGCGGCCCCGTAGATCGCCATACGATAAGGGACACGGCGCGGGTTACGAAACTGCAATCTCGACCACGTCAGCGAGAGCGAGTGGAGCGCCGCACAACCAACCTACAAATGCCGGCTCCGAGCTTCTGATTAAACGAACCATGGAAACATGGGCACGTTGGTAGGACATAACTGAATATACGAACAGCGCAACCTGTATGTAGTTACAGCGTAAGTATGGAAGCAAAGAACGAAGACAGAAAAGACCGCTGTTCGTATATACTAACTTGCCCATCTTTCTAGCTTCAGTGCTCTTTTCTATCCTTGTTTTTTGCTTCCGTAGTTATAGTTGCGCTGTTCATGTATACAGTTCTGATTAAAATTCTTACTCAACGCAATGGGTGTCTGACCCATCGTCATTCACTGCAAGTTGGGACAGTCTTCCTCAACATGCTACTGCATTTGATTAAGTCATGAGCAATCCACATGATTTTCTCCCTGTGATATCATGGTTCTCATTAACGTCACAGCTGGATAGAGCCGTTTCAGGCATCACGTTCGAAACTCTGGAAGTCAAAATTGTAGGGATGAACCTTCCGGTTTGGACGGGTACGAAATGACAATATTGCACAGTAACGTTTCGGGTCATGTCGCTCGTGAAACAGTTTGTTAAGTCGTCGAAATTGGATATCTCTATTCGAATACCAGTTTAAAGGCGTACAACTGCCTTCTTAAATCGGACGGCCTGATCGCACTGGTGGGGCATACACACAATGTAGTTACTACATCTGCGATCATTATTATTACACGGCGTTTGCACAAACGTGATTGCCCGCGTAGTCGTTCGAAAGGTGCAACAGCCAGCACCTGTGGCTGTGGAAAAACTGCCGAACTAACACAGCCAACGAATTATACAGTCGCAGCTGACAAGAAACACTGAACGCCGATATGGCCTGGATAGAACGAAACAATAATACACGCGCCAGAAAACCACAACAACAGACGCTTGGGTAAGTCTACGAGGTTGCATTCGTAAAATCCGCTCACTTTCAGACGATTACAAATGCACGGAGGAGTGGCGAGGAGGAGAGCTCCTCGTCGGTTTTGTCGCGTGCAACGTCGAAGAACTGATCGTGGCCCACGATCAGGCATGCTTACGCAAACTCTTCGCCCCTCGTCTAAACTTCGGCAAGACATGGCGTTCTTGCGAAACGAAGCAATCACCGGGGCATTCGCCGATGCGGGCAATAACGACGACCTACGCGGCGGTGCGAAAACCTTGCCATCATCTTCACCGATGCGGCGTACAGCTTCGTCTCGCGTCGGCTATAACGCGAAAGCCTCGTCTCTCGTTCTTTCTCCCCCTCTGCTTCGCGAGGTGTATACTGTAAGATACCGGCATCGGCTCGTCCCATTGTTTCGCACGCTCCATCAACGGGCGATTATAGCGGCGGCCAGCGCACGTCGGTCGGATCAGACGCCGCCGCGATCGCACAATCGCCACTGCATATCGCCGATGCCTTGCCTTGCCTTGCCCTGCGGGAGAACAAGCATGGGCGATCTATGCCAAACTGCAGTGACGGGACGTCCTTCGCTTGGAAGACCGCGACCGCCTCATTATCCCGGCGATCGTGCTGGTACCCGGCCCGTCTGACATCTCCAGGAAGAAGGCACAGTTGAAACCCTTTCTTCCTTTCTTTCTTTTTCTCTTTCTTTCTTTCTTTCTTTCTTTCTTTCTTTCTTTATTTCTTTGTTTCTTATTTTCATTTGCCAAACTACGCGGTGGCACATACCGGCCTGACGCGGCTGTGGTAGCCCGCGCCGGGCTGTTCGAAGGTCTGGCCAAACGCTAAGGCTGCTGCTCCTCTAACCTCAATCACGTCACAGCTTATCGTATAGCTCGAGATTCATCGCTTTCCTTCTCAAAGACCCTCCGAACAAAGTGAAGGAAGGAACAAAAAATAGAGCGGAGAAAAAGGTTCGCGGTGGAGAATCGAGGTACGTACGTACTACAGGGGAATAGGGGCGATGGATCGAACGGGCGACATTACGCGCACCCCTAACATTAGCGTCGCCCATCAGGTCACGTGGGTGCACGCCAGCGGGCACACGCCATTTATACCTGTCATAGCTCAGCCGGTGGATAAAGCGTGAAAAGAGGAGCATTCGAAGAAGAGAGACAGGAAAGAGCGAGGGTTAGACAGAGAACCGTTTGAGGTGTCTATGGCGATGATGATCTTTATCCTCATCACATTTGAAAAAAAGCAGCGACCAGGAATTAGCTAGATATTTTTCCCCATTCTTTCTATAAACGATAAGGTGTTGTTTTAAGCTAGTACACCCACCACGGCACACACCATGTCTCCCTCCATTTTCGGTTTCTTAATCGACGCCTGCACCTCCATGACGTGCAAAATTGACATACTCGTAATCTCTTCTTCCATTTTCTCCTGACCTTTTGCCTTATTTATGACGAACAGAGTCATGCAACGAATTTATGGTTTGATACAAAAGTGAACTAAATGTGACCTTAGGTAGAAACTACGTATACCGTAGTAAACTGTTAGTCGCCTTAAAAAATTGCCTCTGATGTCAAGCTTCCCCAGTTGCCTTTATTGAACCCCCCAAACGTAAGACTACATCAACGAACCGTACACTCACCTGCGCATGCAGTCATACTCCTCTGACAATAGTTTCTTATGGCCCCCACCCATTCACACTCAGTTTAACGACAGCTTCGATCGTTAGCAAGTCATGAATAACATTCGCCCGTGTGATTTAACAATTACGCGACTGAATATATAAATGGGCACATTATAAGCCGCCTCAGCTAAGCACACCTATAGCGCGTTTTGTTTCCTCTCACTTTCTCGTACAAGCACAGCGCGAGTGCAAGGTGGGCGCGTATACGTTTCAATCCGCCACGATAACGTTATTCCGAAATCTCGGCCGCAATTCGTCATAATTCAATCTCGAAGAACAAAGCATACAGGACAGTAAGAGAGAGAGATAAAGCGGTAATACACTACGCGCATCGACCACCACGACGCCTCGGTGCGAACATAAGCAATTTGCGCGTAGAAACGACTTTCACCCGAGAGCACCAGGCGCTTTCGCCGCCGCCGCATAATTCGGCGCACCACCCGAACACCCCATTGTTGAAGCGTACGAGCCTCGGAATATTCAATGGCCGACCCGGCCTTCTTGAGGAAATCTGTGCGGGCTCCGGTTTCACGCTGTCGTATCGGAGATGATTACAGACCACGCACGCATTGAGGCACTATTAAAGCTAAAAAAAAGGCAGTGGGTGCTGTACACCGGAGGGAGGCAACTCGCTCCCGGCGCACGTATGTTCGTAGGCGCCCAATTTCGAAGAGAGAGAGAGAGAGAGAGAGAGAAGAAGAAAGAAAACAATTGAATAATGGGGGTTTTCATGCACCGCTTTGCAACCGTGTCAAGGGTCGGTGGGAGTGGAGAGAGCAGCTGCAAGACATAAGGCGCATTAGTGTATCCCACAGGAAGACAGGGCACGCACATCGCGGCACAACAACGCACATTTGTTATTCTGGCTGAAGTCGAACTTTCGAAGTTTAATTACCTAGGCGCGTATGCATCTGCTAAAAAAAAAAGTAAAGGCAAAGGCTCCTGTTTATGCGGCTGTGTCAACACACCCACCCACCCATTCACCCCCCCCCCCCCACACAGAGAGAGAGAGAGAGAGGAGAGAGAGAGAGCACATTATATGAATGTCCAACACGTGTTTTCTTCACAAAAATGTCACTTTTTTAACTTTAACCTTGCAAGAGTGTGTTGCGGCTCGGGCGAGTTAATTATGGACGAATTAGCTTGTATATCACGCTAATACAAGTTAAACACTTGTAAATACAAATAAAAAAAATTGGGGATTCTTGAGCTTCGCCTTTAGGAGTTGAACGCGATAGCAATAGCCTGTCCTTAGTGCGTAATGAGTTCAAAGTGGCTTGTGTCAGTTCAAGCTTTCGCGTACGGCTGCATTCTGTGTAATGGGTATAACAAGCTTTTAACCACGGGAAAGTGTGCGCGTGAAATGTTTTGGAACTTTCTATGCACCCACTGCGTGGGCTTCAAAAAAAGGGCGCTGTAACGTACGTGTGTGCCTTTCGTATATAGTGGCTGGGCCGCTTTAAACCATGACGTCATGCGAATCACATGTTCTGACACCCGATCGCAACATATGCTTGTACCAAGTACTATAAGTGCGATATTAGATTGTGACGCATATATACAGGGCGTGTGTTTGTAAAGCATGCGAATTACTTTCCCAAGCACACAAAGTTATTTTCCCTGTACTTCCAAACAGACCCATGGCTCCGTGGTAGAACACCTGCTTGCCACGCAAAAGACCCGGGTTCAATCCTCACTCAGTCCCACAAATATTTATTATTTATTTTATTTTTCTCAATTTTAGCTCACACACAAGATCATGATTTTTCGCTCTCAACAAACAACGCCAAGGCCGGAATTTCTGCGAAACGAGCTCATAGACGCGATAGCGTTAATACCAGGACGAAAGAACAAGGGACTACAGTTCATTATGTGAAACGTTCGATTTAACTGATTTATTGTAACGCGTAAAGAAAAAGAAAGAAAACGTGGCCATGAGGGAGGGCTTATATTAGAGCACATTGATGATGATTTGTGGGGTTTAACGTCCCAAAACCACCATATGAGAGACGCCGTAGTGGAGGGCTCCCGAAATTTCGACCACCTGGAGTTCTTTAACGTGCACCCAAATCTGAGCACATAGGCCTACAGTATTTTCGCCTCCATCGAAAATTCAGCCGCCACAGCCGGAATTCGATCTCGCGACCTGCGGGTCAGCAGCCGAGTACCTCAGCCACTAGACCACAGCGGCGGGGCGTAGATTAGGGCACGTAAGGGGGGAATCGGTGGAGAGCCCGATTGCAGTCACGCACATACTACAGTTCAGTTTACATATAAAAGTCATCAAATATTATCACAATCATCGGTCCGACTACGCGCCCTCAAGCGCATCCCTCGTGTTTCGCCAATAAACTCCACGCTGTGCTAGCTGCAACCCCATCGAGCCCCCAAAAATTTTGATCTCATCTGCCCGCCTAACCTTCTATATCTCTCTCGCGCGCTAGCCGATGTTGATATCCAGTCTCCCGCTCTTAATGGCCAGCGGTATCTTGCCTTATCCTATCTATACCGATCAGTAGACTTCAAACCCGACCACACCAAGAAATATGCACCGAGAAGACGGCGGGAATGTGAACAGTCACGCAACCTCTCCTGAGCGACACCTCGTATACACCCTGCACTCAAGCGTGTACTAGACACCATATTTCTGAGCGCGCACGCTCGTTCTCAACCCTTCCTTCCTCCTCGAGGCAGGGGGAAGGCAGCAATTACCTCTCTAACGAGCGTAAAACGTACACTTAAGCAGGGCGTGTACCACCAGATCACCGAGGAAGATTTCGAAGTAAAGGAAACTCCCTTACGGGCTCTTCGGTCTCTCTACAACACCAAATGGACGCCAGTGAGTCACTAGATTGTAGAAAGTGAGTCAGCGGCAGAGCGAAAACAAACGCGCGTATGCGGGGAACAAACGAAGCGACCATAACGCATGGAGCTAAGCCAGTAAAAAAAAAAAAAAAGTTCGATCCGTGCTTTAATAGACTTGTGCAAGGTGCCCTGCTCCCCGGTTTGCGCCTGTGCCGATCAGCCAGAACGAATCAGCTAGCTCCTCATAACATTCTATTTCGAGACCAATGAAAAGAAGGAAAGCAAGATTTGAAGATTAAAGAAAGAACAGCAGCTGAGGCATTTCTTACAAATACCATGTGATTAACGTATAGCGGCACGAGATGTCAAGTCCATATTTTACGCAGATGGTGGATAAATTTGGCATAAATGACAGAGTGGTTGCGGCAGCTAAAGGATGGGCTGGATATACCATATTATTAGCGCAGAGGCTCGAGCGAGTGCGCATGTACACACGATGCGGATAAATTCGACATCAATGACATCGTGGTGCTGCGAAGTTCCATTACTGGCAACCTGGTTTAGTTAAGTTTGGTTCCACATTGACAATCTACAAGCGCTGCAACGTTATGCGAGCGAGAACGCTTTTCCCACTGGTCAGATCCTTGGGGATTGCGGTATACTAACAATAGTAACACAAACAAACTACCTCAATTACGTGATATATATTCTCAACCTTCCTACACGATGCGAAGGTTTGCGTTCACCTCCTTCGAGTGTTCGCTACTGTTGGCTTCCTTTTCGCCGGCGCTTTATCGGCTCTCGCACACGAACAATAAAGGCGTGGCAGAAGGGCAGCATCCAGGAAAACAAAGGAAACGTAAAAAAAAAAATAAAGGATGCCGCACCCGTCGTCGGAAAGATGTGAACCAGGGCAAGCAGGCAGCATCGGAGATAACGGGAGAGAAACGAGGGGGCCGTCCGACAGAAAAAAGGTGCTCCTGCAGCGCAACGCTATAAACCAGATCAGCGCTTATAGTGCGTTAAAAGAAGCCACTACACTGTATGCGGTGCGGGCTCACGAGCCTTCGTCAAGCATGCTCGCGTCTTTTCCTCCGCGCGGAGGCACTCTGATGCGCAATCACTAGCCTCATCGTCGCACCGAGACAAAAGAGAGGCGTAATTTTTCACCCTAATCGCGACTTCCAAACTCAGCTTGTCCTCTTTTTTTTCCTCCCACAGAATCCTCGACCTTTTCGATGCCCATTTGTTTCCGAGTATCTGGTCCTTTGGCAGGTTTTTACCTCTCTTTTTTTCATTTCTTTCTTTCTTCCCATTTGTTTCTTTTTTTTTTGTCTCTCCCTTCCTAGAGATGTGCATGGCTTGTCGCAGGCGAGCCTCTCGAATCCCGATGTAAGTGCCACCAAGTTTTCCTTCGACCGTTCATTCGCTATCTCCACGCATTCTTCACTTGAATTCCTTCCCACACACGTGCGTTTGTCTAACTGTGCGGCTCCTCGTATACTCAGAAGAGTGAAGCAACTGCACATACTCGTCCCATATACCGGTGCGTTCTTCCCGCCGCTTCCTACGCCAAATAATATATACGTTGATTGCAGACGACGTAAACAGTTTCCAGTACACGCGCAAAGTCAACTCGAGGCGGCGCGTTATACTGTTGCGAAGATGCAACGGCAGTCTCTCGAGACAGTTTGGCCCAGCGGGGCTTCGAAGAAAAAAAGAAGAAGCGCCCTCTTCGACAAGCCGCCCTGCTGTGAAGTGGCGCACGAGCGATCCGTTTTTCGACGCTTTCGGGCCTTATCGCAACGGGGACACCTCACTGAAAGCTTGTTCTCCGACTCTGGCCGCTTGGGGTACACCCAGTGCGACGTACAGGCAAGGCACACTGCATGGTTGCGCAAGGGCGTGCTGCTGCACGGCTCGCTCGCGCTGTTCGATTCCAGCTGCGAAGCGTGTCCCGCTGTGTTAGAGCGACGAATAGCTAGCTTATACGCATGTGTACACAAGCAGCGACCTCTATACCTCAGCAGCCGCACGGACACATAAAACACCCAACGGATGCGAAAACAAACAATTAAACGATCGAAAACACCTGTGTATATATAGACTTGCAACTAACATTCTGGGAACCCCGAAGAATTATAAGTAATCAGAGCTAGGTTCGGCCCTCGCCATTTTACATCACCCACCGTTTCCACAGAGCGAAAACCTTGGGGACGAGATCAATCAATCACCACACATCCCACCCATGAGGAGAACGGGAACGCCAGAGTAAATTCTTCTTTCGTAAATGCATGAACAGGCACTTGGCTGAAGCAGAATGTGATAGGTTATGTACGCCTGAGCGACAGCTCACAAGTTTGCGGACACGTTTTGTACCGAAGCCTCGAAGTTGTGGTGTTGCGCTTGCATGCACTCTCACCGGGAGGTACACGGTTTCCTGTAAACTTGCGCAATCGGTCATGAGCTTTGGCAGCCACAGGCTTACCACGAATGCACACAGGGACCTACTTAATAAGGGCGGTTGCATCAACCGCTTCCTGGCGTGACTTTTCTGACAGAGAGAGCAACGTTGACGATATACGGCCTGGCCTGCCTCTACAAGTAACAGGCGATGGCTACGGTATGTAGCCTGTAAATGAACACAAGCACAAGAATGACGCATAGTCACAAAAAAAAAAAAAACGACATGAATTGGAATATGGAAGCTTTCCATGGAAAGATCCACAAACAGGGGATGTGTGCTCGAGCCAACGTTTTGACAAGCAAAACACGCACGTGGTGTTTTTTAGCCAATGGCCGAGTACGCGCAGTAACTGCAACCTCGAGCCACCTCGCAAGTGCAGCGTAGCCTTCAAAGATTATCTCAGCATGCATAAAGCTACACAGCCCGCGTTGTGTGGCCACGGTCCACTGAATGCATAGCACGCTGATGATTCCGTCCGTTGAGGGGGAGGACGAAACAACTCCACTAAATTCCGAAGGTATACAGAGGAACGCCCCGACGGAGGCGATCTGCAGAATACTGCACACGAAAGCTCTCGTGACGCTACGCCGCGGTCAATGCATGCTTGATTTTGATAAAGCACGCAAAGTATGCAAATGCTTCAACACTTGAGTCCACCTCATGCAGGAGTTTATGAGTAATACTTACTGTACACTATTTCCTTATCACAGTTTTCATCTTATACTTACGCAGGACGAAATGCATATGTACAAATATAGATGCTCTTGGAAGAGACCCATCTCACAAGCAAGGCTGTCGTATCGCGCACTTTCATGCCAAAGCGCGGTAACAAACTCCCCGTGTAGAATGTTGACTACGCCCCACGGCATGGTATAAGTAAACAAATAACACAGTCGTGCTCAACCTTCCTCTCCTGTTTACGGTCGCTCGCGCTCTCGGCCGGCTGCGTTGCACCACTGATTATCCATCCCGACGCTCACATGTCGTTCTGCGGTCGCCGTATACGCACATACGGGGGGGAACACCGTTTACGAAGGCGCCGTAACACGTCCGGTTGTAAACGATAGCAGACGGTCGCAAAGATACGACTCGAGGCTGCACGATACTACAAGCCAAAGCTCCGCGCGATTATCGCGTGATATGCTTCTTTCGTTATAGTTCGTTCGTTCCTTAGACTCGCTTTAGGGCAGGCACGTCAAGTAGCGGAGCAATGTCCTCGTAACCGCCAGGTGTGCGCGCAAAATAAAGCAAGGTTTGTGGCATGGGACAAGAAAAAAGAAATTCAGGACTGGTGATTCAGTGCAGGGACCGCAACCAATGACGTGCGAGACGGAAGCAAAAGGAAATAAGAGTAAGAATTAAGAAAGAGTGAAAGAACTACAGAATACAGCTGTGCCGTCAGAGTGCCTCCATAAAACAAACAAACAAAAAAATGATGCCGCCACCCACGTCACAATATCGGCATCAACGTACGCACTGGAGGAAGGAAGCTCCTCATCACTTCTTCTATACAGGCTCCGCTGCTGCTCCTGTTTGTCCTTCGTCACAGGGGCGGTGATACCGGCTAGCATGCAGCTTATTCGCGTCCGTTTCGAACAGCGCACAGACGAGGGACGAACGAGTAAGACGTGACATACGAGCACATCGTGTTTCATTTAGAACGCTATTCATCGACCAAGTGTGCTATTGTAAAGCGCAATTAGTTGATGCGAGAACGCCGAAGCGAGGAACATTCTCTGCACGATAAGTTTTCTCAGTTATACCTTGCATATATCGAGTGCTGCAGGTGCAGAATAGAAAAGAATGTTCAACGCCGTGTCGCCGTGCTGTTCCTACTCAAGTCGCGGAATAACCAGCCGAAATGCATAATCTTCTCAAAGAGACACCACACAATGGAATCGCGCCTTTCACTTACACAGATTGTCGATATAAGAACGACTGTGCCACGACGACAGATAAACTCTCGCGACAATAGGACCTCGCCGTAAGTGTTCCGCATGTGCCTGAACAGGGAAGCACGCCGTTCAAGTAGCTCGCCTTATCTCGTCTCCCCGCAAGACGCCGCCACAACAAGGGCGTTCCGAGTGCCGAACAAACAATCCACAAACGGCGCCAAACTCGATCGCTGCCCGCCCAACCCAGCGACCAAACAGCACACGTCCGACACTAATCGCAATTTTGGCGACTCCCGCCGACGGCAACGTCCGTTCTCTTTAGCCCCCGCCTCGAAAGTCTTAACTACGCCGCTTTCTCCCCGCACCAACGAGGCTGCACGTCGGTCCATGCAAGATGCCAACGGAATAGCTTCGCAAATGAATCGGCGGCGCGGGCTGAAACAGACCGATCGGCGAAAACGCAGCCGTTGAGCAAGTGCGGGGCGCACGCCAGTTAATATATACCCGACTTCGCGCACACGTCCACTGGTGCATATACAGGCACGCGCAAGTACATATGTAGAGCGTGTGAGCTTTCCGCGTATAAGCCTCGCAGGTATACATGGCCGCCACTAATAATCGCTTTGTGAGGGAGCAGGCTGCCTTGGGCGTCGTTTTGTTTGTCCCCCGGTCGTACAATGAACCACATTACGAGGGACACGCAAGGCGGAAATACATAGGCGCGGTGCCAGTACGGGCGACGCGAATCGGCCACTTAGTGAGGGACTTGAGCCGTTCGCACGAAGTGGGGCAGCAAGGCGATTAGTCGACTGCATGCACACGGGCGACGTGTCGTGCGAACGGCCATCGCGCTACGACAGTGCCAACTGTTCGCTGCGCCCAAACGACGTCACATTTTTCAGCTGCATTTCCATCTTTAGGGAATGACTGTGAGTCAGTCATGTCTATCACCAGTATGCCTCCGAAATTCGAGCGCACGTTCCGTATACACATACAAGTTCGAAGACACACCTTGTACAGCGCAGACGATTTATGCTCCACGGTCAAGGCCGGAACTTGCCGTCCAGCGAGCACGATAAGAACGCGGACGAACGCTATTTCAAATACTGGTGGCACACATTGTGGCCGGAAAGAAAGAAAAAAAGCAGGAGAAAAGTAAATATGAAATCTATTCCGGCTTCCATACACGGGTACCTTGCGTGCAATCACCTGATGCAAGCTTTAAGCTTTTCATGTTTGATTATCAAAGCCGAAACGTCATCCTTAATTTATCTTTATTATTTCATGGCGGTAGATGTGCGTGTTTATTTGTTGTTTTATCGTGCCGCAGCGCTTTTCATCGATAAGGTGTTCACGAAACATCGTCATCAACGTGGGAAACACGGATTACAGAACCGGAATCTTTCAATAATATTTATCCGTCAAGACGGCGCTCAATCGCTGAGAAACCGCTACCTGAACGGAACTAATCGTCCGAGAACTCGAGCGGATATAAACGTACATATAGTGCACAAGGGCTGCGGTGCACCCATTTACTCATGTGGTTATAAAAGGAAAAAGAAGAGAAAAGCGAGCCCCGCCCGTAACTGTCTGCATCTGGTGCGACACCTCAACAGTAGCTCACAAGGGATGGAGGTAAGAAGGGATTAAAAGGACAGGATTATATATATATATATATATATATATATATATATATATATATATATATATATATATATATAGAGAGAGAGAGAGAGAGAGAGAGAGAGAGAGAGAGAGAGAGGCGCAGGGACAGGGAGCGACGGAAGTAAAGAGAAGATAGGAAAGATGAACACGGTCATAGGAGTCCGAGGACGGGGCACCACTGGCGAGAGCTCTTGTCGGCAACAGGAGATGGCGTAGGGCTAATCCAGTTGGCCCGAGCTACGCTGTCGTCGTCGTCGGGGACCGGCGTCAGGAGGTGGCGTAGGACCAACGGAGTCGGCCAGAGCTGTACTGTCGTCGTAGATCGCGAGGGCACAACCGGTCGGCACAGAATCCAGCGAGCGAGTCGTGCACACATTTAGCGCTGCGAGGACATGTGGACGCCTACAGAAAGAACCCGATATAAAAGGAAGCTGCTGATTGGGCTGAGCGCCGAGGGTACCCCTTTAGGCTGTTCCCAAAAGAAAAGAGGCTCACTTCAAGGGAGTGCAAGAAGACGCGAACAGCGCGGGGAAAAGAAAAGAAAAAAACAAACCAGAAAGAACCACTTAACAGCGACCGGGACTCGGGAACCTCGCAGGAGGAGCGAGAGCCACTCCGTATATGCCCCGCCAATAACCGACGTACAACAGCGCGAAAAAAAAAAAAAAAACGTGATGGCAACCTTCAATGAAAGATAGAAGAACAAAGAAACGCAGAGAAAGGGAGAAGAACAGCTCCCCGTCCTCGTGCTAATATTAGACCACATCAGTCACGACCTCCATTGAGGCGACCAACGGGTGAGCCATCCAGCGAAAACTCGCTTCACGCGCTCACTATATACGAGGGCGCAAACAACAAAAGGGCCGCATATCGGCGGAGGCGGCGAATTAAAAGTGAAGCGCGCCCCCGAAAGCGCCCTCTCAACTTTCACGGCATCGCTCTCGGGAGCAAGAGCCCCGCGCTGTCCCACGGTGCCAAACTCACGATCCAGGCCACAACGCGGCTGAAGCGCAGCTGAACGACGTGAGGACAGCTGGCTCCATCTTCCAAGGTCCGCTCACGAAAGCCGTTCCTCGTGCTCGCATTGTATCGTTTTTTATTTTGTTTTTAATTCATCCTTCATCTGGTTCAGATTGTAGTCACTGGAAGTCATAAATATGCAAATGTAGTGACCGTAAAAACTACGCAACCTGCGCAATATCGGGTGACAAGTTTTTTCCATCTGTAACTCGAGTCCTGTACGATGGGAAGCAGTTTCAGAGAAATGGTCCGTCAACCCACTAAAGTATTTAGGCGATTTCACTATTGGTGCGAAGAATATTTACAGCTAGGGGAGAAGAACGGGACAAGTAATAGACACTTTTATCTGTCTCGCTCTCGCCCGACTCCACAGAATCAGAGAGAACTTGCACGTATTCATCAGTGAGGCAGTCGTTCACCTTCGCTTATTCTTTTGGCATCACATCAAAATTTAAATATTGGTAACTGTCACGAACTACATTTCGGGGATGCATTTACGAAAGTCTGACAGCACGGAAACACGTCAAGGTCGAATGAGAGTAACTAACACGAGGAGACGAAGCGCCGAGTCTTTCTTCGTTCTTGTCGTTTTCGCGCTCTTGTACTTGAGCGTGTTCAACCAGCTTGCCCATATATAGACTTTCTTTTACATAAGATGCATTTGCTATCAATTTCGCAGTTCCTGCAGGTTGTCTCCGCGTATGCAGACAACCGTTAACATCTGCACGGGCATCTCTTGTAAGCATGCTAACGCTTATACGTATAGTAGAGATAGCCGCTATCTCCATGGACCGCGTTTCGAAGGGCAGGTCAGTGAAGATCGTAAAAACTCCCGCTTATGTTTAGATTTGAGTGCACACTACTGCGCGATTCATACAACATTGATAATTGTGGGTGTGAACACATATAATCTGGGCGGCCAGCCTTTGAAGCTCTTATCCCGAAACAAATAACCGTCTCCCGCGAGGCCGTCTTCTTGTAAGACTTGTGCAGTAATGTTGCGCTAGTTATCAAAATAGTTAAATGACAATAAAGGCGCGGTGGGCGGAATCCAGCGTTACATTTGTAGAGAGTGGACACGCATAAAAGCGCACAGCCTTCTCCTCAAGCGCGGTCGATAGCGGCATGCCGTTATTGTCCAACCAAGCCGTCCAGACCACGGCGTCTTCTCATGTTCGGCGATTGCTGCCGCTGATCACAGCACCCGCTCTTCAGCTGAACTCAAAGCACGTTGACGCGGAGGGCCGTGCTCCGTGCGTGCGAAAACGCCCGTGCGCCACCACGACCGCCCAGGAAAGCCAATAAGGAACGCAACCATACAAGACGGCATCGCATGCACACGCGGAATACTGGACCGTTCCTTCAAAGATAAAAGAAGTATGATTGCAGCCCGCACAACCATACATTTATCTATTAGGACACTTAAAACAAGGAAACGAGCAATTCTGCTAATCAGATGCTCCGAAGAGACCAAAACCCCCTTTTTAGTTGTCTGGATTGAAACGGCCCAACACTCAGAAAATAGCGAAGAGCCCGACCGAGGCGACTGTCAGGGAAAACAGTTGCTTCCCCAATACAAGCGCCGTGGTAGAGACTCGAGGAAAATTCCTTGTTCGACAACTTACCACAACATCCGATGGAGAAACCCTCGACCAGGCAAACGATTCTCTGACAGCGTATCGCACCGCTTCCCTGATGATTCTATACACACCAGTTTACCTGGCTTTGTTTATAAACTCAACTTTTTTTCCTGATGTCTTCTCATCACGAGAGTCTTTATTTAATAATATTGAAAACTGATCGCGTATCTCTCATTTTAATTCACTGATTAAGTATGCCTTCAGACAGCATTGGTTACACTTACATGCTTCGACAGGAAGAAGCTTTACCTTGAAGTAAGTCGGTTAAAATATGTGTAATTAATTTATGCATGTCGTTATGTTGAAAGGACAGGACTTACTCATTTTGTTTGGCAATCAGTTTTCAACGCCTATAAGATATACGTCTCCAATGAAGACATTTTTCAGGAAAATACTACACCGTGACAGAAAATTTAGAAAATTCACACCTTTCATCCCTTGAAAAAAAAAAGAAAACTTTTTAGATAATTTCTTAGCGCAATATGGCAGGCTGATTATAATCTATTTCCTCGCTCCTAGATATGAAAAGCTTTCATCATTATAAGCGCACAGTTCCTCATTCCAGTAGTGTGTGAGAATATACAGGCATGACAATAAGGAAGCGCGACGCGTTTATCACATAGATAACTTTTTATTCAGCAATCTACACACAGAGAAAGATCGAAACAGCGAA
Source organism: Rhipicephalus microplus (assembly GCF_013339725.1). Taxonomy (NCBI): domain Eukaryota; kingdom Metazoa; phylum Arthropoda; class Arachnida; order Ixodida; family Ixodidae; genus Rhipicephalus; species Rhipicephalus microplus. The sequence goes on from NC_051170.1 coordinate 10,423,439, forward strand.
CGAAAAACGGCACAGATAACACGACGGGAACGCTTTTACGGAAAGATAACGCGAATGGGTAAATTGCAGCAGGAGGAGAATGCGACACGGCAAGATAGAACATTTGTCAGACGTGTCTTTCCCGTTGCGTTCGCACTGGCTCTACAACAGTGAACTTGCTTTTAAGTGAAAACTCAGTCAAACAAGGTTGCTTGCATAAAAACGTCGTACTTTACGAAGCAACCTTCAGAACACTGCTTGAGTACCTAACTCGTGAAGTCCGCAGGCGTGCAACGTTGGCAAAGCCCTGAGTGGTCACTCGATGTATGAAGAGACTTGCCTCTTGAAAGCCCTAGACGTTTTGCAAAGGTCGGCCACGGTGTATCAGCCATGGTTACGGCGCTCGGCTGCTGACCAAACAAAGGTCGCGGTTTCGATCCCGGCAGCGGCGGCAAAATTTCGATGGTGGCGAAATGGCAGAAGCCCGTGTACTGTGTCAGTGCACGTTAAAGAACGCCAGAGGGTCAAAATTTTCGGGGCCCTCCACTACGGAGTGTCTCATCATCACATCGTGGTTTTGGAAAGTGCACGTGTGCTGCAATGAGTGTCATCGCATGTGCTTGAACGATGCACACTCGTGCTAAACATTATACACTTTACGTTCCATACTATATACACGTAGAAAATTCATCAGTAGAAAGTGAACCTCAAAGAACAAATTAAAAATAACATTGCCACCTGTATTACGTTTGAGTATATAGGTTCATAGCTCTGTAAAATCGCAACCAGAATAAAGCGGTACAATATCTAAGAAACACGGGGCGATGTCGGTGTACGATTGTTCTCGGCACTTGTTTGTTCTGTATGGAGAACACTTCGAGATAGTTGGTTGCTCATAGCAAAGCAAAAGCAGAGCGCGCTCTGCAGGAAGACGGGCAGAAGGAACAGCGCATGCGCCTTCGTCGTTGTTCTTGCCTTTCCGATATCACTGTGTGCTTCTGATTGCCCCGCTTTAATCACGCTACATGCATGCGATTTTGAATGTATATTGTCGTGTATAGTTCCCACTTGTTTATTCGTTCTCACAGATTACCAGCACGCCCACTAACTGCACCGCTACTATATTGACGCATATCTTGTTTTATCAGGGTACCGCAAAAAAAAAAAAAAAAAAAAAAACGCATGATCCACATGAGTTGGAGCCGTATATATGATCTGCTCGGTCGTTGCTCTCGGCCTGCGAGACGCCATGGCGGCCGAGAGATGAGCGAACGCGCTGCACGAAGTCGCTATCGACATCGCGCCCGCATTATTAATATCGGCAGACTGGCATGCCAGAGATAGGCTCAGGAACTTTCCTTGCCAGACATATACTATATACACAGACGCGATCACAGAGGTAGAGAATAGGCCCCCACGCGCGCGTGCGCAATTATACAAGCCCCGCGCGTGCACTAATAAAGCCACGAAGGGGGTCGTGAAAGTGAGGCGCGCTGCGACCATCTCTCGAAGCTTCTAACCCACGAAGAGAGGCGCGATTGCGCCAGGGCTGCGCGCAGTGCCCGGACCGAAATGTTCACGCAAACGTGACCACGTACGGCGGTGTATACAATGCGCGATGCGAAAGGCTGCAGATCGAGCCGCGCAGAGCACCCCACCCCACTTTTCGCAGAGATATTTGTACCCGCAGCAACTCAAGGATCGCGCACGCTCCTCCCATCTGTCGGCCACAAAGTGAGCGACCCGCAGCTCTTCGCCAGAGAAAAGAGATACGCGAGAAGTTCGCGGGATGTCGTCCACTCGCCGCGTAATGAGTTGGCCGCGCCACGCACCTAGGAAGCGTCGCGGAAACTGTGCCGTCGTAGAGACTGAAGTCCACTATACCGATAAGCGAAGCTGGAGGTCGAAGGGTGCACTAGGGAATAGACGCGATTGGAAACTTAAGAGACGTGGTGGTTCTGTCCGTTGTAAGAGTCGGTAGGAAGAAAGTTCGCTGATGATGGCATCCCACCGCTGCCACCAGTTGTTATGGCTCGGAAGGAGGAACGCAGGAGGATACGAGAAACAGAACATAGGTTTATGGCACTATTTACACATATTTACAGAAAGGAAAAGTTAGTGGTTTCACAAACCACGAGCGTGGTGGTTGAACGTTACATAGTTCAGAGCGACGTCCAGCACTCTGCCGCGTCGTTTTATGCCCTGTCGGGCTCCTCCTCTGCGAGTCGAACACCAATCACACACGCACAACAGGTGAAGGGGGCGAGCATGCCCGGTCCACGTGAACGTCACTGCACGGCAAGGTGGCGCCAGCAGGGCTCTTCCTCGTCGTGTGTGTGCCGCTAGTCGAAAGTTCCCACGATCCTGGCAGCATACTTCAAAGGGTCCGCCACACAACTCGCCCAATTAGCGGGGCGATCCGCGGCGGCCGCCGCGGTGTCCCCCAGGAAGACGCCGTCCCTGTTGTCCTCTCCGTGGCGTCGCGGCGACACGACGTCTCATCCTCCGGCCAGCAGGGACAATGCCTGGCGGGCATAGGCAGTCGGCCGGTCGGCTACTTGACTGGGGATTAAAAAGGAGCGTTGCTCTCCTGTCAGCCCTGGCGCCGGCCACAGCAGCTTCCCTGTCGCCAGTGGATCACCGAGGTCATCAGGCACCACTGCTGCTTGTAAGGACGACAAAAGTGTCCGCATTTGAAGGACGGGAACTCGCCTTTGCTTGCTGCTTGGTCTGGATAATTGCTCAAATCTTCGACAGCGTCTGTCAGACTGGGCGCCGAAGGGAATGAGAGCCTCCCCCGTGGACCAGCTTACGCACAACGGCGACTGCCCAGACGAATTTGCAGGCCAAACTTAACACCGTACAGACGATATGTCGTTCACGGCACTTTTCCGCATTGTACAATAACTGAAGAGGAGATTAAATACGTATCAAAACCTTCGGCGCCTCTCCTCTGAGACAAAGGCTCCGGTATATAAGGTATATAAAGACCGCAGGTCGTGGCTCGGCTGCGCAAAAAAGAATGCTGCGTATAGCTTTTTTCACTAATGATGCTCCAATTGGCACACCAACGGAAGCCTTCGTACGAGCAGTCTCTCATATCATCCTAAAGGTAAGTGTCTCCTTTTTTTTTTCTCTTTTTTTTTCTGTGCCAACGAATTTCTGACTACAGGGTGCCAATAGGAATTGCGCTGCCGTATCAGCTCATCAGCCGCTGCCGAACCACCACCCGCCAATTACATACATGGACTGCAGCCAGGGAGCAAAAGGGAAGGGAACCCAATTTCCTCAGCGGCCACCACGGAATGCTGCCGACAACGCCTCACTAATTTCGCGCAGTGCAGCGCAGCCCTGCTGATAAAGGAGGTGATATGGGTTTGAGAAAGTCACTCGAAATTCACTCTGTCGTAAAGTTACCATTCAAACAGCGTTGCGCTACGGGCATTCGAAGGCTGGAAGCTATAATTTTTTTTTGCTATATTTTCATGTCACTCGGGCCTTAAGATTAGCATGCAAGATGCCTTTCCGCTGGGCTCACGCCAAGAAATTACTGTTCAGGTAAGAGCGCCCCTTTAAAATCAATTCCAAAATTGTCAACATTTAAGTGCATCTCCACGTGCACTTATCCCCCCCCCCTCCCCCGCCTTGAGGCATCCGCTGACTGGAAGTGGAATGCTTCCGTTATTATTTTCAACAAACGTTCCATCAACAATATGTCGGTGGACCCGATAAGCGCGCACTTTTCGCAGCACTGCACAGAACTGTCGGGAAGATAACCGCGACGGCGTCGAAGGTCGCAATCGGTCGGTCGGCGCCAATGGCCATTGTTGCGCCTTTGTGTATCGTGGTGCGGACTCGGGCCATCCGAGTCCCCGGAGAGGACGAGTAGAGAAGCCGGAGAAGGAGAAAAAAATGTTTATATACAGTATTTACATGGTAGCGTGGTACAACATGAAAAGAGAATCACCCACGAGCGCCTCTGCGCTAGCGTTTTTATACATCGTCCGCCTTCCCAAGATCCCTTGCAAAGATAATTTATGCGCAGGATACTCCAATGAGATCGTCGTCTTCCTCTCCGGCCCCGAAGAGGGAAAGCCAAACACCGCCTCCCTCTGAACCTAGGAAAGGGGGCAAGGCATGCCCAGTTCGCTGTTTGGTGAGGGAGACCCCACGCGCCAGCGTGGCACCACAGTGAGATGACGTGGAATCCCATGCGCAAAGTCGCTCCCTGATGCAGCCAGGTTGACTCAAGCAAGGCAGAATACCCCGTACAGCTGCTGGGTCGACGCTGCTTCGGAGTGTTGCTCTCGGCGGCTGACAAAAGCTTGGCCAACGACTTTTGTGTCAAGAGGAGCCGGCGACGTGGTTTTTCCCGATTGTCCGCGTCCGTCGCCGTCCCGGTGCAGGGTTGACTCATCAACAGCTGCCAGGTGCCAGCAGGCCGCGAAGACCACGTGGAACTTGGGCGAGGCACAACAGCACCCCCGCCGCCAGATGATACATCGGGAGGTCGAGTTGTTCCATGCAGCTCGGCCGGGTCGATGTCGGCGACGTTCCGGCAAGGCTCTTGCTTTCTCGAAGGGCCTGGTCAAACTGGAATGCTCCAAGAGCTGGCCTCTGCGCCCCGCTTCGGTGAAAAGTGGGTGACAAGCTCCAAGAAACGACCTTTGTCAGCCACACACAATGCGACAAGCACCGCGTGCACGCCACTCTCATCGCCAGGCCTCAGATTTTACAAAGCAAACATCTTATCTTAATAACTTAAGCTCAAGGAAACAATGTGCATACCAATCGGGACAAGTGTCCAGTAACTCTTTCATACGTAATTCCATTTGGAATCGAGATAACATTATAATCAAGCTAAACAAGCAAACTGTAGAGCTCGGGACAACGAGGGAGTCAGTAAAAAATTTCTCTATGCCCTCACTGTAACACATTGAAAAAAAAAAAGTACACATAAACTAGGTAAAGGTAAACAAAAAAATCAAACAAACCTTCCGCGTCTTTTGACGAGTCAAAACGCTCGACTTAGGTCGTCTGCATTTGTATGAAGGCCACCTCTCTTGTAGCGCACCTCGAAATTGTGCTGCTGCAGTGCTATGCTCCATCTGAGCAAACGACCATTCTTAGGTGACATTTGGTGTAACCAGGTTAGTGGAGAGTGATCAGTTTCTATAATAAACTTAGAGCCAGCAACATAGCAGCCTAGTTTTTGTACGGCCCAAACATTGCAAGCACATTCTTTTTCCGAAGTGCTATAAGCCTCTTCCCTGCTGCTCAATTTGCGACTCAAATACAAAACCGGCCGCTCCTCTCCACTCTGGTCCGTCTGACATAGCACTGCTCCTAAACCGCGTTCGCTTGCATCACACTGAATAGTGAAAGGTTTTGCAAAATCCGGTGCCCTCAAGACGGGTTTCTCACTCAATGCGTGCTTCAGCTTCTGAAAAGCGTCTTCCTTTTTAGAGTCCCATTGAATGTTCACAGGTTCGGTCTTGCGTAAACTATCTGTCAAAGGGCTGGCAATCTCGGAGTAATTCGGGACGTAATGCTGATAGTAACCTGTGAGGCCGAGGAATGCTCTCATCTCGGTCTTAGTGCTGGGACGACGATAACCGACCACCGCGGCTACCTTGAGTTCGGACGGACGACGACGCCCATTTCCTACAATGTGCCCTAAATAGCTTACTTCAGCACAGCCCAAATGACATTTCTCTCTCTTTACCGTAAGACCTGCATTTTTGATCCGTTCCAAAACCATCCGAAGGTGTTCAACATGGTCTTCCCATTTGTCCGAAAATATCGCCACATCGTCTAGGTAAGGCAGCGCAAATTTCTCGAGCCCGTGGAGAACCTTATCCATCAGGCGGCTGAAACAATACGGCGCGTTCTTGAGCCCAAAGCTCATCATCAAAGGACGAAAAGTGCCCAGGGGTGAGATAAAAGCAGCGTATCGACTCGCGCGCTCTGTCAAAGGGACCTGCCAATACCCCCTAACAAGGTCTAGCGTAGAAATGTATTTCGCCTTAGACACTGTCTCTACCCTCTCTTCAATGTTAGGAATAGGGTAAGTCTGGTCGATTGTTACAGAGTTCAGGCGGCGATAGTCCACGCATGGCCTTGGATCACGGCCCGGAATCTCAACCAAAATCAAAGGCGAGGTGAAATCACTGTCTGCTTCGATGATAACACCTAGGTCGATCATGCGGCGAATTTCGGCCTCTAGTATCTCTCTCTGTCTAGGTGACACCCGATACGGCTTACAGCTGATCGGCTTGTTAACCGTCAGCTCAATGTCGTGCTTAATCACATCCGTTTTGCCTGGCTTCTCGGAGAAAACGGTAGCGAATTCCTGTACTAAAAGCTCTAAATCTTCCTCTTGAGCCTTACTTAGGGTGTTCCCTGTGTCTACCCTATCTGACAATGTGCTGCTGACCGTGCCATCGGAAAGACAAAGGATTTCCGCGCCCTCGTCCTCAGGAACATTGAGTGCAAGGTTTACTACTGCTTTTCGTCGCATGTAGGGTTTCATTAGGTTACTGTGATACACTTTGGGGCATTTCCGGCCCCACTTTACCTCGTAGTTGGTGTCTGAAAGCACTGACATCACTGTCGCTGGTCCCTCCCATTGTACGTCCAGCTTGTTTTTTCTTGAAGGGCACAACAGCATCACCTCATCGCCCACTTTAAAGACTCGCTTTCGAGCTGACTTATCGTAACGGGCCTTGGAAAGCGCCTGTGCTGCGCGCATGTTGCTCTCCACCACTTCGCGTGTAGTCCCCAGTCGCCCCAATAAATCCAGTACATAGGAAACCACATTAGGGTCCTCCCCATATCCAGTCCATGACTCTCGTATCAAGTGCAGCGGACCTCTCAAGTTCCTGCCGTAGACAAGTTCAGCCGGACTAAAACCCGTACTCTCGTGTGGGGCCGACCTCAGAGAAAACATCGCAGCTGGTATACACCCCTCCCAGTCACTTTTATGCTCAAAGCACAAAGCTCGCAAAACGCGTTTCCTGACCGAGTGCATGCGTTCCACAGGGTTCGACTGTGGATGGTGAATAGAGCTATGCGCGATTTTTATCCCGCAGCGTTCTAGGAATGTAGTCGTAAGGCAGCTTGTGAACACACTTCCGTTGTCACACTGTATCTCCGAGGGAAAACCCACCCGAGAAAAAATAGACAACAATGCGTCCACCACGCATACTGAACTCAACTCTTTCAGTGCGATTGCCTCCGGGAACTTGGTGGCAACGCACAGCGCGGTCAGGACGTACCGATATCCTGATTTAGATGGAGGCAGAGGCCCCACGATGTCAATCACGAGCCGACGGAAGGGTTCTGTGATTATTGGCACTAGTTTCATTGGTGCCTTCCATTTGTCTGTTGATTTTCCTATCCGCTGACAAGTGTCGCATTCACGGACAAACATCTCTACATCCTTCCAGCACCCGGGCCAGTAGAACTCCTGAGCCAGCTTAGCTTTCGTTTTCTTTATACCTAAGTGGCCCGCCCAGGCGTTGCTGTGGGCCAGGTCGAGAATGTTCCGCCGGTATTTTAGTGGAACTACCACTTGGTTGTAGACCCGCCCTTTAGCGTTCTCATACCTGCGATGCAACACCTCGTTTTGGGTGTAGAACGAAACGTTCTTTCTAGAGTTACCTTCCTTATGTATGGCATCTAGCAGCATAGAGAGTGCGAGATCCGCCTTTTGATCGACCACTAGCGTTGCACGGTCGGTTCTGGCTAGCTGACACCAACTGGTGGACGCGGGTGTTAACACCGAGCCTGTCACCAAGTCCTCGTTTTCGGGCGTTAGAGATATTTCCTCGCTGTTGCCGACCATAGCCCCAGTTTCCGTCTCGACAACTCGCATGGCAGACTCATTTTCCGTCGCAACTACCTCAGGTTTTCCTACACTGCCCTCGGACGTCTGTTCCCCAGAGGGTGAGCTGCTCAGCTGTTGCGTCAGCTCGCGCGCCTTCGAACGGGTAAGGGCCATGCAAGCTATTTCGGTGGCAAATGATTCTCCACGTGTTTTTAACATTTCCTCAGACTTATTTGAAAATAGGTAAGGGAAGTGCTCCGGAAGGTTGGCTGAAATTGCTGCTTCCGTACACAATTGGCCGAAAGGGCCCTCGATTACAACCCTCGCTATCGGTAGGCAGACGCTTTGCTTTTCTGCCACTTGCCGAATCCAGGCACACTCTCCTATATAGTCTTCGGAAGATACGCAACTTGGATGCGCTACATCCATTGTGGCCGCCGAGTCCCTCAATACCCTACACATTCGGCCGTTCACTGAGAGTGTCCTCATGTAAGGCTTCAACAGCTTTAAGCTATCCTCTGACTCCTGAATTGTGGCAAATGCCATGTGCCTCTTACAGCTCCTGGCCATGTGGCCCTTTTCTCCGCAGCTGTAGCAAACAACTGGCTTCCGCGCTTCTAACGCATGCGCTATGTCACCCGGCGCCTTTGAACCTGATGAAGGTGCCGCCTTAGTCCCCTCACTGTCCTTTCCCTGCTGACTGTCTAATAACTTGGAATTCTCGGGTTTCCAGTTATTTCTTGCAAACCTCTTGCGTCCCTGGTTTCCCGACCAGCTTTCTACCTTTTCATTTTTTTCCGAAGTTCGTGGTGTACTGCGGAGACTACGGCGTGAGCAGTAATCTTCGGCGAGTTCTGCTGCCCTGTTCATGTCTACGTCTTTCATCCTATCCTGCACCCAAAGCCTTACCTCCTCGGGAATTCCCCGGTAAAACTGCTCAAGTACCATCAACTCAATGACCTTGTCATGGTTGCCATAGACTTGCGCGCTTTTGAGCCATTCTTCAAAGTTGGCTCTAATTTGGTAGGCATAGTCTGAATGAGATTCGTTGCCCCTCTTAGAGTGCCTGAACCGCAGGCGGAAAGCCTCTGTCGATAGGCGACATTTTCGTAGCAATGCAGCCTTTACCCTGTCATACACCTCGGAGTCCTCTTTATTCATTCTTGCGATAACATCGGACACTTCGCCTGGTAGTACGCATATCAGTTTTTGTGGCCAAGTCTCCCTACTAAACCCTGCATTTTCGCATGCTCGCTCAAAATGCACGAGGTATAATGCAATGTCGTCACCCGCCTTGAAGGTGTGGATTAGATCCTTTATCTTTGATTCTCCACCCCCTGAATTTCGATTTCCCACGGACATACGAAGCTCCAGTTCTTTCAGACGGATTTCATGTTCTTTATCCTCGCGATCCCTCCTTATTTCCTCCTCTCTCTGTTCACGGGCTAAGCGCTCACGCTCCTCTTTCTTTGCCAAAATGGTTTCTCTGGCCTCAATGGCCTCTTCTAAACTCACTTCCTCTTTTCCCAAGTGCTCCAAAATTTGTTGTTTTCTTTTAACCGAGCCGACCGAAATATTCAGCTCCTGACAAATTTCGAGGAGTTCTTGGACCTTAAACTTCTCCATCTTAGATATGCACACCGTTTCTCTTCTAGGGTAATTTTGCCCACGAGCCACCCAATTCTTGGTCTGCGAATCAAAATTTACCACAATCACCCTACCACGTTACCGACCATCTGCGCTAACGAGTCTGGCGAAAAGAAGAGCAAACACGCGGCACTCACCACTTCGATGCAGCCGACGCAGGCGAATCCCATAAGCTGCCAGCCACTGTTGCGCCTTTGTGTATCGTGGTGCGGACTCGGGCCATCCGAGTCCCCGGAGAGGACGAGTAGAGAAGCCGGAGAAGGAGAAAAAAATGTTTATATACAGTATTTACATGGTAGCGTGGTACAACATGAAAAGAGAATCACCCACGAGCGCCTCTGCGCTAGCGTTTTTATACATCGTCCGCCTTCCCAAGATCCCTTGCAAAGATAATTTATGCGCAGGATACTCCAATGAGATCGTCGTCTTCCTCTCCGGCCCCGAAGAGGGAAAGCCAAACACCGCCTCCCTCTGAACCTAGGAAAGGGGGCAAGGCATGCCCAGTTCGCTGTTTGGTGAGGGAGACCCCACGCGCCAGCGTGGCACCACAGTGAGATGACGTGGAATCCCATGCGCAAAGTCGCTCCCTGATGCAGCCAGGTTGACTCAAGCAAGGCAGAATACCCCGTACAGCTGCTGGGTCGACGCTGCTTCGGAGTGTTGCTCTCGGCGGCTGACAAAAGCTTGGCCAACGACTTTTGTGTCAAGAGGAGCCGGCGACGTGGTTTTTCCCGATTGTCCGCGTCCGTCGCCGTCCCGGTGCAGGGTTGACTCATCAACAGCTGCCAGGTGCCAGCAGGCCGCGAAGACCACGTGGAACTTGGGCGAGGCACAACACCATGCACCGCGTCATGCACGGCTATGGCGTCTGTTAGTGCATGCGCAAATGCGTGCGCGCGATCTCACGCCAGCGCGGAGCCGCTCTGGCAGACAGCCAACGCCCCGCCGCAATTTAAGGGACGCACAGCAGCGACCGGAGTCGGGTTCGTGCGAATGAGGCAAGACCTCGGCTGCGCGGATCGATGTCAATCTCACACACCGTCACTGCATGGCAAGACGCTGACAGCCGAGTTAGTATACGAACGGGTCTGCAGAGGACGCTCTGCCTACCAGTAAATGAGGTCACTTTGCCCGAAAAGGCAGAGATGGAACATGAATTCTTTTTTTGTTGTTGTAATAACAAGATCGATTTATTCTAAGTAGATAAGACACAAGGCCAACATAAAAAGGTTTTTTTTTTTCATCTTTTTTTCTTGCGAGCATCAAGGCACATATGTCACCGCCCCGTTATAAAGGGGACGTTCTTAGCATCTATCCATCCATCACCACGGACAAAATTACACCTAAAGCCCCCCTCCCCCCCATTGAGTTCCATCAGCGGCTTGATTTTCTGCAGCAACATGATAATATTTGTTTCTATGCCCAAAAACCACAACATAGGTTTATGAGAGACGACGTATTCGAGGGATCCCAAACATTCGACCACCAGAGGTTCGTTGACGCGTACCTAGCAATGTTTCTTCCCTTTTTATCCCTTCCTTTAGTGCAGGGTAGCAAACCAGATGCTGTATTTGTGGTTGCCCTCGCGGCCTCTCTCTCTCTCTCTCTCTCTCTCTATATATATATATATATATATATATATATAGCATCAAACGCGTTATTTGAAGGTCGTAGGTTCGATTCCTGCTCACGGCTGGTTATTTTTTCACCCACTTTTCTTTCTTCTTATTTACATTCCATTTGTTCTAAAACTTCCCCTATACATTCCTTGGCATTATTGTCTGTTAGATCTTTCATTTATTGCATCCTTAAAGGCCCGAGGGCATTACATAAGGGGGGGCAAAGAATACGCTGTGAGTGTATATAATTCATGTTGAACAAATTATTATAAACAGTACAGTTCTAATATAGTAGTTTGGTCAAAAATGACAACAAAAATGAATCAAATAACACACAAAAGAAACGCTTTGGCTGGGAATTAGAGTACAAACAACTAGGCACAAGCAAATTATACATACAGTACGTTGGTAGAATATATTTACAGCCACGCGTTAATGGGTGGAATCAAAGTAAGATTCCAATTTTGCGCGGAATGATGTGCGGTCAGGTGTGGCAACAATGGTGTCGGGAAGGCGATTCCAAAGTGTTATTGCTTGGGGGAAAAAGGAGTCGTTCATTGCGGATGTACGGCCGTTGATTCGTGCAATGGGGTTTGAATGGTTAATGCGGGAAGAAGTTCCGTTTGGGGGCTGTAAAAGTTCGTGTCTTGATTGGGGTCGGAAAAAGAAACTGTGGAGGAGGCATAGGCGCGAGATGAGGCGGCGCGACGCGAGTGATGGCAGTTCAATTGATTGTTTTAGGGCGGTGACGCTGATTTCTCTGGAGTACTGTGAGGTTATAAAGCGGGCAGCGCGGTTTTGAACTGCTTCTAGTTCGCTAACGAGGTATGCCTGGGATGGATTACAAATGGACGATGCGTATTCGAGCTTTGGCCGTACGTATGTTAAGTATGCTAGTTTTTTAACGTCAGGAGATGCTGATTTGATGTTACGGCGCAGAAAACCAAGCGTACGCAGGGCGTCTGAGCAGATGGACTGCACGTGCGGTGCAAATGAAAGAGATGGGTACATGTGCACTCCGAGATACTTGTATGATGAAGCCGAATCGAGAGGAAGCGAATTGATAAAGTAGGTATGATGAACAGTGGTGCGTTTACGGGAAAATGACATCGATTTGCATTTGGTTAGATTCAACGGCATTGATGAGTCTTGGCACCATAGCGCAACTGTGTCGAGGTCTTGCTGTAGTTTAGTACTGTTTTCAAAGTTGTGAATGTGGGAGTATATGACACAGTCGTCCGCAAACAGTCGTAGTTTTGTTTGAATGTTTGTCGGTAGGTCGTTTACGAATATTAAAAATAGAAGGGGTGATAAGCCCGCGCCCTGAGGTACGCCTGATGATACGCTAGTTAAAGAGGAGTTGTGATTATTAGCAGAGGTGAATTGTTTACGGTTGGAGAGGAAGTGTTCAACCCAGGAGACAATATTCTGTGCAATGCCAAGGGAATTAATTTTGCTAAGTAATAAGTTGTGTGGTACGCGATCAAAAGCTTTGGAAAAGTCTAGGAAAATGGCATCAATCTGCAGGTTATCATCCATGCTTTTTAGTAGGTCGTGGGTAAACTCGGCTAATTGGGTCTCGCATGAGAAGTGCTTTCGGAAACCGTGCTGGTGATTATAGAAGAAATTCATTGATTCAAGGTGAGTCGCGATGTGAGAAGATATAATGTGTTCTAGTAATTTAGAGGGAATGCTTGTCAGGGAAATAGGGCGGTAGTTTGCTGGATTCCTTCGCTCTCCTGTTTTGAAGACAGCTACTATTCGGCCTATCTTCCAATCGTCTGGAATTTCGCTTGTTTCAAGGGACTGCATGAAGATGAGGCAAAGAATCTGACTAACCACTGTGACGGTGTCAACTAAAAGTTTGGGGGTTATTTGGTCAGAACCTGGCGCTGAAGATATCTTAAGACCGGTGATTAGTTTAGCGATTCCTTCAGGGTTACATGCTATTTCGGGGGATACAGCGCCGGGGCAACGGGTAGGTATTCGTGTTGACTGTGTAGATCTCATTAATATTGTGTCAAAACACGGAAAAAACGAGCCCTTAGGTATACAATTGTTTCCCTTATATATATATATATATATATATATATATATATATATATATATATATATATATATATATATATATATATATACACCGGACCGTTATGTAGCACCCTGCGTCGTCGAAATGCGGCCACCTCGGACGGGATTCGATCCTATACGCCCTTCGGGTCGGTATAGTAGCGCATCATAACAACTGCGGCGAGTTACCCGCATTCAGAGCAAAGCGGGGCCATGGCACAGAGACGCGTGCAGCGGAGCATGCACAGCCAACACCGGCTTCTTTTGTCCCCGCTCACGTTCACGCGCGTGTGCGTACTATAGGGTGGCACACGGCCCCGTTTCGCATATATTCCTATCGTACGAACAACGAGAGTGCTCTCGGGTACTGACAACTGACGGACACGCGGTACGGACTGTGCGATTATACGATGGCGCGACGCTACGCAGGACAGACGCTCGCCGTGTATGTACGGGGCCTCTCACCTGTCAGCGACCACGCCAATGTCTTTTGGACAGTGCTCCAGTGACACGCAACTCCAGCGAATACGCCTACAAATTATTATACCGAAAAGCTGCGTTAGTCTACCCTATGCCACTGTCGTCTTTTTAGTAGTAGCAGCTGGTGGTGGTGGTGGTGGTGGTGGTGGTAGTAGTAGTAGTAGTAGTAGTAGTAGTAGTAGTAGTAGTAGTAGTAGTAGTCGTAGTAGTAGTAGTAGTAGTAGTAGTAGTAGTAGTAGTAGTAGTCTAGTAGTCAAGCAGGTCACGAAACCAGAGGGAGAGTGAACAACGAAATAAATAAGGTGTTATAATGATTAGTATGATGTTGGAAATTATTTTATGATGATGTTTCCTTTTTTGTTCAGATACCCATCATTGTCATCAGTACAGCTTTCCTGGTGAAGGGCTTTCATGGCGTGGAACAGGCTTTCTTTATTATTAATGACAGCGGTAGTAGTTGAAGTAGTAGCAGTAATACCACCACTACTACTACTACTACTACTACTACTACTACTACTACTACTACTACTACTACTAGTAGTAGTATGGTTGTTTGAAATGAACGAAACAGCTTATAATTCCTTATTACGTGCACGGTGATTAAGCGGCAGTGATAACATAGTCGTGCAAAGCGAATGCCGCATTCCGAAACATGTCTTATCGAGCTGCTTGACAAATGACTACTAATATGCAGAGATATAGATTATTAAGAGAAATATGTGTCTTAAACATTGACTTTTTTTCCCTTTCAGGTTCGTAATAATATGTCCACTGTATATACACGACCTTGGATGCACAACGAGCCCACAAGACTATGTCAACAAAATTCGCCACGTGCATGCACAATGAGCAAAGAGCGCTTTACACTTCCAAGCCGCTCGTAACACGCTGTCGAGAAACGCCGCAATGTTTACGCCCACCAGTCACAACAGGCCACCCACGCGGAGGCTTATTACGCGCTCGCAAGCTCGACTGTCGCAGCAGCCAGACCAGACATAACAGCTTTTGTTTTGCTTTGTATGCATATACGCTCGAACGCGGAAGCGCAGGGTAGCGTCGCCGATGTCGCAGCCCGGAGTGCACCACGCGTCACAAGCAGCCTTCGGGAGAGGGCGTCCTGCCAGACTTGTGCCCGCGCGCAGCACGCCGCATGGAACGCGCGGAGAGCGACCGCTAGAAGCGACGACACAGAGCGCGCAAAAGCGACAGCACGGCAACCGCCTGTATTGACGTTAGGTATACAAGTCGAGAATGAATAGTCGAATAGGTGCGAATCGAAAGCACGAAGGTTAACAAGGTCGAGACTGATTCGCTGTATTCGTTACCGAGAGGAAGACAGAAGCGAAAAAATCAAAGAAGAAAAGAAAAGGTACCAAACGACGGTCATGTATACTCGAGTCACGCAGTATTCGATCATTTCCTACACTAAACCTATATACCAGAAAAATCAACGCAGAACCGCCATTTTCGGCAAGCATAGTATCGTGATTGTAATAACCATTAGTACGTGAGCTTAACCGATCTTCGCACTCGTGACAATCAGGCGCACTATATAGCTTTAACTAATTCGTTTTATCACTCTTTGTCGTCCTGTATTTCAAAGCTACCGCACACACCATACACAAGCCAATAGGAGTGCATGACTATACGAAAGTCTTCCGGAACTACCTTTATATATAACGCAGTGTTTTTTTTTTTTTTTTGTTCAATATGAAAAATTCCGCGGAGTCGTAATATCGTTTGAAGCCCGAAGGACGACGTTCAGAGAAATCCGGGCACTACAATCATCATTCATGCGCATGACTCTGCCAATATAATTGCGGCCCTCAGAAACTAGTGCAAGTTATTCCTGCACAACTTTTGCTGCAAAATCAGTGGTTAGATAGGCTACTATAGAGAGACTGTGGGAGGGAGTGACCTTCCAACAATTCAAGTTTCGTCACGCACAGTGAACACAAAGAAGAAACTATAAAGTATATAGTACGTACACACCCGAAAAACAAGGTCGAGTAAGTTTCATAGCATATTTCAGCAATTGCTTCAGAGTGCTCTGCCGACGCTACGAAGGTCGTCGGGAAGAAAAGTTGCGAATCTGCACTGAGAGAATCGAAGAAAACTTCAACAATGCCTCGTTCAAGTGCACAAATCTCCATAACAGCAGCACGTAGAGCGTGAACATGATTAAAACAAACTAAAGCGTAAGTGAATGTCAACCTAGCGGGGCTACCCACATATCTTATTTCTGGAACACCTGCAGCAAAGAAAATACACAGGTATACGCCAGCCGTGTAATGTTCTTGTTCCATGCCTACACGACCCCTGACTTCGACGACCAATCTCAATTTAAAAAAAAAAAAACGGTCATCTTTTTCAACCCCATATACAAGGTTACATATCGTTAATAACAATAACTTACGTCAGATTAGGCAGAGTAATAGGATATGTAATCCATACGTAATACATCGCAGCTTAAGAACGCTCTTGCTCATTCACGTATTGAGGTCACGTGGTCTGAAGCTGACAGATGCACAAATTGCACTGCGAGCGGGTAAAACGACCCTTCAAAGTAAAAGAAGCGAACAGTTCACGAAGGTTATAACTCATAAGCCAAGCACCTAACTCACCGGGTCGCCGCATCGTTTTTCAACTTTTAACGAGCAAGGTCCACTAACTAAGCAAGCTGCATCTGACGCAGTAACTATAAGAATAAACAACGACACTGGCGTAAAAAGTTGACTACACCAACAATTTCGCGTCCTCTGGCTATATAGAGTTCAGTGTATTTACCTCTAAAATCTGCGCAGAGCTGAAATAACCAAAAATGAGTTCCTCCCATCGAACAAATCATGGGCGTTTTCCGCTAGGCAAGTCGTAAACGAGACGACTTAGGACAACGCAATATAATAATAATGATAACATAAGTATCCAGTAATTACAGCAAGCAGCCTATCTTTGCCGTTTTGCGGCTATACGTCGCAATGTACAAACGGCGAAGATCCTTTTCCGTCTTGTCGTTAGGATGTCCGATAGCATCTAATGCAATTCATCGAGCACTATTGACCGAACGACCAAGAAACTTGCTCGGAAATGAGACGACATAAAACGAAAAAAAAAAAAGTGGAACGAAGCTAAGGCTGAACGCACGCTCTGATTACGTGCACGCCCGCGGTCAGACCATTGGGTTTCCGAAGGCCAGATGAGAGCGCGCTCGCTCAGCATAACATATTGCTCCCGCTCCGCGGAGTTGTATTACGTAAGTGCGTTAGCAACAGGGCGGCGGCCTCTCTTATTACGGTCACCGCGCGCGACAGCGCACGCACCAACTGCGTCTCGCTCCGCACGCTCGCCGGCGCAAGGCAAGGGTTGAGTGATCGCGGGACACGAGTGCCAAAAGCACTCTCGAGAAGCCGGTCGGCTCCTTCGAGCTGATATCGGGGACTGTATTTAGGGCCGGTGTGCAGGGCACACTCGGCTGAGCGCATCGATTATTCAAAGCCACTCGATCGTTCGGCAGGTGCTGTCCTTGGACGGGGTTGACCGCCAGCCCGGGCGCGGCGGCGACAAGTACAGCTAACCTACACACAAACAACCTGACAGAGAAGCCCTGCACAGAAGGAGCGAATCAGCGGCTTCGCGACACACAAGGCGCGAGTGTGAATCGGGGGTTGCAAAGACATCGGGAATAAGTAGCGGGATGCAGAATTTGCTTATTTAAACAAAACGAATGAATGAAATCAATTAGTGAATCACTCTACATCACACATCGTGCGCAAGGAGCTGGGACAGGGAGGCGGCTCCCCCTAATTGTCAAAACGGGGCTGTCAATAGTACTGCTCGGTACCCTTGATTCCATCACACCTTTTACATTTTTTTGATGGTCTTGCCTCTAATGAGCCTCTTACTACCGTTGCGCCTCCATCGTCTGACGAGCGCCTTGATGTACGTTTTGCAATGCATGAGCTTGACGCTGCGATTTCTGCCTCCCGCCGATCATCGGCACCAGGACCTGACGGAATCACGTATGCTGCACTCAACCATCTTGATACAGAAGCACGACGCATCCTGTTATCTCATTATAACACCTCATGGGAGTCAGGAGAAGTCCCAACTCATTGGAAATGCAGTCGCATTATTGCATTGCTTAAGCCGGGGAAGTGTCCTTATGCACTTTCCTCCTACAGACCAATCGCCTTAGCCAGCTGCGTCGGAAAAGTGATGGAAAGAATGGTACTGTCAAGATTAGAGTGGCTTCTAGAGAGGAACAAGTTCTTTCCTGAATTTATGAACGGCTTCAGAAGAGGCCGATCTGCCATTGATGGTGTGGTCGACTTGATCACCAGCGTTGAAGAGGAAAGAAGCCGACGCAGACTAGTGGCGGCGGTATTCTTAGACATTAAGGGTGCCTACGATAATGTGTTGCATTATGCGATCCTTGACGCACTGGAAGATTTCGACATCGGTGGACGACTGTACGCTTGGATTTTTAGCTACCTTAGGAACCGCACCATTTACATGACGACAAATAACGGAGACACCGATCGATATAAGGTTCATCGTGGTGTTCCCCAAGGAGGAGTTCTCAGCCCGATCCTATTCAATGTCACAATGATCGGCCTAGCAGCAGAACTTCCCAGCACGGTGAGGATCAGTGCATACGCTGATGACATATGCATATGGGCATCCGGAACTACTCGTTCGCAATTACGAGCTCGACTACAGCGTGCAGTGACGATCACATACAAATATCTACGACGTCAAGGGCTCACTCTTTCAATCGACAAATGCGCAGTGCTTGCGTTCACGCGCAAGCATGTGTCGAAATACCCGATATCTATTAATGGGACAGCGATACCTGCTGTAACGCACCACAAGTTCCTTGGGGTTGTCGTACACAGAGATCTATCGTGGACGAGGCATGTCGCAGTACTTAAATCTAAATTGAAGAGCTTTGCTCTCGTTCTTCGCCACGTAGCAGGAGCAAGATGGGGCCCGTCAGAATCATCGCTACTTCGATTGTACAATGCTCTATTTGTGGGATACATTCGATACAGCATGCCGGTGCTCTCCAATATGAGACCTAGTTGTGTGAAGACGTTAGAGAGTGTTCAAGCTCAATGCTTACGAAGATGCTTGGGTCTACCGCGCTGTACTTCAACAAATGGGACAATCGCAGAGGCTCGGGCTTGTCCCATCAGTGTATACATGCTCTGCGAGCCACTTAGAGTTCACCTCCGATTGCTGAGCAGACACAGACAGCACCCACTGTGCTGAGCAGACACAGACAGCACCCACTGTCAGTACTACCCGCCACTCACCCAGGTTGCAGTTTCTCAAGAGTAATATCGCGGCATGAAAACACTATACCATCAAGGTTTTCTCCGCCAAATGCCCCTGCAGTGCCTCCATGGGTCCTGCCTAAACCACCTGTTTCTTTTACGATACCTGGAATCACGAAGAAGTCGCTCATTTCTTCTGTTGGCCTCAGACAGCTGACCCCATATCACATTTATACAACGTACAGTGATTCTCTGCACGTGTACACCGACGGATCCACCACGCTAAACACCTCCGCCGCAGCCTTTGTCATCCCAGACATGGATATCGCTCGACGATTCAAAGTGGACCATAAAACCACATCAACTGCCGCAGAGCTTGTCGCTATCCGGGAGGCAATAAGATTTATTTCCGGAGAGCGACCTCGAGCCTGGACGATTTTCTGTGATGCCAAACCCGCTTTGCAAACCATTAATTGCATCATGAAGCAAGGTCCGTATTACAGCTTGGCAATAGAAATCACAGAACTTATTCAGGTTGCTTCAACAAATGGTCATCTTATAACTTTCCAGTGGATTCCCGCTCATTGCGGCGTGATGGGAAACAAAGAGGCAGACGCTGAAGCTAAAAATGGCTTAAGCAGTGCCCCTGAAGTACGCATTGCGTTTTCACGAGCTGACACGAACGCCCTGCTTCGCTGCGTGATGCGCAGCTACACACTTCAGCACTGGACCAAACCGGAACGGCGACACCAGCGACTTCACAAATGGGACCCGAAAATGAGGTTCCGCATGCCCCCTAAATTGAAACGGCAACTCACAAGTATGATCCACCGCATTCGTCTTGGTGTAGCGTACACCAGACGTTACGCACATATCATCGGTCGCAGTGACACCGGTCCTAATTGTGAACACTGTGATGTGAGAGAAACACAAAATATGTGCCAGAGCACATATTTTGTGTTTGCCCAGCATACGCACGTGAACGACAAACACTGATTTCTTCTACTGAACTATATCGCAGTAGGTCATTAACTGATGAGACCATGTTGGGCCCTTGGCCAGACACCAACAGTGCAACTGCGGTCACAAGAGCAGTTATAACCTTTTTGGAAACAACTGGACTATGTGCTCGGCTATGAAATGTGTCTCAGCTAGAAAGAACACTACATACTCACCTCTCTATCTCACCATCGTCATCCATTAATCTTTCTTTTCCCCTTCCCCTTCCCCCAGTGTAGAGTAGCAGGCTAGAGCAAGCTATCGCTCAGGCCGACCTCTCTGCCTTTCTGTAAATAAACTTACCTCCTCCTCCTCATCCTTACTTTTTTTTTAAACAGTGTAACAGCTACGCATTTCTTTTTTTTTTACGATGATGGCGCCCAAGGAGCCCTGATGTTGCATAGAAAGAACTGTCAACTATACGCACCTCTGTCCCAGAAATTGTGGACCAATGGCAGGCCTTCGTAAGAAGCACGCCATCACTTCATATTCTTTTTTTTTTTTTCAACCATTGCAGATCTCGTTTTCTTCCGAACTCGGAAACGGGAGGCCCTTCGGTGGAAGTGTTCCCCCTAGCCCCCTTCGCATCAGTATGCACACAAAATAGTCCTCCTCGGAAGGACACTGCTTACGGTGCTCTGCTGCTGACCGCGGTAGTCGCATCTCGATGGAGGCGCACCAGAGGCCCGTGTGCTGCGCGACACTTCAGCACACGTCAAAAAGCAACACACGGTCAAAATTTCCCGAGACCTCCGCTATGGGGCGTGCGTCATAATGATATTGCGGTTTCGGCACGTAAGACCCCGGATATGTACGTTAGTACGCACAGAATTCTCACATAAAGGAACGCGCTATCACACGTACGCTTCGTGATATAAACACGAAGTCGCGGACCTTACTAGGACGTGTTGTTCGTTCATTCTGAATAAATGTTAAGCACGCAACCCCATAGACGCAAAAAAAAAAAAAAAGGAAAAAGCTCAGAACTTTTAAGCATTAATCACTTCCATGAAATCTATGCCGTTCTTGTCATTCTCAGTTTACGTTGCGGCACTCATTGTGACAACGAAGGCGTATCACTGAATAAACACGAAAACGGTACGAGCTCACTGTTCAAATAGTTGAATTTATGCAGACTTGGTGTGGCTATATACATGTGCAAATGTCTGCGACACACGCTGGCAATGCATTTATAACCGACTATTCATTAGAGGAGGGGAAAAAGAAGACGGTTCTTTCTCTTTCCCTTATCAAGGGACATAAGTGCCCGGCAATACACAGGTAAAAAAGAAAAAGAAATGCTGCGCAAGCCAACTGAACAGCAAGCAAAAGTGAAAATAAAAATAAAACAGCGGCTCATATCAACAACTAACAAAAAATAAAACGTTCCGTGCATTACAAGCCGCGATGCGTCACGTCAAAAGCGTGTATGGCAGCATGGCGCGATCATTTTCGCTGCGGGCAAGTGAAAGGTCGACAGTTCAGCGCTTTAATTAAAAGCTCGCACGCGTGAGTAGAAGGGAAGAACAATGGAGGCCTCGTGATAAACGTGAGGGCAAATGAGAGGGACCCTTTCTGTACAAATAATGTAGTTTTCACGTAATTACCTGCCCTTCGGGGATAACGCCCTGGCCTGACACTATTTTTGTGTAAAAGGAAACGAAAACAAAACAATATCGGGTGTACATCGAAATAATCGTTTGCTAAAGATCTCAATAAGACGAATTTACAACTATAGACAGTTCGCGGTCATCAGACGACACTGTGTGGCGCCACAAGACGATACTGTTTTGTCGAAAACATCGACACGCTCTCGTTGTGCAAAAACATCAAGACTTCAATATTCATTAATATTACACTAAAGTGAAACAATACATTGTTTAGTCTGATTAGTTAAGACTGAGACCAGGCTATAGACTTTAGTTGTCAACTTCACTTACGTAGGGTTATCGTTAGATGGGAAGACCAGCGCCGAATGTTTCACTTCTGAATTTTCTGCCAAAATCACCGATCATGACATCAAGGATTTCAAAGCGCTCCCTTTCTTCGTATTTCGGCGGCAAACAGATTTTTCGGATACTTGGTATGCTAATTCCCTGGATCCCCGAGGAGGCAATTTATTCAATTTTAACCGATTAAGAATCATGTAGCCCCTAAAAGACGTCATCAATATCTATAGAGGTGACGGCAACTACCCTATCGGAAAAAAACGAATGGTGGGCATGGTGGAAACCACCACCCACCATTATAGTGGATTAATGTAGTGGGTGAATGGTGGGAAACGCCCACCATGGCGCATGGTGGGTATGGTGGGTGCTGCACTGCCGGCAACACTTGAGCGCGAAATGACGTCAGAATCACCGTGACGAGCTGCCACAAAAAATAAAAAAGAATTCTATAAAAACGGTATAAAAAACACCCGTTCCGTAAAAAAAAAAACAAGGCACCACGGAGGTTCGAACGTGCAACCTGCGGATTCCCATTTGAAGACGCTAACCACTGCGCCACACCAACATGACGTTGACAGTGTGTTAAATACTCTATTTGCATACAAACTTAATGTTCAACTTAGGTTCGTCGTGTACACAACATAGACAATATCTACACCTGCTACTAAAAATTGCACATTTATTAAACACAAGCAACTGCGGCTGGTAACGATTGCCACTATGTTAATGGCACTAGTGCTATTTTTTTTACAATTGACAACTTCAAGGAAAAAAAAAACCAAGTGGACTGGGGAGCAGCAACAGTTTACCGGCGGGGTCTGCCAAGTTTAATATTCGTTTCGCGCTTGTTCTAAAGGGCGACATCTGCTCACGCTTTATGACGCTTCTAGGCTCATTCTACAGATACGTCCGCCTAATTTATTTGATTGAGTATTGGGATGCTTTTCGCGCAATGTAGAGGGCGGTCGCGCCAGCGCAATGCTGTAGCTCTTTCGCTAAAGCAACAACTACATAACGACTCGGCCAAAACGAATGCAGTGTGCCGGAAACATTACGCTATCATATTGGTTCACCAAGCACACGAATTGCCACGTCTGAGTTCTCGTACAAGAGCTAGAGAAGTGCCGGCGAGTGCGACCGGCGGCTGTCGGTGAGAAGACACTTAATTACGTTCTCTGGGAGTGCTTTAATCGCGTCGCATCGATGTTTGTTGCTTCTTGAGCGGACACCATACACAATGAAAAATGCTTCATTTAGGTTAATTGATGCCATATGGCTGCGCTGTATTGTCATACTTAATCGTCGTAATCGTGTATTCTGAAACCCGGAAGTACGGATAACACAATTGTTCGGGCTCGGTCAGTAGGCCTAACCTTTGGTGGAAATCATGGTGGTAGAACATGTAGTGTACAGATCCCAGCTTGGTTCACTATATAAATGGCCCGCCATTATAAGCCCACCCATCATCTTCTTACTGTTTCCCAGCATTATCGCGATGGTGGGCAGAGCTTCTCAGCTTGGTACACCATGTGGCCCACCATAACAAGCAGCACCCATCATCTGCTTAGTGCTTCCCAGCATTATCGCAATGGTGGGAAGAGTTTCTCAGCTTGGTACACCATGTAGCCCACCATAATAAGCACCACCCACCATATGCTTAGGGCTTCCCGGCATTATCGCAATGGTGGGCAGAGTGTCCCATTATTGCCCACTATTTAGCCTCTGCTTTCCACCATCATTTCCACTTTACCCATCATCTGTACACGATACCACCCAGTATGTCCCGGCATAACCACCATATTTTCCACTACGTCCCACCATAGCCATCATAATTTCCACCATGCCCACTATTATTTCCACTACGCCCACCATGTTTTCCAGTACCCACCATGGCAATTTTTCCGATAGGGTAGTGGCGCAAATAGGTGGCGTCGCCACCCAAGCTTTCTTTTTGTGCGTTTTATCACTTACCAACCCCCCCCCCCCCCTCCTCGCAACAGCGCATGCACACAGATCAGAAGACACCGTCGTATCAAGGCGAGGCACCTTCTGGTTGTTCAGGCACGGAGTCCTTCGGTCTGACAGGAAACCGCCGACACAATGAAACACGCTGTCCGAGACCGGAGCGCGCAGACAACCAGGGGGGGGGGGGGGGGGGGCGACTTCTACAGAACCCGAATACAGCTGCGCAGGCCCCGGGGCACGACGGTCGAAACAAGAGCACGGCGGCGCCGAGTAGCGGGCACCAAGGTCGCGTTTGACAAGGCGAAACTAGTTCGGCCCTGGGCGGCCACTTCGCGTGTGCGACGTTGCGACAAGCCAGACAAGCGCGCCGTTTCCCAACGACACGGCCTTCCTGCTGCTGCTGCTGTTAATGGCGAAGCAGCTGGGTGTTGTTTTTTTTTTTTTTTTTGCTGTCTCAATGGACAGTTTCCGCGCCGCGAAATAGTCTCGAGACGCGAAGGGGCCCTCTTTCGAGGAAGCCATGCAGAACGAGGAACACAAATGCAACCAGGCGACAAAAGCCAAGGAAAACGTGCGAAGTTCTTTCGAAACCACATGCATTGACATGCACCCACGACGCGCATTGGTGGAAGCTTAGCACATACGGTGTCACGTGAGTAAAAACCGGAGGGCGTGGGTTCGATTCCCAGTCACGGCGGCCGCACTTGTGTAAAGAACACCCGTGGGATTAGATGTAGGCACACGTTAAAGAACCACGGGTGGTCGTAATTAATCCGAAGTCCAACGGTCACTGCCCCATTCTTTCGCACGTAAATCCCAGTAATTATATTGTTGTGATGCACTAGTGTGCACTCAATACCGATGTTGAAGTTATCGATCGATGAGTGCGTGGTCACGTGTGTGTTACTAGTGCCAAGGCATTTATTCATACTGGGCCATATCTAATGATTCACTATAGCATGCCACTACAGTAACATATTGCTACAGTCGTGCCTGCTGTCAAGCGTGCATTTTTCCCACAAGGTTATCAGAGATTGCACCGGTCATTTTATCTGCCACTGTTCGTGTTTCAACAAATCACGTATTTCACCTGTTATACAGAGTCCTGATAAGCTGTAGTCTCGACACAGCAACGCCCAGAAAACTACCACTACGCAACAGTGGCAACATGAAAACCGACGCCAAATTGTGGCCACGCCGCCAAACTAATATTAATAATGTAATAATAAGCGATGGGATTTAACGCTCCAAAACACACAACACTGGTTATGAAAACGCCGTAGAAAAGGGTTCCGTTAGTTTGAACCTCCTGGGTTTTTTAACGCGCACCTAAATCTGAATACAAGGGCCTTGTGAATTTCCACCGAAGATGCGGCCGCCGCGGCTGGGATTCGAGCCCACGACCTTCGACTCGGCAGTCGAGTACCACTAAAAAGCCGTGGCGTGCGCAACGCGAAACTAGGCAACTGAGAAACGCGCGAGCTGATTCCGAAACTTTATTACGCAGTCTATACGCTTGCATAGATCGGCCACTTGCCGTCGACCTCTGAATAGCGAAAACGAATCCCGATAGCATCCCTGCAAGCAGTCCTGCCCATTCACAAGATGGTAAAGTACGAGTACGACGACGACGATGGTTGCATACTCGTGGCATTCTTCAGCCGGCTGATTACTTCCTGCAAGGTGCGAGAACCCGCATCAGTTCTTGTTTTCGCTCGACGGCGTAAAAGTCTAATTAAACTGATGATAAACTCATTTTCGCATCCTGCAGCCACACGCATCTGTTTGTCTACAGATACCACCCGAAATCGCTCGCACGAAATGAATGCGAACGCAAAGCGGACGAGAATGTGGGACATCAGAAGCGGCGCGTCGAAATTGATTGATTGATTGATATGTGGGGTTTAACGTCCCAAAACCACTATATGATTATGAGAGACGCCCGTAGTGGAACGTGCACCCAGATCTGAGCACACGGGCCTACAACATTTCCGCCTCCATCGGAAATGCAGCCGCCGCAGCCGGGATTCGAACCCGCGCCCTGCGGGTCAGCAGCCGAGTACCTTAGCCACTAGACCACCACGGCGGGGCAGGCGCGTCGAAATTGCGCGCCCTTTGCCCCCGTAGCAGCTCCCGTTTCGTTCCTTTCTTTTTCCTCCCCTTTCCCCGTGTAGGGTAGCGAACCGGGTACACTGACCTAGTCAAAGGCGAATCGGGCGAATTTTAGATATTCACCAATTTCAATAAAACTTTGAACATGTGTTCTCCTCGGTACCATGGTGATATGTGCCAAATTATGCAACCATAGGTCATTTACTTTCTTCTTTAGAAAACGAGTTTTAAAATTGGTAGCCGATTCCGAAATCACACTTGTAAACGCGGGCCACCCTGTGTATGTGACGTAAGGGCCTACTCTTTTTCAAATCCCGCGCCTTTCCCAGCTGACAAATGCCGCGCACGGTTTCCTCTAAAAGGCGACGACAACGTGAGCAGAGTTCAGTTTTGTCAGCTGCATGCACACAGCGTGTTCGTCGTCGTTGATGTCGGGTCTTACGGTATTAAGCAACGAAGAAATCGATTTGAGGCATGTCAGATGCTTTACGCGCCGGCGGGTAGAAATCAAAAAGCGATGCTTCCACGCTCAGATTGTAGACGCAATTATCGGTGAACTTGTCACTGGTAAGTTCAGACGAGCTGGCACAGCTTGATTCCACGTCTACTAACACGACGAACTTAATTCCCGGCGTCAGAATTGCACCCAGGTCAGCTGTGGCGGGGTGTAGCGTATCTCGTGACGCCATCGGCGGCGGATTCTCGTGACGTCATCCGATACCCACCATGGAGGAAGGAGCAGCTCCCTGTTTAGGTTTCTGTTTCGACTCGTCGTTTATTGCTAAATTAAAATTATTGACGAGGGCTTGGGCAAAATGATCCACCCTAGCCTTTTCGGGACTGTCAATACTACTTGAAAACAGAATTATCTCAGTATGATCGAAAATGCGCAAAAGTTCTCTTTAACCATCCCTGCCTTTCATTTGCCTCTTTCTCTCACTCGTTCCAGCAGAATGTGGTCGATAACACTAAATTCTGCTATGCACTGCAATGCCGGCAACTGAGCCATAATCCACTGCGCGCACGTCTCGAAGCATTCCCGAAATGAATTGCGCAGTACGATTCGCACAGTTTGTGTCGTCTGTACACAGCCACGGCGATCGCGCCACACAACGCGCGAAATCGAAGCGCAGCGACCTTTTCGAAGGACGACGGCAAGCGACGTCGCTATACGAAAGTCGCGCTCCAAGAAAAACAAACCAAAAATAAAGATGCGGAGAAACTAGTTGGAAACGGGAGAGCAGTAAGTGGTATAACCAACGTTACTCGACGCATGCAGCGCCAAATCCTTATACAAGTGCACCGAACGCCGCTGCCCGTATGCCGCTCACGTCTGGCACGCTTAACTGTATGACATACAGCTGCTGCCTTCTAAACTAACATTTTTTAGCAAGCTAAGGAAACACGTTACGGAAACAGGACACGGTTCCTATCCGTATGCGCGTACAATGCTCGCGCATGCGCACTCGTCAGCCGGTTTCCTATTACCGCCTTTTTGTAACGTGTTTCCGAAGCTTTCTAAAAACCTCTAATGTTGTCACAGAACGAGCGCTAAAAAGAGAGCGCGCCGCCAAATCCTTGCGACAACGGGCGGTAGAAACGCCGCGAGGTAAAAAGAAAAAAAAAAGAAAGCAAACATCCAAGGCTCCCGGGCGCGCGCTCTCCCCGCAGAAGCACGGCTTCGCAGACGAACCTCCTCACCCCACAGCGGCGGCCGGGCAAGCGCTAGAAATTTCCAGAACGAAGGAGGCGTGGCTACGCCGAGCTGAGTCACCCGACGCGGAGGGCTGACAAACCGTCTCGCCTCTCTCCAGCCTTCGCCGCGTATCGCGCCGACGAAATGACCAGAAATTTCTGGAAGGTGGCGAGGAAGGTATTTAATCGAGCGGCCGAGACGACAGAACAGGAGGTGACGAAAGTTAACGCCGGAGCGCGTAGGGATTCCGCCGTGTAGTCGGCGAAGGTTTCGTTCGTAGTGACGAAGCAGGAGGAGACGGAAGTGAGCGCCAGAGTGCGTAGAGAGTCCGCCGTGTAGTCGGCGAAGTTTTCGGTCCGTAGGGACGGCTCGAGCTACAGGCAAGAGTGTGTGTTTACCGCTATCGAGCGAAGACCCGTGGCAACCGCTGCGAGTGTGAAGCCGACGTGTTCCGGCGAAGAAGTTGAAGTTTGAAGAGTGGCCAATTGAAGACGGGAGGTTTCCTGGGAGAGAACTTCGAGAGCTGCGGAACGACAACAACGCTGGACTTTGAGTGAGTGATTCTCGGAAGAGTATCATTCAGACTTTTGTTCCAAGGACTTTGGACTGAATAGGTTTTATATCTCTTTAGTCTTTAAGTGTCTTGGTTGTTCAATGCATGTGACTGCATTGTAGTGCGTATTGTTGTCTGTGTCCGTTGTTTCAAGTGTGGTTGATTGTACTGTGTAGTACATTGTCTGTTTGGTGACGTATTGTATGTAACTATTGTGGAGTGTGCATACGTGTGTATTGTTTTTGATCTGCCGTTAATGAGAATATAATTTTGTTTGTTTATCAACTCTCGGCTCTGTCTTGTTCTTTGGACCACAGCCGGCGTCCGCTGGCGCACCAATAAGGACCACTTCTAAATTGTCCACGCTTTCGTGGTGCGGTTCGGGGGGCCGATACTTCGGCTCTTGGAATTAGCCCGGCGATCGCCTCCCTACTTAACGGGACAGGTGTGACAATTAATCTGGCGTCCGCGACAGGACCTTTTGGTGCACAGTGTGTCCAAAGTAGTGAGAAAGAGCCTCGAGTTGTTGATAGTGCTATCGGAACGATCTTGTGTGTTGTTCAGTGTTCTCGTTAACGAGTGCAGGGGAGTGTTCCGATAGACTGATTTAGGCAGATACTTTTTGCACGCGGCAAGGTTGTATTTGCGAGTTGCGAGACACAATGGATCTCGAAAAGTTAGTTGCGCTTGGTGAGAAGATGGGTCTTTCCGGCGCCGAACTACGGAAATGGGTAAGCCAGAAGGAGAAAGAGGCGGTGGAGAGAGAGAGGTTGGCGGCAGAGAGGGCCAAGGAAGAAAAGGCAGCTGAGTTGGAGAGAGAAAGGCTGGCCGCTGAAAGGGCGAGAGAAGAAAGAGAAGCAAAGGAGCGACAGCTGAAAGAAGAAAGAGAAGCAAAGGAGCGACAGCTGAAAGAAGAAAGAGAGGCAAAAGAGCGACAGCTGAAGGAAGAAAGAGAGCAGCAATTGAAGTTGGAGCTGGAGAGAGAAAAGTTGGCAGCCGAAAGGGCGAGAGAAGAAAGAGAAGCGGAGATGGCTGAAAGGGAGCGGCAGCGGCAACACGAGATGGAACTCGAGCGGCTCCGTTTGCAACAGCGAAGTGAAACTCCCGTCCAAGCTAGAGTTGAAAGCAGCGAACGGGAAGATCACGGCTTCCGCTTGAACCCAAGCAAGCTGCTCGTAGCGTTTGATGAAAGGAAGGACGACCTAGACGCGTACCTCCACCGATTTGAGACGATTGCGAAGAGCCAGAATTGGCCGGAACATCAATGGGCAACTGCTTTGAGTACTTGCTTGAGTGGTGAAGCGCTCAGTGTGTACGGTAGGCTGACGCCGACCGATGCAGCCAACTACGCAAAGGTGAAAGCTGCTTTGTTGAAGCGATTTAGATTCACTGTGGAAGGATTCCGGGACAGATTTCGGACAGGAAAGCCAGCTGATGGTGAGACGGCTACGCAGTATGCCGCCCGACTTTGCCATTATTTCGACAGATGGATTGAACTTTCAGGGACAGCGCAGGAGTACGATGAGCTTAGAGAGCTGCTAATTAGAGAACAATTTCTTACTAGTTGCCACCCAAGCCTGTCGCTGTACTTGAAAGAGAGGAAGGCTGAGTCGCTTGAAGGAATGCTTGAATTGGCTGATCAATTCTTGGAAGCGCAAGGTGGAACTAATTTGGCCAAGGTAAAGAAGGAGTGTCCCGATGATTCGAAGAAATTGGCTCCCGAAGAAAAGAAGCGTGCACCCGAGAGCATTCCGCGATGTTTTCTGTGCAACCGAGTGGGTCATCGCGCGAAAAACTGTCGAACGATCTTTACGAGCCCTACGGCAGTAAAATGTTTTAAGTGTGGTCAGACTGGGCACAAAGCAGATGCATGTCGGAACGGAGTGAGTCAAACTCACCAGGTATCCTGTGTGCAAGCGGCACCGAAATCTGATAATAATGCCGTCACTGATGGATTCGTAGAATTGAAAAATGGGGAGAAAATTCCTATTGTTGGTGCTGTAATGTCAAAACAGCCAACCGGTGCTTCGAAGGGAATGCCAACGCTGCCTGGAAAAGTTGCGGGCAAAAAGATTACGGTGTTAAGAGATACCGGCAGTTCCACTGTTATCGTGCGGAGAGATTTGGTACGGGAAAGGGAGTTAACAGGCAAAACGAAACCGGTTTGCTTAATTGACCGTACAGTTCGGATGCTTCCCGAAGCAGAAATTGAGGTTGAAACCCCGTACTTCAGCGGGAAGGTTACTGCTTTATGCATGACGACTCCCCTGTATGACCTTGTCATCGGAAACATCGATGGGGCGCGAGGGCCGAATGATCCAGAATGTTTGGGAGAAGACCCGAAGATAGAGCCCTCGCCAACACAGCGGCCGCGAGACACAGTGAAGGAACATCCCGTGACGGATCTCACTAGAGCCCAAGGTGAAGCTGCGGCGCAAGAGACAGCGAAGGAGAAGACGATCGTGTCGAATAAGCTCACGGGCCGAGCAACCGGACTTACGTCTGCACGACCTCAACCGACCGACAGTGTAAAGGAGACGGAGTTGGCCCGCCGGGCAAAAAGTAGAGGCATTATCAAGCGGGTAAATAAACAGACAGGACCCGTCGAATGTAATGACGCGTTAACGGTGTCGGAAGAGACAACGATGGCTGAGACGACGCCTCAGATATCGTCGTTGGAAAGGGCTCGCCGAAAAAGAACGTGGAAGCACAAGAAGAGATCGAGCGAGCACCGCAAAAAGGGGCGCAAGCGCTGTTCGAAGTACTCAAGATAGGTGCTGAGGTGGAATCAGAATGTGTTTGGCAGGGCTGAGTGCCATATGTTGTGTTAACGTTGTGTTATCCTGTGTCACAAGTGTCGAAGTGTTGTGCTGTGATGTGATGTATAGTATTGTACCTTTGTTGTACTGAGAGAACTTTGTACATTTGTATTATTGGGAATGTGTGGTGGAGTGTTGTACTCATGTGCTTGTGGTTGTGTTTTCACGTGTTGTTTAATTGAATTACAATGTACAATTGTATTGCGTGATATATATTGTGAATGTGACGTGTCACGAGCGACTGATGGTGTTACAGTCTGTGAGAGTGTGTGGTGACTTTCCGCGCTCGTTTGTGTGGTTTTGAATATTATGAGATAATATTCTTAAAGTGGGGGGCAGTGTCACAGAACGAGCGCTAAAAAGAGAGCGCGCCGCCAAATCCTTGCGACAACGGGCGGTAGAAACGCCGCGAGGTAAAAAGAAAAAAAAAAGAAAGCAAACATCCAAGGCTCCCGGGCGCGCGCTCTCCCCGCAGAAGCACGGCTTCGCAGACGAACCTCCTCACCCCACAGCGGCGGCCGGGCAAGCGCTAGAAATTTCCAGAACGAAGGAGGCGTGGCTACGCCGAGCTGAGTCACCCGACGCGGAGGGCTGACAAACCGTCTCGCCTCTCTCCAGCCTTCGCCGCGTATCGCGCCGACGAAATGACCAGAAATTTCTGGAAGGTGGCGAGGAAGGTATTTAATCGAGCGGCCGAGACGACAGAACAGGAGGTGACGAAAGTTAACGCCGGAGCGCGTAGGGATTCCGCCGTGTAGTCGGCGAAGGTTTCGTTCGTAGTGACGAAGCAGGAGGAGACGGAAGTGAGCGCCAGAGTGCGTAGAGAGTCCGCCGTGTAGTCGGCGAAGTTTTCGGTCCGTAGGGACGGCTCGAGCTACAGGCAAGAGTGTGTGTTTACCGCTATCGAGCGAAGACCCGTGGCAACCGCTGCGAGTGTGAAGCCGACGTGTTCCGGCGAAGAAGTTGAAGTTTGAAGAGTGGCCAATTGAAGACGGGAGGTTTCCTGGGAGAGAACTTCGAGAGCTGCGGAACGACAACAACGCTGGACTTTGAGTGAGTGATTCTCGGAAGAGTATCATTCAGACTTTTGTTCCAAGGACTTTGGACTGAATAGGTTTTATATCTCTTTAGTCTTTAAGTGTCTTGGTTGTTCAATGCATGTGACTGCATTGTAGTGCGTATTGTTGTCTGTGTCCGTTGTTTCAAGTGTGGTTGATTGTACTGTGTAGTACATTGTCTGTTTGGTGACGTATTGTATGTAACTATTGTGGAGTGTGCATACGTGTGTATTGTTTTTGATCTGCCGTTAATGAGAATATAATTTTGTTTGTTTATCAACTCTCGGCTCTGTCTTGTTCTTTGGACCACAGCCGGCGTCCGCTGGCGCACCAATAAGGACCACTTCTAAATTGTCCACGCTTTCGTGGTGCGGTTCGGGGGGCCGATACTTCGGCTCTTGGAATTAGCCCGGCGATCGCCTCCCTACTTAACGGGACAGGTGTGACAAATGTATACGCAAGACCGCGTTGCAGGAACCGTGACGGCACCAGACGTGTACCGTAACAGAGGAGACAAAATGAAAAAGTAAATGCTGCACGGGCGAACCGTAAGGACATAAGCCGCTTACGCCGAGGACCGTTATGTTATAATACGGATTTACGCGAACGTCAGAGAATGGCTATACCGTTTTGCCCGGCTGCTCTTTGTTGAAGAATTGGGGATCATGAGCGATGGTTACTCGCCTGTTTAGATCACAAAGACCAACTGCAAGAACATTTAGGTGAGGCTATAGGATGGCTACGAAATAACGTGGTCGAGACAGTCACGCAAATGCTGCGAACGTGATGATTGCACAATTTTCATAATTGAGAAGAGAAAGCTGTAACCTATATTTCTTATTTATTTTGAATAGGAGGTCCCGTTGAAGTCTTTGTCTTCGACCTCTTTCGGTATATGAGCATTACAAAACAAAACAAATTGATTGATTGATTGATTGATTAACACAATGATTGATTGATTGATGTGTGGGGTTTAACGTCCCAAAA
The DNA here is from genome assembly GCF_013339725.1 of Rhipicephalus microplus. Classification (NCBI taxonomy): domain Eukaryota; kingdom Metazoa; phylum Arthropoda; class Arachnida; order Ixodida; family Ixodidae; genus Rhipicephalus; species Rhipicephalus microplus. The sequence continues at coordinate 10,456,473 of NC_051170.1, forward strand.
CCACCATATGATTATGAGAGACACCGTAGTGGAGGGATCCCGAAATTTCGACCACCTGGGGTCCTTCAACGTGCAAAACAAAATGAGAATATATTATGAGAGCCAATGATGCAGGCACATTACAGGGAACGACTATTAGGCAAATCCCACTACAAACAATTTTTTATCTTCACCTTGCACTATGAGATGACCCACACATGAGCTTGTAAACGATGCAAAAACATTTTTTTTTTCAGAATGAAAGAAATCGACGTCAGCAGAAGGGTGTCAATTACATTATAACAAAATGTCGAGAACACAATATTGTGGGCGTGTGTGTGTTTGCTACTGCACTTTTTATGCTTATTTCACACACAGAACGAAAAAGACACAGTTCA